>CM060671.1:1118762-1238762 GCA_030686955.1 Odontamblyopus rebecca
TGTGCCTAAGTATATGTGCGTATGTATATGTGCATATTTATATTTGTGTATGTATGTGTGTATGTATATGTGTATGTGTGTATGTATATGTGCTTATGTATATATGTGTATGTGTGTGTATGTGTGTATGTATATGTGTGTATGTATATGTGCATATGCACATGTGCTTATGTATATGTGTGTATGTATGTGTGTAAGTATATGTGCGTATGTATATGTGTATGTATGTGCGTATGTATGTGTCTATGTATATGTGTGTATGTATGTGCGTATGTTTATATGTGCGTATGTATATATATGTTTGTATGTGTGTATGTGTGTATGTATATGTGCGCATGTATGTGTGTAAGTATATGTGCGTATGTATATTTGTATGTATGTGTGTATGTATATGTGTGTATGTATGTGCGTATGTTTATATGTGCGTATGTATATATATGTGTGTGTGTGTTAGGGTTGGGCGGTAATACGGTAATAAGGTTTCCCGCGGTATCTAAAAATAGCCACGGTATCAGATTCATTACCGTCATTAAAAAAAATCTTGCCCTAAAATAATATTAACTATAATTGATTTAATGCCTAAATAAAGAGTGTTTTTTCAGCACTTATGTTTGTGTGGTTGTGTTTGTTCATTTAACACTATTACAGTTTAAAACGAATATGACTATGTTATAGTGTAATGTTGCTCTTAACTGTTGATCAGAGACATGACATTCGATGAAGTTCCTGGATGTTGCGTAGTCACGTGACATTACCGCTCCGAAAGGAGAAGGAGAAGGACAAGACAACATGACAGGCCGCGCTGAGTTGGTCCCAATGAAAAACACAACCTCTGCAATTTGGCAGCATTTCGGATTTCGGCCAAATGACACGGGAGAGCCAGGCAGATCCGGTCGGCTCTGTAGAGGAGCAGAAGCAGAGACAACTGCATATTGTCGCGAGCCTGTTATTCCGGGAGATGAAGACCCCCTTCTTTGGTGGAAATCCAATGGAGTCGGGCACTTTCCTTTAATGTCGCGGGTTGCCCGAAAATACCTGTGCGTTTGTGCCACAATCTCTCCATCGGAACGGGTCTTCAGCACCGCGGGCAAAGTTGTCAACCCACAACGTGCCCTACTCAAGCCGGAAAAAGTGAACATGCTGGTTTTTCTGGCGAAAAACATTCAATAGCTTCATCATTTTATTTTCAATAAGGAGTGGCTTTTTCTGACGTACAAAAACGGTTCCAAATGTTGTATAGTTGTACTTTTAATTTATTTCATTCATGTTAATATATTTTAAAAATATACAAACGAGCATTTCCGCTGCGTTCTCATATGCACATTTTCGGTTATGTCTTGTTAGCCTGTTTATTGTTCAGATTTTCTTATTTGATAAGATCAAGTATTTTATTTATTTGATTCTTGTTGGTTTGTTACTGCCTTTGTTATTTAATCTAATTGTTGTTATTTGATAAGCCTGTGAGTGCTGGATTATATAGGGCTGTGTAATTTGATTGATGTAGCCTATAGATGACTGTACTGGAAGTGGGCTTTAGCCCATAGACAATGTGTTATTTCGTTCTGTCGGTTGACTGCTGTATTTGCACTTTTTAAACATTTGTTAATAAAAGTTACTAATTTTTTACATGTTTTGTTCTGTTTTCAGTATCATTAGGCCTATGTAATGCTTTTCTGTTTCTAAACGGTATAAGTGCAGCTGCCATTTGGCCAGCGGACTCCACCTTAGTGCTACGAAGTGTTTTTTTTTTTTTTTAGCCTTAGCAACGGTAATACCGTATACCCCGGGAAAATGTGGAGACGGTTTAACGGTATCAACATTTGGATACCGCCCAACTCTAGTATGTGTGTATGCATATGTGTGTATATATATGTGTATGTATGTGCCTAAGTATATTTGTATATGTATATGTGCGTATGTTTACATGTGCGTATGTATATGTGTGTTTGTATGTATGTGTGTATGTATATGTGCATATGTATATGTGTGTATGTGTGTGTGTATGTGTGTATGTATATGTGTATGTATATGTGCGTATGTATATGTGCATATGTATATGTGTGTAAGTATATGTGCGTATCTATATGTGTGTACATATATGTGTATGTATGTGCTTAAGTATATGTGCGTATGTATATGTCCGTATTTATATTTGTGTATGTATGTGTGTATGTATATGTGCCTATGTATATTTACACATGTATATGTGTGTATTTATATGTGTATGTATGTGTGTATGTATATTTGCGCATGTATATGTGCGTATGTATATGTGTGTATATATATATGTATGTATGTGCCTAAGTATATGTGCGTATGTATATGTGCATATTTATATTTGTGTATGTATGTGCGTATGTATATATGTGTATGTGTGTGTGTATGTGTGTATGTATATGTGTGTATGTATATGTGCATATGCACATGTGTGTATGTATATGTGCATATGTATATGTGCGTAAGTATATGTGTGTATGTATATGTGTATGTATGTGCGTATGTATGTGTCTATGTATATGTGTGTATGTATGTGCGTATGTATATATATGTTTGTATGTGTGTATGTGTGTAAGTATATGTGCATATGTATATGTGCGTAAGTATATGTGCGTATGTATATTTGTATGTATGTGTGTATGTATGTGCGTATGTTTATATGTGCGTATGTATATATATGTTTGTATGTGTGTATGTGTGTATGTATATGTGTGTATATATATATGTGTATATATGTGCATAAGTATATGTGCATATGTATATGTGCGTATTTATATTTGTGTATGTATGTGTGTATGTATATGTATGTGTGCGTGTGTTTACATGTGCGTATGTATATGTGTGTTTGTATGTATGTGTGTATGTATATGTGCATATGTATATGTGTGTATGTGTGTGTGTATGTATATGTGTATGTATATGTGCGTATGTATATGTGCATATGTATATGTATGTATGTATATGTGCATATGCACGTTTGTATGTGTATGTGCATATGTATATGTGCGTATGTATATGTGTGTATGTATATGTGCGTATGTTTACATGTGTGTATGTATATGTGTGTGTGTATGTGTGTATGTATATGTGTGTATGTATATGTGCATATGCACATGTGTGTATGTATATGTGCATATGTATATTTGTATGTGTATGTGCATATGTATATGTGCGTATGTATATGTATTTCTGTATGTCTGTATGTACATGTGTGTATGTATGTGCGTAGGCATATGTGTGTGTATATATGTGCGTATGTATATGTGTGTATGTATATGTGTGTATGTATGTGCGTTTGTATATGTGTGTATGTATTTGTGCGTATGTATGTGCGTATGTTTATATGTGCGTATGTATATATATGTTTGTATGTGTATGTGTGTATGTATATGTGTGTATGTATGTGTGTAATTATATGTGCATATGTATATGTGTGTATATATGTGTATGTATGTGCCTAAGTATATGTGCGTATGTATATGTGCATATGTATATGTGTGCATGTGTGTGTGTATGTATGTGTGTATGTATATGTGTATGTATGTGTGTATGTATTTGTGTGTATGTATGTGTGTATGTATTTGTGTGTATGTATGTGTGTATGTATATGTGCGTATGTATATGTGCATATGTATATGTGCATATGCACGTTTGTATGTGTATGTGCATATGTATATGTCCGTATGTATATGTATTTCTGTATGTGTGTATGTACATGTGTGTATGTATGTGCGTAGGCATATGTGTGTGTATATGTGCGTATGTATATGTGTGTGTATATGTGCGTATGTATATGTGTGTATGTATATGTGTGTATGTATGTGCGTTTGTATATGTGTGTATGTATATGTGCGTATGTTTACATGTGCGTATGTAAATGTGTGTTTGTATGTATGTGTGTATGTATATGTGCATATGTATATGTGTGTATATATATGTGTATGTATGTGCCTAAGTAAATGTGCCTATGTATATGTGCGTATTTATTATTGTGTATGTATGTGTGTATGTATATGTATATGTACGTATGTTTACATGTGCGTATGTATATGTGTGTATGTATATGTGCATATGCCCGTGTGTATGTATATGCGCGTATGTATATGTGCGTATGTATATGTGTGTATGTATGTGTGTATGTATATGTGTGTCTGTATATGTGTATATGTATGTATATGTGCGTATGTGTATGTGCGTATGTATATGTGCGTATGTATATGTGCGTATGTATATGTGTATGTATATGTGTGTCTGTATATGTGTATATGTATGTATATGTGCGTATGTATATGTGCGTATGTATGTGTGTGTATGTATATGTGTGTCTGTATATGTGTATATGTATGTATATGTGCGTATGTATATGTGTGTATGTATGTGTGTATGTATATGTGTGTCTGTATATGTGTATATGTATGTATATGTGCGTATGTATATGTGCGTATGTATATGTGTGTATGTATATGTGTGTCTGTATATGTGTATATGTATGTATATGTGCGTATGTGTATGTGTGTATGTATGTGTGTATGTATATGTGTGTCTGTATATGTGTATATGTATGTATATGTGCGTATGTGTATGTGTGTATGTATGTGTGTATGTATATGTGTGTCTGTATATGTGTATATACATATACACATATACATGTGTGTCAGATACCCTCCCGTGTGTCAGATGCCCTCCCCGCAGACGCGCTGAGTTAATAACGTGTCATGTGTGATTGATGTGGCGACGGAGCGCTGTGATTGGCCGTTCCTGGGGCGCGCTCGCCATATGGCGGCGGGTATTTCGGGCGCTGCGGCTCTCGGCGGAACACGCAGATCAAATGATGTCATTAGCGTTAGCGAGACTGGAGCGAGCGGCGGGAAACAGATGAGACACACGAGTCAGGGGTGAAAACGATCCAGGGGTACCACGAGCAGAACATGCAAACAGAACCTCATTACACTGTCCTGAAGGGGGCGCTGTTGAGCTTCTACTAAGGAACACTTTAGGGAGAACGTGCAAACTCCACACAGACACAGGGAAAACATGCAAACTCACCCAGACACACGGAGAACATGCAGACTCACACAGACACAGAGAGAAGATGCAGACTCCACACAGACACAGGGAGAACATGCAAACTCCACACAGACACAGGGAGAACATGCAGACTCCACAGACACAGGGGGAACATGCAGACTCCACAGACACAGAGAGAACATGCAGATTCAGACAGTAATAGTATTAGTAATGATCATTTCTGTGGTACCTGAAGCTTTGAAATAAACAGGTTAATCACTCCGGTGCTTTGGGCGGGTGCTGTCCCTGTCGGCGGGTGCTGTCCCTGTCGGCGGGTGCTGTCCCTGTCGGCGGGTGCTGTCCCTGTCGGCGGGTGCTGTCCCTGTCGGCGGTGGGTGACAGAGCGCCCCCTGTGGTCATGTGTCAGACTCAGGTTTGATTAATTTGCAGCTTAAGGAAACTTCACTAAAGCTGCTGGAGCCGAGTGCAGCTGCTTCAGTGTCAGAGGTCTGAGGAGCTCTGAGCGGGGAGCGGGTCAGCACCAGGAGGAACCGTCTGTGAGGAGCTCTGAGCGGGGAGCGGGTCAGCACCAGGAAGAACCGTCTGTGAGGAGCTCTGAGCGGGGAGCGGGTCAGCACCAGGAAGAACCGTCTGTGAGGAGCTCTGAGCGGGGAGCGGGTCAGCACCAGGAGGAACCGTCTGTGAGGAGCTCTGAGCGGGGAGCGGGTCAGCACCAGGAGGAACCGTCTGTGAGGAGCTCTGAGCGGGGAGCGGGTCAGCACCAGGAGGAACCGTCTGTGAGGAGCTCTGAGCGGGGAGCGGGTCAGCACCAGGAGGAACGGTCTGTGAGGAGCTCTGAGCGGGGAGCGGGTCAGCACCAGGAGGAACGGTCTGTGAGGAGCTCTGAGCGGGGAGCGGGTCAGCACCAGGAAGAACCGTCTGTGAGGAGCTCTGAGCGGGGAGCGGGTCAGCACCAGGAAGAACCGTCTCTGAGGAGCTCTGAGCGAGGAGCGGGTCAGCACCAGGAGGAACTGTCTGTGAGGAGCTCTGAGCGGGGAGCGGGTCAGAACCAGGAGGAACGGTCTGTGAGGAGCTCTGAGCGGGGAGCGGGTCAGCACCAGGAGGAACGGTCTGTGAGGAGCTCTGAGCGGGGAGCGGGTCAGCACCAGGAAGAACCGTCTCTGAGGAGCTCTGAGCGAGGAGCGGGTCAGCACCAGGAGGAACCGTCTGTGAGGAGCTCTGAGCGGGGAGCGGGTCAGCACCAGGAGGAACGGTCTGTGAGGAGCTCTGAGCGGGGAGCGGGTCAGCACCAGGAGGAACGGTCTGTGAGGAGCTCTGAGTGAGGAGCGGGTCAGCACCAGGAGGAACCGTCTGTGAGGAGCTCTGAGCGGGGAGCGGGTCAGCACCAGGAGGAACGGTCTGTGAGGAGCTCTGAGCGGGGAGCGGGTCAGCACCAGGAGGAACGGTCTGTGAGGAGCTCTGAGCGGGGAGCGGGTCAGCACCAGGAGGAACGGTCTGTGAGGAGCTCTGAGCGGGGAGCGGGTCAGCACCAGGAGGAACGGTCTGTGAGGAGCTCTGAGCGGGGAGCGGGTCAGCACCAGGAGGAACGGTCTGTGAGGAGCTCTGAGCGGGGAGCGGGTCAGCACCAGGAGGAACGGTCTGTGAGGAGCTCTGAGCGGGGAGCGGGTCAGCACCAGGAGGAGAGCAGATGAAGGATATTATAGACACTTTATTTTCTCTCTTTAGTGCTGGTTTAGTCCTGGTTTAGTCCTGGTTTAGTCCTGGTTCAGTCCTGGTTTAGTCCTGGTTTAGTCCTGGGTCAGTCCTGGTTTAGTCCTGGTTCAGTCCTGGTTTAGTCCTGGTTTAGTCCTGGTTTAGTCCTGGTTTAGACCCTGGTTTAGTCCTGGTTTAGTCCTGGTTTAGACCCTGGTTTAGTCCTGGTTTAGTCCTGGTTTAGTCCTGGATTAGACCCTGGTTTAGTCCTGGTTTAGTCCTGGTTTAGTCCTGGTTTAGTCCTGGTTTAGACCCTGGTTTAGTCCTGGTTTAGTCCTGGTTTAGACCCTGGTTTAGTCCTGGTTTAGACCCTGGTTTAGACCCTGGTTTAGTCCTGGTTTAGTCCTGGTTTAGTCCTGGTTTAGACCCTGGTTTAGTCCTGGTTTAGACCCTGGTTTAGACCCTGGTTTAGTCCTGGTTTAGTCCTGGTTTAGTCCTGGTTTAGACCCTGGTTTAGTCCTGGTTTAGTCCTGGTTTAGACCCTGGTTTAGTCCTGGTTTAGTCCTGGTTTAGTCCTGGTTTAGACCCTGGTTTAGTCCTGGTTTAGTCCTGGTTTAGTCCTGGTTTAGTCCTGGTTTAGACCCTGGTTTAGTCCTGGTTTAGTCCTGGTTTAGACCCTGGTTTAGTCCTGGTTTAGACCCTGGTTTAGTCCTGGTTTAGTCCTGGTTTAGACCCTGGTTTAGTCCTGGTTTAGTCCTGGTTTAGACCCTGGTTTAGACCCTGGTTTAGACCCTGGTTTAGTCCTGGTTTAGTCCTGGTTTAGACCCTGGTTTAGTCCTGGTTTAGTCCTGGTTTAGACCCTGGTTTAGTCCTGGTTTAGTCCTGGTTTAGTCCTGGTTTAGACCCTGGTTTAGTCCTGGTTTAGACCCTGGTTTAGTCCTGGTTTAGACCCTGGTTTAGTCCTGGTTTAGTCCTGGTTTAGACCCTGGTTTAGACCCTGGTTTAGTCCTGGTTTAGTCCTGGTTTAGTCCTGGTTTAGTCCTGGTTTAGTCCTGGTTTAGACCCTGGTTTAGTCCTGGTTTAGTCCTGGTTTAGACCCTGGTTTAGTCCTGGTTTAGTCCTGGTTCAGTCCTGGTTTAGTCCTGGTTTAGTCCTGGTTCAGTCCTGGTTCAGTCCTGGTTTAGTCCTGGTTTAGTCCTGGTTTAGACCCTGGTTTAGTCCTGGTCTAGTCCTGGTTTAGTCCTGGTTTAGTCATGGTTTAGACCCTGGTTTAGTCCTGGTTTAGTCCTGGTTTAGTCCTGGTTTAGTCCTGGTTTAGACCCTGGTTTAGTCCTGGTTTAGTCCTGGTTTAGTCCTGGTTTAGACCCTGGTTTAGTCCTGGTTTAGTCCTGGTTTAGACCCTGGTTCAGTCCTGGTTCAGTCCTGGTTTAGACCTGGTTTAGACCTGGTTTAGACCTGGTTTAGACCTGGTTTAGTCCTGGTTTGGTCACACTTCAAACACACTGAAATGTTCCGGGTCAAGCGTCTCCATGGAGACGCGGGTCAGACCCCTGAAAAGTTTCCCAGTGCAGCTTTAACTCCGTCTGTTCTGTTCCACCTGATTCTGTCCGTCAGACTCGGGCTCGTTAGGATCATCGCTCATTTGCATACGGACGCATAATTAGGGGAACTGCTCATTTGAATACAGCACAACTTTATTTGATTTACATATTTACATATTTACTGGGGTCATTCCGTCATTAGAGCCGAGCCAGAGGCACAGGGACACGAGCCTGTGTTTATTTATATTTACAGATAGTTTATTTATTTTATTTTATTTTATTTTTTGCACTAAGTTCTAGACGTCATTTTGTCAAATTCAGACTTTTATACAGATGAAAAGTTTAGACATGTTTTTTCTCTATCACTTTAGTCCTGGTTTAAATCCTGTTTTAGACCTATTTTAGACCTGGTTCAGTCCTGGTTTAGACCTGGTTCAGTCCTGGTTTAGACCTGTTTTAGTCCTGGTTTAGACCTGGTTCAGTCCTGGTTTAGACCTGGTTCAGTCCTGGTTTAGACCTGGTTTAGTCCTGGTTTAGACCTGGTTCAGTCCTGGTTTAGACCTGGTTCAGTCCTGGTTTAGACCTGGTTTAGTCCTGGTTTAGACCTGGTTTAGCCCTGGTTCTGGTAAAGCAGCACTGCCCTCTGGTGGCCTCATGTTGTATTCACATTCGTGTTTGTCGCAGGACTGATCTGTGTTTGGGACATTTGAACATGAAAAACCAGGAGGTCAAAATGTCACAAATCAGAGACTAATTCATCCTAAAACTAAAGCCTCATGTTCCTCTGGATCCTAAAACAGTCCCACAAGACAGAGCAGAACCTTCAGAACCTTCAGAACCCTTAGAACCTTCAGAACCTTTGGAACTTTTAGAACCTTTAGAACCTGAACGTGTTTACAAACGAACTGGAGCAGGAGCAGAACAAGTGTAAGACACACATGGACCTGGTTCAGTCCTGGTTTAGTCCTGGTTCAGTCCTGGTTTAGTCCTGGTTTAGACCTGGTTTAGACCTGGTTTAGTCCTGGTTTAGTCCTGGTTTAGTCCTGGTTTAGACCTGGTTTAGTCCTGGTTTAGACCTGGTTTAGACCTGGTTTAGTCCTGGTTTAGTCCTGGTTTAGTCCTGGTTTAGACCTGGTTCAGTCCTGGTTTAGACCTGTTTTAGTCCTGGTTTAGACCTGGTTCAGTCCTGGTTTAGACCTGTTTTAGTCCTGGTTCAGTCCTGGTTCAGTCCTGGTTTAGTCCTGGTTTAGTCCTGGTTTAGTCCTGGTTTAGACCTGGTTCAGTCCTGGTTTAGTCCTGGTTTAGACCTGGTTTAGACCTGGTTTAGTCCTGGTTTAGTCCTGGTTTAGTCCTGGTTTAGACCTGGTTCAGTCCTGGTTCAGTCCTGGTTCAGTCCTGGTTTAGTCCTGGTTTAGACCTGGTTTAGTCCTGGTTTAGACCTGGTTCAGTCCTGGTTCAGTCCTGGTTTAGTCCTGGTTCAGTCCTGGTTTAGTCCTGGTTTAGTCCTGGTTTAGTCCTGGTTTAGACCTGGTTCAGTCCTGGTTTAGTCCTGGTTCAGTCCTGGTTTAGTCCTGGTTCAGTCCTGGTTTAGTCCTGGTTAAGTCCTGGTTTAGTCCTGGTTCAGTCCTGGTTTAGTCCTGGTTCAGTCCTGGTTTAGTCCTGGTTCAGTCCTGGTTTAGACCTGGTTCAGTCCTGGTTTAGTCCTGGTTTAGTCCTGGTTCAGTCCTGGTTTAGTCCTGGTTCAGTCCTGGTTTAGTCCTGGTTTAGACCTGGTTCAGTCCTGGTTCAGTCCTGGTTTAGTCCTGGTTCAGTCCTGGTTTAGTCCTGGTTCAGTCCTGGTTTAGTCCTGGTTTAGACCTGGTTCAGTCCTGGTTTAGACCTGGTTCAGTCCTGGTTTAGACCTGTTTTAGTCCTGGTTTAGACCTGGTTCAGTCCTGGTTTAGACCTGTTTTAGTCCTGGTTTAGACCTGGTTCAGTCCTGGTTTAGACCTGTTTTAGTCCTGGTTTAGACCTGGTTTAGTCCTGGTTCAGTCCTGGTTTAGCCCTGGTTTAGTCCTGGTTTAGTCCTGGTTTAGTCCTGGATCACAGTCGGACTCGTGCACTTTTCCAAATACAAACATTTATTGAGGCACTTGACAAATACAATCGGACGAATCCAAAATAGTGAAAATGGTGTAAAGACGTTTGACATTTTTCACTTTAGAAAAATACAGAAAAACATTTGGCTTCAAACGAAGAATCTGAATCACAAACTAATGAATATTACCTCTGTGGGGCAATACAGAGGGGTATTTACCTCTGCGGGGCAATACAGAGGGGTATTTACCTCTGCGGGGTAATACAGAGGGGTATTTACCTCTGCGGGGTAATACAGAGGGGTATTTACCTCTGCGGGGCAATACAGAGGGGTATTTACCTCTGCGGGGCAATACAGAGGGGTATTTACCTCTGCGGGGCAATACAGAGGGGTATTTACCTCTGCGGGGTAATACAGAGGGGTATTTACCTCTGCGGGGTAATACAGAGGGGTATTTACCTCTGCGGGGCAATACAGAGGGGTATTTACCTCTGCGGGGGTAATACAGAGGGGTATTTACCTCTGCGGGGCAATACAGAGGGGTATTTACCTCTGCGGGGCAATACAGAGGGGTATTTACCTCTGCGGGGAAATACAGAGGTGTATTTACCTCTGCGGGGTAATACAGAGGGCCATTTACCTCTGCGGGGTAATACATAGGTGTATTTACCTCTGCGGGGAAATACAGAGGGGCATTTACCTCTGCGGGGTAATACAGAGGGGTATTTACCTCTGCGGGGCAATACAGAGGTATTTACCTCTGCGGGGCAATACAGAGGGTATTTACCTCTGCGGGGTAATACAGAGGGGTATTTACCTCCGCGGGGCAATACAGAGGGGTATTTACCTCTGCGGGGTAATACAGAGGGGTATTTACCTCTGCGGGGCAATACAGAGGGGTATTTACCTCTGCGGGGTAATACAGAGGGGTATTTACCTCTGCGGGGTAATACAGAGGGGTATTTACCTCTGCGGGGTAATACAGAGGGGTATTTACCTCTGCGGGGCAATACAGAGGGGTATTTACCTCTGCGGGGCAATACAGAGGGGTATTTACCTCTGCGGGGTAATACAGAGGGGTATTTACCTCTGCGGGGTAATACAGAGGGGTATTTACCTCTGCGGGGCAATAAAGAGTGGTATTTACCTCTGCGGGGCAATACAGAGGGGTATTTACCTCTGCGGGGCAATACAGAGGGGTATTTACCTCTGCGGGGCAATACAGAGGGGTATTTACCTCTGCGGGGCAATACAGAGGGGTATTTACCTCTGCGGGGCAATACAGAGGGGTATTTATCTAAAGTGTTTCTAACGTGTTTCTAACGTGTTTAACGTGTTTCTAACGTGTTTCTAACGTGTTTCTAACGTGTTTCTAACGTGTTTCTAACGTGTTTCTAACGTGTTTCTAAAGTGTTTAACGTGTTTCTAACGTGTTTCTAACATGTTTCTAACGTGTTTAACGTGTTTCTAACGTGTTTCTAAAGTGTTTCTAACGTGTTTCTAAAGTGTTTCTAACGTGTTTCTAACGTGTTTCTAAAGTGTTTCTAACGTGTTTCTAACGTGTTTCTAAAGTGTTTCTAACGTGTTTCTAACGTGTTTCTAAAGTGTTTCTAACGTGTTTCTAACGTGTTTCTAACGTGTTTCTAAAGTGTTTCTAAAGTGTTTCTAACGTGTTTCTAACGTGTTTCTAAAGTGTTTCTAACGTGTTTCTAAAGTGTTTCTAACGTGTTTCTAACGTGTTTCTAACGTGTTTCTAACGTGTTTCTAACGTGTTTCTAACGTGTTTCTAAAGTGTTTCTAACGTGTTTCTAAAGTGTTTCTAACGTGTTTCTAACGTGTTTCTAGTGTTTCTAACGTGTTTCTAACGTGTTTCTAACGTGTTTCTAACGTGTTTCTAACGTGTTTCTAAAGTGTTTAACGTGTTTCTAACGTGTTTCTAACGTGTTTCTAACGTGTTTCTAACGTGTTTCTAACGTGTTTCTAACGTGTTTCTAAAGTGTTTCTAAAGTGTTTAACGTGTTTCTAACGTGTTTCTAACGTGTTTCTAAAGTGTTTCTAACGTGTTTCTAACGTGTTTCTAACGTGTTTCTAAAGTGTTTAACGTGTTTCTAACGTGTTTCTAACGTGTTTCTAACGTGTTTCTAACGTGTTTCTAACGTGTTTCTAAAGTGTTTAACGTGTTTCTAACGTGTTTCTAACGTGTTTCTAACGTGTTTCTAAAGTGTTTAACGTGTTTCTAACGTGTTTCTAACGTGTTTCTAACGTGTTTCTAACGTGTTTCTAACGTGTTTCTAAAGTGTTTCTAACGTCTTTCTAACGTGTTTCTAAAGTGTTTAACGTCTTTCTAACGTGTTTCTAAAGCGTTTAACGTGTTTCTAACGTGTTTCTAACGTGTTTAACGTGTTTCTAACGTGTTTCTAACGTGTTTCTAACGTGTTTCTAAAGTGTTTAACGTGTTTCTAACGTGTTTCTAACGTGTTTCTAACGTGTTTCTAACGTGTTTCTAACGTGTTTCTAAAGTGTTTCTAACGTCTTTCTAACGTGTTTCTAAAGTGTTTAACGTCTTTCTAACGTGTTTCTAAAGTGTTTAACGTGTTTCTAACGTGTTTCTAACGTGTTTCTAACGTGTTTCTAAAGTGTTTCTAACGTGTTTCTAACGTGTTTCTAACGTGTTTAACGTGTTTAACGTGTTTAACGTGTTTCTAACGTGTTTCTAACGTGTTTCTAACGTGTTTCTAACGTCTTTCTAACGTGTTTCTAAAGTGTTTAACGTCTTTCTAACGTGTTTCTAAAGTGTTTAACGTGTTTCTAACGTGTTTCTAACGTGTTTCTAGTGTTTATAACGTGTTTCTAACGTGTTTCTAACGTGTTTCTAACGTGTTTCTAACGTGTTTCTAAAGTGTTTCTAAAGTGTTTCTAACGTGTTTCTAACGTGTTTCTAAAGTGTTTAACGTGTTTCTAAAGTGTTTCTAACGTGTTTCTAACGTGTTTCTAACGTGTTTCTGACGTGTTTCTAACGTGTTTCTAACGTGTTTCTAACGTGTTTCTAACGTGTTTCTAGTGTTTCTAACGTGTTTCTAGTGTTTCTAGTGTTTCTAACGTGTTTCTAGTGTTTCTAACGTGTTTCTAAAGTGTTTCTAACGTGTTTAACGTGTTTCTAACGTGTTTCTAACGTGTTTCTAAAGTGTTTCTAACGTGTTTCTAACGTGTTTCTAACGTGTTTCTAACGTGTTTCTAAAGTGTTTCTAACGTGTTTCTAACGTGTTTCTAACGTGTTTAACGTGTTTAACGTGTTTAACGTGTTTCTAACGTGTTTCTAACGTGTTTCTAACGTGTTTCTAAAGTGTTTCTAAAGTGTTTCTAACGTGTTTCTAACGTGTTTCTAAAGTGTTTAACGTGTTTCTAAAGTGTTTCTAACGTGTTTCTAACGTGTTTCTAGTGTTTCTAACGTGTTTCTAGTGTTTCTAACGTGTTTCTAGTGTTTCTAACGTGTTTCTAAAGTGTTTCTAACGTGTTTAACGTGTTTCTAACGTGTTTCTAACGTGTTTCTAAAGTGTTTCTAACGTGTTTCTAAAGTGTTTCTAAGGTGTTTCTAGTGTGTATAAAGTGTTTCTAAAGTGTTTAAAGTGTTTCTAACGTGTTTAACGTGTTTCTAACGTGTTTCTAACGTGTTTCTAACGTGTTTCTAAAGTGTTTCTAAAGTGTTTCTAACGTGTTTCTAAAGTGTTTAACGTGTTTCTAACGTGTTTCTAACGTGTTTCTAGTGTTTCTAGTGTTTCTAACGTGTTTCTAACGTTTCTAACGTGTTTCTAACGTCTTTCTAACGTGTTTCTAATGTGTTTCTAACGTGTTTCTAACGTGTTTCTAACGTGTTTCTAAAGTGTTTCTAACGTGTTTCTAACGTGTTTCTAGTGTTTCTAACGTGTTTCTAACGTGTTTCTAGTGTTTCTAACGTGTTTCTAACGTGTTTCTAACGTGTTTCTAACGTGTTTCTAACGTGTTTCTAACGTGTTTAACATCTTTCTAACGTGTTTCTAAAGCGTTTAACGTGTTTCTAACGTGTTTCTAACGTGTTTAACGTGTTTAACGTGTTTCTAACGTGTTTCTAACGTGTTTCTAACGTGTTTCTAACGTCTTTCTAACGTGTTTCTAAAGTGTTTAACGTCTTTCTAACGTGTTTCTAAAGTGTTTAACGTGTTTCTAACGTGTTTCTAACGTGTTTCTAGTGTTTCTAAAGTGTTTCTAAAGTGTTTCTAACGTGTTTCTAACGTGTTTCTAAAGTGTTTCTAACGTGTTTCTAACGTCTTTCTAACGTGTTTCTAAAGTGTTTAACGTCTTTCTAACGTGTTTCTAAAGTGTTTAACGTGTTTCTAACGTGTTTCTAACGTGTTTCTAAAGTGTATCTAACGTGTTTCTAAAGTGTTTCTAACGTCTATCTAAAGTGTTTCACAAGTGTTTAACGTCTTTCTAACGTGTGTCTAAAGAGTTTAACGTGTTTCTAACGTGTTTCTAACGTGTTTCTAGTGTTTCTAACGTGTTTCTAAAGTGTTTATAAAGTGTTTAAAGTTTCTAACGTGTTTCTAACGTCTTTCTAACGTGTTTCTAAAGTGTTTCTAACGTCTTTCTAACGTGTTTCTAAAGTGTTTAACGTCTTTCTAACGTGTTTCTAAAGCGTTTAACGTGTTTCTAACGTGTTTCTAACGTGTTTAACGTGTTTAACGTGTTTCTAACGTGTTTCTAACGTGTTTCTAACGTGTTTCTAACGTGTTTCTAACGTGTTTCTAAAGTGTTTAACGTCTTTCTAACGTGTTTCTAAAGTGTTTAACGTGTTTCTAACGTGTTTCTAACGTGTTTCTAGTGTTTCTAACGTGTTTCTAACGTGTTTCTAGTGTTTCTAACGTGTTTCTAACGTGTTTCTAACGTGTTTCTAACGTGTTTCTAACGTGTTTCTAACGTGTTTCTAACGTGTTTCTAAAGTGTTTAACGTGTTTCTAACGTGTTTCTAACGTGTTTCTAAAGTGTTTCTAACGTGTTTCTAAAGTGTTTCTAAAGTGTTTCTAACGTGTTTCTAAAGTGTTTCTAACGTGTTTCTAACGTGTTTCTAAAGTGTTTCTAGTGTTTCTAACGTGTTTCTAGTGTTTCTAGTGTTTCTAGTGTTTCTAACGTTTTTCTAACGTGTTTCTAAAGTTTTTATCGTGTTTTTAACGTGTTTCTAACGTGTTTCTAAAGTGTTTCTAACGTGTTTCTAACGTGTTTCTAACGTGTTTCTAAAGTGTTTCTAACGTGTTTCTAAAGTGTTTCTAACGTGTTTCTAAAGTGTTTAACGTGTTTCTAACGTGTTTAACGTGTTTCTAACGTGTTTCTAACGTGTTTCTAAAGTGTTTCTAAAGTGTTTATAACATGTATCTATCGTGTTTCTATATTGTTTTTAGTGTTTCTAAAGTGTTTAACGTGTTTCTAACGTGTTTCTAGTGTTTCTAACGTGTTTCTAGTGTTTCTAACGTGTTTCTAGTGTTTCTAACGTGTTTCTAAAGTGTTTCTAACGTGTTTAACGTGTTTCTAACGTGTTTCTAACGTGTTTCTAAAGTGTTTCTAACGTGTTTCTAAAGTGTTTCTAACGTGTTTCTAAAGTGTTTAACGTGTTTCTAAAGTGTTTAACGTGTTTCTAACGTGTTTAACGTGTTTCTAACGTGTTTCTAACGTGTTTCTAACGTGTTTCTAAAGTGTTTCTAACGTGTTTCTAAAGTGTTTAACGTGTTTCTAACGTGTTTCTAACGTGTTTCTAGTGTTTCTAGTGTTTCTAACGTGTTTCTAACGTTTCTATCGTGTTTGTATCGTGTTTCTAACGTCTTTCTAACTAGTTTCTATTGTGTTTCTATCTTGTTTCTAACGTGTTTCTAACGTGTTTCTAAAGTGTTTCTAACGTGTTTCTAACGTGTTTCTAACGTGTTTCTAACGTGTTTCTAAAGTGTTTCTAACGTGTTTCTAATGTGTTTCTAACGTGTTTCTAAAGTGTTTCTAACGTGTTTCTAACGTGTTTCTAGTGTTTCTAACGTGTTTCTAACGTGTTTCTAGTGTTTCTAACGTCTTTCTAACGTGTTTCTAACGTGTTTCTAAAGTGTTTCTAACGTGTTTCTAACGTGTTTCTAACGTGTTTCTAAAGTGTTTCTAACGTCTTTCTAACGTGTTTCTAAAGTGTTTCTAACGTCTTTCTAACGTGTTTCTAAAGTGTTTCTAACGTGTTTCTAACGTCTTTCTAACGTCTTTCTAACGTCTTTCTAACGTGTTTCTAACGTGTTTCTAAAGTGTTTCTAACGTGTTTCTAACGTGTTTCTAACGTGTTTCTAAAGTGTTTCTAGAGTGTTTCTAACGTGTTTCTAACTTGTTTCTAACGTGTTTCTAACGTGTTTCACGTGTTTCTAACGTCTTTCTAACGTGTTTCTAACGTGTTTCTATAGTGTTTCTAACGTGTTTCACGTGTTTCTAATGTGTTTCTAAAGTGTTTCTATCGTGTTTCTAGTGTTTCTAACGTGTTTCTAACGTGTTTCTAACGTGTTTCTAACGTGTTTCTAACGTGTTTCTAACGTGTTTCTAACGTGTTTCTAACGTGTTTCTAAAGTGTTTCTAAAGTGTTTCTAACGTGTTTCTAACGTGTTTCTAACGTGTTTCTAACGTGTTTCTAAAGTGTTTCTAACGTGTTTCTAAAGTGTTTCTAAAGTGTTTCTAAAGTGTTTCTAACGTGTTTCTAACGTGTTTCTAACGTGTTTCTAACGTGTTTCTAAAGTGTTTCTAACGTGTTTCTAACGTGTTTCTAACGTGTTTCTAACGTGTTTCTAAAGTGTTTCTAAAGTGTTTCTAAAGTGTTTCTAACGTGTTTCTAAAGTGTTTCTAAAGTGTTTCTAACGTCTTTCTAACGTCTTTCTAACGTGTTTCTAAAGTGTTTCTAACGTGTTTCTAAAGTGTTTCTAACGTCTTTCTAACGTCTTTCTAACGTGTTTCTAAAGTGTTTCTAACGTGTTTCTAACGTGTTTCTAACGTGTTTCTAACGTGTTTCTAATGTGTTTCTAACGTGTTTCTAACGTGTTTCTAAAGTGTTTCTAACGTGTTTCTAAAGTGTTTCTAACGTCTTTCTAACGTGTTTCTAAAGTGTTTCTAACGTGTTTCTAAAGTGTTTCTAACGTGTTTCTAACGTGTTTCACGTGTTTCTAATGTGTTTCTAACGTGTTTCTAACGTGTTTCTAACGTGTTTCTAAAGTGTTTCTAAAGTGTTTCTAAAGTGTTTCTAAAGTGTTTCTAAAGTGTTCCTAACGTGTTCCTAACGTGTTCCTAACGTGTTTCTAAAGTGTTTCTAACGTGTTTCTAAAGTGTTTCTAAAGTGTTTCTAACGTGTTTCTAACGTGTTTCTAAAGTGTTTAACGTGTTTCTAAAGTGTTTCTAACGTGTTTCTAACGTGTTTCTAACGTGTTTCTAACGTGTTTCTAACGTGTTTCTAACGTGTTTCTAGTGTTTCTAGTGTTTCTAACGTGTTTCTAACGTGTTTCTAGTGTTTCTAGTGTTTCTAACGTGTTTCTAACGTGTTTCTAAAGTGTTTCTAACGTGTTTAACGTGTTTCTAACGTGTTTCTAACGTGTTTCTAAAGTGTTTCTAACGTGTTTCTAACGTGTTTCTAACGTGTTTCTAAAGTGTTTCTAACGTGTTTCTAAAGTGTTTCTAACGTGTTTCTAAAGTGTTTAACGTGTTTCTAACGTGTTTAACGTGTTTCTAACGTGTTTCTAACGTGTTTCTAAAGTGTTTCTAAAGTGTTTCTAACATGTTTCTAACGTGTTTCTAAAGTGTTTAACGTGTTTCTAACGTGTTTCTAGTGTTTCTAACGTGTTTCTAGTGTTTCTAACGTGTTTCTAGTGTTTCTAACGTGTTTCTAAAGTGTTTCTAACGTGTTTCTAAAGTGTTTCTAACGTGTTTAACGTGTTTCTAACGTCTTTCTATCGTGTTTCTAAAGTGTTTCTAACGTGTTTCTAAAGTGTTTCTAACGTGTTTCTAAAGTGTTTAACGTGTTTCTAAAGTGTTTAACGTGTTTCTAACGTGTTTAACGTGTTTCTAACGTGTTTCTAACGTGTTTCTAACGTGTTTCTAGTGTTTCTAACGTGTTTCTAAAGTGTTTCTAACGTGTTTCTAAAGTGTTTAACGTGTTTCTAACGTGTTTCTAACGTGTTTCTAGTGTTTCTAGTGTTTCTAACGTGTTTCTAACGTGTTTCTAGTGTTTCTAGTGTTTCTAACGTGTTTCTAACGTTTCTAACGTGTTTCTAACGTCTTTCTAACGTGTTTCTAATGTGTTTCTAACGTGTTTCTAACGTGTTTCTAACGTGTTTCTAAAGTGTTTCTAACGTGTTTCTAACGTGTTTCTAACGTGTTTCTAACGTGTTTCTAACGTGTTTCTAAAGTGTTTCTAAAGAGTTTCTAACGTCTTTCTAACGTCTTTCTAACGTCTTTCTAACGTCTTTCTAACGTGTTTCTAACGTGTTTCTAAAGTGTTTCTAACGTGTTTCTAACGTCTTTCTAACGTGTTTCTAACGTCTTTCTAACGTCTTTCTAACGTCTTTCTAACGTCTTTCTAACGTCTTTCTAACGTGTTTCTAATGTGTCTCTATCGTGTTTCTAAAGTGTTTCTATAGTGTTTCTATCGTGTTTCTAGTGTTTCTAACGTGTTTCTAACGTGTTTCTAGTGTTTCTAACGTGTTTCTAACGTGTTTCTAACGTGTTTCTAACGTGTTTCTAAAGTGTTTAACGTGTTTCTAACGTGTTTCTAACGTGTTTCTAACGTGTTCCTAACGTGTTTCTAACGTCTTTCTAAAGTGTTTCTAACGTGTTTCTAGTGTTTCTAACGTGTTTCTAACGTGTTTCTAACGTGTTTCACGTGTTTCTAACGTGTTTCTAACGTGTTTCTAACGTGTTTCTAACGTGTTTCTAAAGTGTTTCTAACGTGTTTCTAACGTGTTTCTAACGTGTTTCTCGTGTTTATAAAGTGTTTCTAACTAGTTTCTAACGTGTTTCTAAAGTGTTTCTAATGTGTTTCTAACGTGTTTCTAACGTGTTTCTAACGTGTTTCTAAAGTGTTTCTAAAGTGTTTCTAACGTCTTTCTAACGTGTTTCTAACGTGTTTCTAACGTGTTTCTAACGTGTTTCTAAAGTGTTTCTAACGTGTTTCTAAAGTGTTTCTAAAGTGTTTCTAACGTCTTTCTAACGTCTTTCTAACGTCTTTCTAACGTGTTTCTAACGTGTTTCTAACGTGTTTCTAAAGTGTTTCTAACGTCTTTCTAACGTCTTTCTAACGTGTTTCTAACGTGTTTCTAACGTGTTTCTAACGTGTTTCTAACGTGTTTCTAACGTGTTTCTAATGTGTTTCTAACGTGTTTCTAACGTGTTTCTAAAGTGTTTCTAACGTGTTTCTAAAGTGTTTCTAACGTCTTTCTAACGTATTTCTAAAGTGTTTCTAACGTGTTTCTAACGTGTTTCTAACGTGTTTCTAACGTGTTTCACGTGTTTCTAATGTGTTTCTAACGTGTTTCTAACGTGTTTCTAACGTGTTTCTAAAGTGTTTCTAAAGTGTTCCTAACGTGTTCCTAACGTGTTCCTAACGTGTTTCTAAAGTGTTTCTAACGTGTTTCTAAAGTGTTTCTAAAGTGTTTCTAACGTGTTTCTAACGTGTTTCTAACGTGTTTCTAACGTGTTCCTAACGTGTTTCTAACGTGTTTAACGTGTTTCTAACGTGTTTCTAAAGTGTTTCTAACGTCTTTCTAACGTGTTTCTAACGTGTTTCTAAAGTGTTTCTAACGTGTTTCTAACGTGTTTCTAACGTGTTTCTAACGTCTTTCTAACGTGTTTCTAAAGTGTTTCTAACGTGTTCCTAACGTGTTCCTAACGTGTTTCTAACGTGTTTAACGTGTTTCTAACGTGTTTCTAACGTGTTTCTAAAGTGTTTCTAACGTGTTCCTAACGTGTTTCTAAAGTGTTTCTAACGTGTTTCTAACGTGTTCCTAACGTGTTTAACGTGTTTCTAACGTGTTTCTAACGTGTTTCTAAAGTGTTTCTAACGTGTTCCTAACGTGTTTCTAAAGTGTTTCTAACGTCTTTCTAACGTGTTTCTAAAGTGTTTCTAAAGTGTTTCTAACGTGTTTCTAACTTGTTTCTAACGTGTTTAACGTGTTTCTAACGTGTTTCTAAAGTGTTTCTAACGTCTTTCTAACGTGTTTCTAACGTGTTTCTAAAGTGTTTCTAACGTGTTTCTAACGTGTTTCTAACGTGTTTCTAACGTCTTTCTAACGTCTTTCTAACGTCTTTCTAACGTCTTTCTAACGTGTTTCTAACGTGTTTCTAATGTGTTTCTAAAGTGTTTCTAACGTGTTTCTAACGTGTTTCTAACGTCTTTCTAACGTCTTTCTAACGTCTTTCTAACGTCTTTCTAACGTGTTTCTAACGTGTTTCTAAAGTGTTTCTAAAGTGTTTCTAACGTCTTTCTAACGTCTTTCTAACGTCTTTCTAACGTGTTTCTAACGTGTTTCTAACGTGTTTCTAACGTGTTTCTAAAGTGTTTCTAATGTGTTTCTAAAGTGTTTCTAACGTCTTTCTAACGTCTTTCTAACGTCTTTCTAACGTGTTTCTAACGTGTTTCTAACGTGTTTCTAAAGTGTTTCTAACGTGTTTCTAACGTCTTTCTAACGTCTTTCTAACGTCTTTCTAACGTGTTTCTAAAGTGTTTCTAACGTGTTCCTAACGTGTTCCTAACGTGTTTCTAACGTGTTTAACGTGTTTCTAACGTGTTTCTAACGTGTTTCTAAAGTGTTTCTAACGTGTTCCTAACGTGTTTCTAAAGTGTTTCTAACGTCTTTCTAACGTGTTTCTAAAGTGTTTCTAAAGTGTTTCTAAAGTGTTTCTAACGTGTTTCTAACGTGTTTAACGTGTTTCTAACGTGTTTCTAAAGTGTTTCTAACGTCTTTCTAATGTGTTTCTAACGTGTTTCTAAAGTGTTTCTAACGTGTTTCTAACGTGTTTCTAACGTGTTTCTAAAGTGTTTCTAACGTCTTTCTAACGTCTTTCTAACGTCTTTCTAACGTGTTTCTAACGTGTTTCTAATGTGTTTCTAAAGTGTTTCTAACGTGTTTCTAACGTGTTTCTAACGTCTTTCTAACGTCTTTCTAACGTCTTTCTAACGTGTTTCTAATGTGTTTCTAAAGTGTTTCTAACGTGTTTCTAACGTGTTTCTAACGTGTTTCTAACGTGTTTCTAAAGTGTTTCTAACGTCTTTCTAACGTCTTTCTAACGTCTTTCTAACGTGTTTCTAACGTGTTTCTAAAGTGTTTCTAAAGTGTTTCTAACGTCTTTCTAACGTCTTTCTAACGTCTTTCTAACGTCTTTCTAACGTGTTTCTAACGTGTTTCTAAAGTGTTTCTAACGTGTTTCTAACGTGTTTCTAACGTGTTTCTAAAGTGTTTCTAACGTCTTTCTAACGTCTTTCTAACGTCTTTCTAACGTGTTTCTAACGTGTTTCTAACGTGTTTCTAAAGTGTTTCTAACGTGTTTCTAACGTCTTTCTAACGTCTTTCTAACGTCTTTCTAACGTGTTTCTAACGTGTTTCTAAAGTGTTTCTAACGTCTTTCTAACGTCTTTCTAACGTCTTTCTAACGTGTTTCTAACGTGTTTCTAACGTCTTTCTAACGTGTTTCTAACGTGTTTCTAACGTGTTTAACGTGTTTAACGTGTTTCTAACGTGTTTCTAACGTGTTTCTAACGTGTTTCTAACGTGTTTCTAACGTGTTTCTAAAGTGTTTCTAAAGTGTTTCTAACGTCTTTCTAACGTCTTTCTAACGTCTTTCTAACGTCTTTCTAACGTGTTTCTAACGTGTTTCTAAAGTGTTTCTAACGTGTTTCTAACGTGTTTCTAACGTGTTTCTAACGTGTTTCTAACGTGTTTCTAACGTGTTTCTAAAGTGTTTCTAAAGTGTTTCTAACGTCTTTCTAACGTCTTTCTAACGTCTTTCTAACGTGTTTCTAACGTGTTTCTAAAGTGTTTCTATAGTGTTTCTAAAGTGTTTCTAAGGTGTTTCTAACGTGTTTCTAAAGTGTTTCTAACGTGTTTCTAAAGTGTTTCTAACGTCTTTCTAACGTCTTTCTAACGTCTTTCTAACGTGTGTCTAACGTGTTTCTAACGTGTTTCTAAAGTGTTTCTAACGTGTTTCTAAAGTGTTTCTAACGTCTTTCTAAAGTGTTTCTAACGTGTTTCTAACGTGTTTCTAACGTGTTTCACGTGTTTCTAACGTCTTTCTAAAGTGTTTCTAAAGTGTTTCTAACGTGTTTCTAACGTGTTTCTAAAGTGTTTCTAACGTCTTTCTAACGTGTTTCTAAAGTGTTTCTAACGTCTTTCTAACGTGTTTCTAAAGTGTTTCTAACGTGTTTCTAAAGTGTTTCTAACGTGTTTCTAACGTGTTTCTAAAGTGTTTCTAACGTGTTTCTAACGTGTTTCTAACGTGTTTCTAACGTGTTTCTAACGTGTTTCTAACGTGTTTCACGTGTTTCTAATGTGTTTCTAACGTGTTTCTAACGTGTTTCTAACGTGTTTCTAAAGTGTTTCTAAAGTGTTTCTAAAGTCTTTCTAACGTGTTTCTAACGTGTTTATAAAGTGTTTCTAAAGTGTTTCTATAGTGTTTATAACGTGTTTCTTAAGTGTTTCTATCGTGTTTCTAACGTGTTTCACGTGTTTCTAACGTGTTTATAACGTGTTTCTAACGTGTTTCTAACGTGTTTCTAAAGTGTTTCTAAAGTGTTTCTAACATGTTTAACGTGTTTCTAACGTGTTTCTAACGTGTTTCTAACGTGTTTCTAAAGTGTTTCTAACGTCTTTCTAACGTGTTTCTAAAGTGTTTCTAACGTGTTTCTAAAGTGTTTCTAACGTGTTTCTAACGTGTTTCTAACGTGTTTCTAACGTGTTTCTAACGTGTTTCTAAAGTGTTTCTAACGTGTTTCTAACGTGTTTCTAACGTGTTTCTAACGTGTTTCTAAAGTGTTTCTAAAGTGTTTCTAACGTGTTTCTAACGTGTTTCTAACGTGTTTCTAAAGTGTTTCTAACGTGTTTCTAACGTGTTTCTAACGTGTTTCTAAAGTGTTTCTAAAGTGTTTCTAACGTGTTTCTAACGTGTTTCTAACGTGTTTCTAACGTGTTTCTAACGTGTTTCTAAAGTGTTTCTAACGTGTTTCTAACGTGTTTCTAACGTGTTTCTAAAGTGTTTCTAACGTGTTTCTAACGTGTTTCTAACGTGTTTCTAACGTGTTTCTAAAGTGTTTCTAAAGTGTTTCTAACGTGTTTCTAACGTGTTTCTAAAGTGTTTCTAACGTGTTTCTAACGTGTTTCTAACGTGTTTCTAACGTGTTTCTAACGTGTTTCTAAAGTGTTTCTAACGTGTTTCTAACGTGTTTCTAACGTGTTTCTAACGTGTTTCCAAAGTGTTTCCAAAGTGTTTCTAACGTGTTTCTAACGTGTTTCTAACGTGTTTCTAAAGTGTTTCTAACGTGTTTCTAAAGTGTTTCTAAAGTGTTTCTAAAGTGTTTCTAACGTGTTTCTAACGTGTTTCTAACGTGTTTCTAACGTGTTTCTAACGTGTTTCTAACGTGTTTCTAAAGTGTTTCTAAAGTGTTTCTAAAGTGTTTCTAACGTGTTTCTAAAGTGTTTCTAAAGTGTTTCTAAAGTGTTTCTAAAGTGTTTCTAACGTGTTTCTAACGTGTTTCTAACGTGTTTCTAACGTGTTTCTAAAGTGTTTCTAACGTGTTTCTAACGTGTTTCTAACGTGTTTCTAAAGTGTTTCTAACGTGTTTCTAACGTGTTTCTAACGTGTTTCTAACGTGTTTCTAAAGTGTTTCTAAAGTGTTTCTAAAGTGTTTCTAAAGTGTTTCTAACGTGTTTCTAACGTGTTTCTAACGTGTTTCTAACGTGTTTCTAACGTGTTTCTAAAGTGTTTCTAACGTGTTTCTAACGTGTTTCTAACGTGTTTCTAACGTGTTTCTAAAGTGTTTCTAAAGTGTTTCTAAAGTGTTTCTAACGTGTTTCTAACGTGTTTCTAACGTCTTTCTAACGTCTTTCTAACGTCTTTCTAAAGTGTTTCTAACGTCTTTCTAACGTGTTTCTAACGTGTTTCTAACGTGTTTCTAACGTCTTTCTAACGTCTTTCTAACGTGTTTCTAAAGTGTTTCTAAAGTGTTTCTAACGTGTTTCTAACGTGTTTCTAACGTGTTTCTAACGTGTTTCTAACGTGTTTCTAACGTGTTTCTAAAGTGTTTCTAACGTGTTTCTAAAGTGTTTCTAACGTGTTTCTAAAGTGTTTCTAAAGTGTTTCTAAAGTGTTTCTAACGTGTTTCTAACGTGTTTCTAAAGTGTTTCTAAAGTGTTTCTGACGTGTTTCTAACGTGTTTCTAACGTGTTTCTAAAGTGTTTCCAACGTGTTTCTAACGTGTTTCTAAAGTGTTTCTAACGTGTTTCTAAAGTGTTTCTAACGTGTTTCTAACGTGTTTCTAACGTGTTTCTAACGTGTTTCTAACGTGTTTCTAACGTGTTTCTAACGTGTTTCTAACGTGTTTCTAACGTGTTTCTAACGTGTTTCTAACGTGTTTCTAAAGTGTTTCTAACGTGTTTCTAACGTGTTTCTAACGTGTTTCTAACGTGTTTCTAACGTGTTTCTAACGTGTTTCTAACGTGTTTCTAACGTGTTTCTAACGTGTTTCTAACGTGTTTCTAACGTGTTTCTAACGTGTTTCTAAAGTGTTTCTAAAGTGTTTCTAAAGTGTTTCTAACGTGTTTCTAACGTGTTTCTAACGTGTTTCTAACGTGTTTCTAACGTGTTTCTAACGTGTTTCTAACGTGTTTCTAACGTGTTTCTAACGTGTTTCTAACGTGTTTCTAACGTGTTTCTAACGTGTTTCTAACGTGTTTCTAACGTGTTTCTAAAGTGTTTCTAACGTGTTTCTAACGTGTTTCTAACGTGTTTCTAACGTGTTTCTAACGTGTTTCTAACGTGTTTCTAACGTGTTTCTAACGTGTTTCTAACGTGTTTCTAACGTGTTTCTAACGTGTTTCTAAAGTGTTTAACGTGTTTCTAACGTGTTTCTAACGTGTTTCTAACGTGTTTCTAACGTGTTTCTAACGTGTTTCTAACGTGTTTCTAACGTGTTTCTAACGTGTTTCTAACGTGTTTCTAAAGTGTTTCTAACGTGTTTCTAACGTGTTTCTAACGTGTTTCTAACGTGTTTCTAAAGTGTTTCTAACGTGTTTCTAACGTGTTTCTAACGTGTTTAACGTGTTTCTAACGTGTTTCTAACGTGTTTCTAACGTGTTTCTAACGTGTTTCTAACGTGTTTAAAGTGTTTCTAACGTGTTTCTAACGTGTTTCTAACGTGTTTCTAACGTGTTTCTAACGTGTTTCTATAGTGTTTAACGTGTTTCTAACGTGTTTCTAACGTGTTTCTAACGTGTTTAACGTGTTTCTAACGTGTTTCTAACGTGTTTCTAACGTGTTTCTAACGTGTTTCTAACGTGTTTCTAACGTGTTTCTAACGTGTTTCTAACGTGTTTCTAAAGTGTTTCTAACGTGTTTCTAACGTGTTTCTAACGTGTTTCTAACGTGTTTCTAAAGTGTTTAACGTGTTTCTAACGTGTTTCTAACGTGTTTCTAACGTGTTTCTAACGTGTTTCTAAAGTGTTTAACGTGTTTCTAACGTGTTTCTAACGTGTTTCTAACGTGTTTCTAAAGTGTTTAACGTGTTTCTAACGTGTTTCTAACGTGTTTCTAACGTGTTTCTAACGTGTTTCTAAAGTGTTTCTAACGTCTTTCTAACGTGTTTCTAACGTGTTTCTAACGTGTTTCTAACGTGTTTCTAACGTGTTTCTAACGTGTTTCTAACGTGTTTCTAAAGTGTTTAACGTGTTTCTAAAGTGTTTCTAACGTGTTTCTAACGTGTTTCTAACGTGTTTCTAACGTGTTTCTAAAGTGTTTAACGTGTTTCTAACGTGTTTCTAACGTGTTTCTATCGTGTTTAACGTGTTTAACGTGTTTAACGTGTTTCTAACGTGTTTCTAACGTGTTTCTAACGTGTTTCTAAAGTGTTTAACGTGTTTAACGTGTTTCTAACGTGTTTAACGTGTTTAACGTGTTTCTAACGTGTTTCTAACGTGTTTCTAACGTGTTTAACGTGTTTAACGTGTTTCTAACGTCTTTCTAAAGCGTTTAACGTGTTTCTAACGTGTTTCTAACGTGTTTAACGTGTTTCTAACGTGTTTCTAACGTGTTTCTAAAGTGTTTCTAACGTGTTTCTAACGTGTTTCTAAAGTGTTTAAAGTGTTTCTAAAGTGTTTATAAAGTGTTTCTATCGTGTTTATAAAGTGTTTATATGGTGTTTATAGTGTGTTTAAGGTGTTTATATAGTGTTTCTAACGTTTCTAGTGTTTCTAACGTTTCTAGTGTTTCTAACGTGTTTCTAACGTGTTTCTAACGTGTTTCTAACGTGTTTAACGTGTTTCTAAAGTGTTTCTAACGTGTTTCTAACGTGTTTCTAACGTGTTTCTAACGTGTTTCTAACGTGTTTCTATCGTGTTTAACGTGTTTAACGTGTTTCTAACGTGTTTCTAACGTGTTTCTAACGTGTTTCTAACGTGTTTCTAAAGTGTTTAACGTCTTTCTAACGTGTTTCTAAAGTGTTTAACGTGTTTCTAACGTGTTTCTAACGTGTTTCTAGTGTTTCTAACGTGTTTCTAACGTGTTTCTAACGTGTTTAACGTTTCTAACGTGTTTCTAACGTGTTTAACGTGTTTCTAACGTGTTTCTAACGTGTTTCTAACGTGTTTCTAACGTGTTTCTAAAGTGTTTCTAAAGTGTTTCTAACGTGTTTCTAAAGTGTTTCTAAAGTGTTTAACGTGTTTCTAACGTGTTTCTAACGTGTTTCTAACGTGTTTCTAAAGTGTTTCTAACGTGTTTCTAACGTGTTTCTAACGTGTTTAACGTGTTTAACGTGTTTAACGTGTTTCTAACGTGTTTCTAACGTGTTTCTAACGTGTTTCTATCGTGTTTAACGTGTTTAACGTGTTTCTAACGTGTTTCTAAAGTGTTTCTAACGTGTTTCTAACGTGTTTCTAACGTGTTTCTAAAGTGTTTAACGTGTTTCTAACGTGTTTCTAACGTGTTTCTAACGTGTTTCTAACGTGTTTAACGTGTTTCTAACGTGTTTCTAACGCGTGTTTCTAACGTGTTTCTAAAGTGTTTAACGTGTTTCTAACGTGTTTCTAACGTGTTTCTAACGTGTTTCTAACGTGTTTCTAACGTGTTTAACGTGTTTAACGTGTTTCTAACGTGTTTCTAACGTGTTTCTAACGTGTTTCTAACGTGTTTCTAACGTGTTTCTAACGTGTTTCTAAAGCAGTGGTTCTTAACCTGGTTCGATCGAACCCCAGGGGTTCGGTGAGTCAGTCTCAGGGGTTTGGCAGGGTCAAGACACATCCAGCTCATATGATTCATGATGTTTGCCCGTTATTGACTACAGGAAATTTTGTGCACGCAATAGTCTTGTGACTGTCGTGATGGTGTTGTGTAATTTCTTTTTTAATATTTGCCCTTCATACTAATTATGTCGAGCAAAAAAGAAAGTGGTGGGACAAATATGTGCAATATGGATTCATATGTGTGCACCAATAAAATATATATACCTATGGTTTTATTTTTCCAATTAAGAAGGGTTCGGTGAGCATACGTATGAAACTAGTGGGGTTCAGTACCTCAAACAAGGTTAAGAACCACTGTTCTAACGTGTTTCTAAAGTGTTTCTAAAGTGTTTCTAAAGTGTTTCTAAAGTGTTTCTAAAGTGTTTCTAACGTGTTTCTAACGTGTTTCTAACGTGTTTCTAACGTGTTTCTAACGTGTTTCTAACGTGTTTCTAAAGTGTTTCTAACGTGTTTCTAACGTGTTTCTAACGTGTTTCTAACGTGTTTCTAACGTGTTTCTAACGTGTTTCTAACGTGTTTCTAACGTGTTTCTAAAGTGTTTCTAACGTGTTTCTAACGTGTTTCTAACGTGTTTCTAACGTGTTTCTAACGTGTTTCTAACGTGTTTCTAAAGTGTTTCTAACGTGTTTCTAACGTGTTTCTAACGTGTTTCTAACGTGTTTCTAACGTCTTTCTAACGTCTTTCTAACGTCTTTCTAACGTGTTTCTAACGTGTTTCTAACGTGTTTCTAACGTGTTTCTAAAGTGTTTCTAACGTGTTTCTAACGTCTTTCTAACGTGTTTCTAACGTGTTTCTAACGTGTTTCTAACGTGTTTCTAACGTGTTTCTAACGTGTTTCTAACGTGTTTCTAACGTGTTTCTAAAGTGTTTCTAACGTGTTTCTAACGTGTTTCTAACGTGTTTCTAACGTGTTTCTAACGTGTTTCTAAAGTGTTTCTAACGTCTTTCTAACGTGTTTCTAAAGTGTTTCTAACGTGTTTCTAACGTCTTTCTAACGTGTTTCTAAAGTGTTTCTAACGTGTTTCTAACGTGTTTCACGTGTTTCTAATGTGTTTCTAACGTGTTTCACGTGTTTCTAACGTGTTTCTAAAGTGTTTCTAACGTCTTTCTAACGTGTTTCTAAAGTGTTTCTAACGTCTTTCTAACGTGTTTCTAAAGTGTTTCTAACGTGTTTCTAAAGTGTTTCTAGGGTGTTTCTAACGTGTTTCTAACGTGTTTCTAACGTGTTTCTAAAGTGTTTCTAACGTGTTTCTAACGTGTTTCTAACGTCTTTCTAACGTGTTTCTAAAGTGTTTCTAACGTGTTTCTAACGTGTTTCACGTGTTTCTAATGTGTTTCTAACGTGTTTCTAACGTGTTTCTAACGTGTTTCTAAAGTGTTTCTAAAGTGTTTCTAACGTGTTTCTAACGTGTTTCTAACGTGTTTCTAACGTGTTTCTAACGTGTTTCCAAAGTGTTTCCAAAGTGTTTCTAACGTGTTTCTAACGTGTTTCTAAAGTGTTTCTAACGTGTTTCTAACGTGTTTCTAAAGTGTTTCTAACGTGTTTCTAAAGTGTTTCTAACGTGTTTCTAACGTGTTTCTAAAGTGTTTCTAAAGTGTTTAACGTGTTTCTAACGTGTTTCTAACGTGTTTCTAAAGTGTTTCTAACGTGTTTCTAACGTGTTTCTAAAGTGTTTCTAACGTGTTTCTAACGTGTTTCTAACGTGTTTCTAAAGTGTTTCTAACGTGTTTCTAACGTGTTTCTAAAGTGTTTCTAACGTGTTTCTAACGTGTTTCTAAAGTGTTTCTAACGTGTTTCTAAAGTGTTTCTAACGTGTTTCTAAAGTGTTTCTAAAGTGTTTCTAACGTGTTTCTAACGTGTTTCTAACGTGTTTCTAACGTGTTTCTAAAGTGTTTCTAACGTGTTTCTAACGTGTTTCTAAAGTGTTTCTAACGTGTTTCTAACGTGTTTCTAACGTGTTTCTAACGTGTTTCTAAAGTGTTTCTAACGTGTTTCTAACGTGTTTCTAACGTGTTTCTAAAGTGTTTCTAACGTGTTTCTAAAGTGTTTCTAAAGTGTTTCTAAAGTGTTTCTAAAGTGTTTCTGTGAATCTCATGTTAGAGTTTCTCCTTCAGATTCAGTTTGTCTCGTTTTTTCCAGATTTTTGTCTTTATTTGAGGTTCAAATTCTGAATCTGTTGTTACGTCCTGACGGTTTTGAGTCGCACTTTCCCCAAACACTTTTTGTCTTGAGTAACAGAACAAACCCCGACTTTGTACTTCTACTCGGTAATATTCTTTTGCAGTAGCAGTACTTTTACTCGAGTACATTTGTGATACTTTCAGCACTTTTACAGACGAATATAAAATGTATAAATCGTGGGACCTGGATCCTACACAGTTTGACGATGACCCTCTGCTCTTCTCGTAGACTGACGTCTCTGCTCCAGGTGCATTCTGGGAGTTGTAGTTCCAACACACTTTTGTAGTCCTTCTGATGACACCATAAATGTAGTTTTTACCCACAGTTTGCACGTAGGGGGCGCCGGTTGTAAAGTGACATGCTGAAAAAAAACTCAAACATTTTTGTGACATTTTGCTTCAAACAATTTTCAAACAGGTGTAAAATTTTCAATTACTTTTTTGCACATTTATAGCAAAATTTGTCAACTTTGAGAAAATGTACATAGTTAAATATAAATAATAAATATTACACCTAAATGTTATTGCTAAATCTAAATGCTAAATGTAAATCTAAATGTCAAATCTAAATCTAAATGCTAAATTTAAATGTTTTGGGTGAAACTAAATATTTAAATGATATTGTAACATATGTATTATTGAACTACAATACAATAGCTGGTAGTGATATTGGAATGTAATAGGCTAGTGATCAGAAGTCTAGGGGTCGGCTACGGAGAGAGTGATAGAGACTGAAGTTTGCAATTGGGATGACACCATGTATTGACAAAAATTTAAAAAAAAGGACACAACATACTGAGAAACACCCTGTGCGAATGGCCACTCGAAAATATAAGTAATATTAAAGACAAATCGTTATTTCAAGATTCATTCAATAATAAAAGGTTGACACAATCTTCTGCAAAGCTTGTACACAGCAATGCAATGATCAATAGGTACCAGATGAACCCAAAAAAAAATCAAGAAGTCCATACCCTCAACCCACCCACAGTTCACTGAATTACCCACGTCTGGGTGATAAAGGAGATCCAGCAGAATTTGAGGTAAAAGAGTTTCGGCAGTTCATTATTGCAGTAAAAGATGGATGCGAGTGAGTGACGTGTGTGGGGTGAGAGATTCCCTGGGCTACAGGAGCTCCTACCGGCCCGGCAGAGAGGTAGTGGTTCTCCCACAGTTCAGAAAAGTCCTTAGGCTCAAAGCCCACTCCTTAGCTCGCCATCGGGTTGGGTAACTGGGAAACCTGGCCTGTATAAATAGCAAAGGCCCCAATGAATCATATGCACATATCAAATAAAGTCAAGTGCTAATAAATTGTAACATTGTTGTGTGCACAGTTCAATTTATAGCACTAATTGCACTGGAAGCTCTTCAGCATAAATAAAATTTATATCAAATAATATCTGTCATATGCCAATTATCAATAATCAATAAAATGCATTAATTGCATAAGATAAGATAGCAGCAATTCAATTTAATATTTGGTGTCACTTAGAGAAGAGTCATATTTGAAAGAACAAGGTACAAACTCTAATAAAACAGTAGGCTAACCGCTCCTATCTAACTACATGGAAGCGGCTAGGCTACCTGAGCACAACAACGTTTCACTCACCAACTCCGCGGATAGAGCCGCATATAACCGCCCTTTCGATTGGGTTTTGGACACGGTAGCCGACGGCTCCTATGGGTTAAGTGAACCATAAATATCAAGCGAAAATGTGAATTAACAAGCGAAACCGCGTGAAAACAGACCTGCAGCCCAGCTCTCCTCTGGCATCTCCGCGGCAGGAAATACACACGCGTTTGGCGCCACAGGTCACATGATCGCATGACGTCACCAGAAAACTAATGCACTGATTGGTTAACTAACGGGGGGATGGTGCGTGACTACGTCAGACGCACAGTGAGACTAATCAAGGCAGAAATGAGCGGAGAATGACAGATGACTCAGGATTTGTTACCTGGGTTACACCATGCAAATTCAGAATCTACTCAAATCAGAGCTCCAGAAGAAGTGGGGGTGTTGGAGGTGCTGCAGCGCCCTCTAGTGGCAGGAGGGAAATTTTAAAAATGTATAAAAATATTTTGCATAATTTTTAAATTCTGTATGAATATTTTGTGAAGTGATTCTGACACATATAGGCTATTATGTGTATTTAGAGTTTAGTGTAATTCAATTAAATGTTAATTGTAATTACATTAAAATCTTAAAGTTGACAAATTTTGCTATAAATGTGCAAAAACACCTGTTTGAAAATTGTTTGAAGCTAAAGATTTTCAGCATGAGCTTTACACACAGCGCCCCATATTCATGGAGTCTTTTCTGTGTTTTTGGACATTCTGGTGTTGCCGTAGTTGTAGTTTTTTGCTCTGGGTGTTTTGTAGTCCTCGTGAGCTTGGAGCAGGTGCATTCCTTTCGTCTAATATGTTTCTGACCCTGTGGTGTAGCCGTAGTTGTAGTTCCTTGTCTCTGGGAGCTTTTAGCAGGTCTTTTTCTCACTCCAGTGTAGCCGTAGTTGTACTTTTTTCACATCTTTAAATGTTTCCAGGGCTATTGTTTCCTTTAGACCCTGTGGTGCTGCCATATTTGTAGTTCTTTGTCCCTGTTGGCGTGTAGCAGGTGTACGGTGTCTTTCTGACCCTGTGGTGTAGCCGTAGTCGTAGTTCCCTGTTAGCGTGCGGTGTTAGGATGTGCCGTTGTGGGAGGTGAGGCTTTCCCAGGGGCAGATGATCTCCTTGGTGCCCAGGCCTCTGGAGGGCGCTCTCTCATCCTCCTCGTCCTCAGACTCGATGGGGTAAATTCTGCACTCCAGAGGCATGTCCACTTTGATCTGGAAGAAACTGCAGCAAAACTCACGTCAGATTAGTGAGAGGAAAACACATCCCCACAGTCTGAAGTGTCCCGCTGTAGGTCGACAAAGGAGAAACATTCTTCATGAAGAATTTATCCACAACGATCGAGGGAAGAAAGAGGAAAACTTAAAGGAAACAATGACGAGCGTCAGTGAAACGACTGAGCAGCACAAACGTTCTGCTCCTGGAGAAAACAGAAGGAACTTGTTCAGATTCTACAATTACAATAAAAACTCCAGGACCACACTGTCCATGTTTACATGAGGTTTTTAAATTCTGAATTAAATAGTTCTGAATTCTCCGTGGAGTTTCAATGGAAATAATAAATGTAGTTAATATGATTAACTGAGGTTCGGGAGCAGGACCACACCTCAACCGCCCTCAGTTCCTCTCCAGCGAATCACAGCTCACTTCTGCCACGCCTCAATTTCCCAGAAGCCTATTTATAGCAGCCTAAACCAGAATAACTCGACCCCACCCTCCCGTCCCATATCTCTCTCTTCCAGACATAAGACGCCTACGAGGGGGGTCCTGTCCTGCTGGGGCACGTGAAGATTGGGACTGAACCCCCACCATGAGTCTCAACCCAGCCAACCTGCCTCGTCTCAATACAATAAACGCTTTTCGCTTCGCACACGTGTTGTTGGCTTGGTCCTTGCTAGTGAATAGTGAGTTGAGGTTTCCATGGAAACAGGTTAAATGGTCTTTATTTAATAGTTCTCAGCGTCTGTAGTGGGGAAGGTGCTGATTGGACAGCGACACAAACGTATTTCCGTCTTTGGGAAGAAAACCCACACTTCAGCTGCTCTTTTCTGTCATCTCGGTTTGTCGTTTCGCCGCCGACACAAACACGATCAGAACTTTTTCCGCAGTGGTTCTGATGATAATGAAGCAGCAGCTGGAGAATTCTGTCCTCACACTTTCCGTCTGTGAGCTGAGGAGGAGAAGGGAAGAGTGTGGGAGAAGGAGGAAGAAGACAAACTGAGTGTGAGGCTGCCACACCTCAGCCCACTCCCACATCCCGCTCACAAATCCAAAGAGACGTGGAGGAAAGTCCCAAGAGACGACTGGAGGAGCCGGATCGTCCGGATCGAGTCAGAAGGACGAGCCAACGAGCTCCAACCACCGGGATTATTGTGAAGAAGAAGAAACGTTTACAGGATCCAGGAAGAAACTCACTCATCTTTAAAATCTGAACAAACCCACTGACTTCAGGATTAATGAAAGAATCATTTTCATTATGAAGTGTTGACAGGGAATTCAGTTTGATTCAGAATAAAATTTGTTGTATTCAGCATTAAAGCTTCAGGGAAACGTGGGAAACGTCAGTGTTGCTCAGTCGTTTCACTGATGCTCGTCGTTGTTTCCTTTAAGTTTTCCTCTTTCTGCCCTCGATCGTTGTGGATAAATTCTTCATGAAGAATGTTTCTCCTTTGTCGACCTTGTTGGATGAAGATTTGGTGATGGGGCAGATTTATGAAGCTGCTGGAGACATTTACACATTTACACACATTTACACACACATTTACACACACATTTACACACATTTACACATTTACACACACATTTACACATTTACACATTTACACATTTACACACACATTTACACATTTACACATTTACACATTTACACACACATTTACATACACATTTACACATTTACACACACATTTACACATTTACACATTTACACACATTTACACACATTTACACATTTGCACACACATTTACACATTTACACATTTACACATTTACACACACATTTACACATTTACACATTTACACACATTTACACACATTTACACATTTACACACACATTTACATACACATTTACACATTTACACATTTACACACACATTTACACAAACATTTACACATTTACACACATTTACACATACATTTACACAAACATTTACACATTTACACATTTACACACACATTTACATACACATTTACACACACATTTACACATTTACACACACATTTACACACACATTTACACATTTACACATTTACACACACATTTACACACACATTTACACACACATTTACAAATTTACACACATTTACACATTTACACACATTTACACATTTACACACACATTTACACACATTTACACACACATTTACACATTTACACACACATTTACACATTTACACACACATTTACACATTTACACACACATTTACACACACATTTACACATTTACACATTTACACACACATTTACACATTTACACATTTACACATTTACACATTTACACACACATTTACATACACATTTACACACACATTTACACATTTACACACACATTTACACATTTACACACACATTTACACATTTACACACACATTTACACACACATTTACACATTTACACACACATTTACACATTTACACACATTTACACACACATTTACACATTTACACACACATTTACACATTTACACACACATTTACACATTTACACATTTACACACACATTTACACATTTACACATTTACACACATTTACACACATTTACACATTTACACACACATTTACATACACATTTACACATTTACACACACATTTACACAAACATTTACACATTTACACACATTTACACATTTACACACACATTTACATACACATTTACACACACATTTACACATTTACACACACATTTACACACACATTTACACATTTACACATTTACACACACATTTACACACACATTTACACACACATTTACAAATTTACACACATTTACACATTTACACACATTTACACATTTACACATTTACACACACATTTACACACATTTACACACACATTTACACATTTACACACACATTTACACATTTACACACACATTTACACACACATTTACACACACATTTACACATTTACACACATTTACACACACATTTACACATTTACACACATTTACACATTTACACATTTACACACACATTTACACATTTACACATTTACACACACATTTACACATTTACACACACATTTACACATTTACACACACATTTACACACATTTACACATTTACACACATTTACACATTTACACATTTACACATTTACACATTTACACATTTACACATTTACACACACATTTACACACACATTTACACATTTACACACATTTACACATTTACACACACATTTACACATTTACACATTTACACACACATTTACACACACATTTACACATTTACACACATATTTACACACACATTTACACATTTACACACACATTTACACACACATTTACACATTTACACACACATTTACACATTTACACACACATTTACACATTTACACACACATTTACACATTTACACACACATTTACACACACATTTACACATTTACACACATTTACACATTTACACATTTACACACACATTTACACATTTACACATTTACACACATTTACACACATTTACACATTTACACACACATTTACACATTTACACATTTACACATTTACACACATTTACACACACATTTACACACACATTTACACACACATTTACACATTTACACATTTACACACACATTTACACATTTACACATTTACACACATTTACACATTTACACACACATTTACACACACATTTACACATTTACACATTTACACACACATTTACACACACATTTACACATTTACACACACATTTACACATTTACACACACATTTACACATTTACACACACATTTACACACACATTTACACATTTACACATTTACACATTTACACACACATTTACACACACATTTACACACACATTTACACATTTACACATTTACACACATTTACACACATTTACACATTTACACATTTACACACACATTTACACACACATTTACACATTTACACACACATTTACACATTTACACACACATTTACACATTTACACATTTACACACACATTTACACATTTACACACACATTTACACACACATTTACACACACATTTACACATTTACACACATTTACACACACATTTACACATTTACACACACATTTACACATTTACACACACATTTACACATTTACACACACATTTACACACACATTTACACATTTACACACATTTACACACATTTACACACACATTTACACACACATTTACACATTTACACACACATTTACACATTTACACACACATTTACACACACATTTACACATTTACACATTTACACACACATTTACACATTTACACACACATTTACACACACATTTACACATTTACACACACATTTACACACACATTTACACATTTACACACACATTTACACATTTACACACACATTTACACATTTACACACACATTTACACATTTACACACACATTTACACATTTACACACACATTTACACACACATTTACACACACATTTACACATTTACACATTTACACACACATTTACACACACATTTACACACACATTTACACACATTTACACATTTACACATTTACACACACATTTACACACACATTTACACACATTTACACATTTACACACACATTTACACATTTACACATTTACACACATTTACACACACATTTACACATTTACACACACATTTACACATTTACACACACATTTACACACATTTACACACACATTTACACACACATTTACACATTTACACACACATTTACACATTTACACACACATTTACACACACATTTACACATTTACACATTTGCACACACATTTACACATTTACACACATATTTACACACACATTTACACATTTACACACACATTTACACACACATTTACACAGTTACACACACATTTAAACATTTACACACACATTTACACATTTACACACACATTTACACATTTACACACACATTTACACATTTACACACACATTTACACACACATTTACACACACATTTACACATTTACACATTTACACACACATTTACACACACATTTACACATTTACACACATTTACACATTTACACACACATTTACACATTTACACACATTTACACATTTACACATTTACACATTTACACACATTTACACATTTACACACATTTACACACACATTTACACATTTACACACATTTACACACACATTTACACACACATTTACACATTTACACACACATTTACACATTTACACACACATTTACACACACATTTACACATTTACACACATTTACACACACATTTACACATTTACACACACATTTACACATTTACACACACATTTACACACACATTTACACATTTACACATTTACACACATTTACACACATTTACACACACATTTACACATTTACACACACATTTACACACATTTACACACACATTTACACATTTACACACACATTTACACACACATTTACACATTTACACACATTTACACACACATTTACACACATTTACACACACATTTACACATTTACACACACATTTACACATTTACACACACATTTACACACACATTTACACACACATTTACACACACATTTACACATTTACACACATTTACACACATTTACACACACATTTACACATTTACACACATTTACACATTTACACACACATTTACACACACATTTACACATTTACACACACATTTACACACATTTACACACACATTTACACATTTACACACACATTTACACATTTACACACACATTTACACACACATTTACACACACATTTACACATTTACACACACATTTACACATTTACACACACATTTACACATTTACACACACATTTACACACATTTACACACACATTTACACATTTACACATTTACACACACATTTACACACACATTTACACATTTACACACACATTTACACACACATTTACACATTTACACACACATTTACACATTTACACACATTTACACACACATTTACACATTTACACACATTTACACACACATTTACACACATTTACACACACATTTACACATTTACACACACATTTACACACACATTTACACACACATTTACACACACATTTACACACACATTTACACAGTTACACACACATTTACACATTTACACACACATTTACACATTTACACACACATTTACACACACATTTACACACACATTTACACATTTACATACACATTTACACATTTACACACACATTTACACATTAACACATTTACACATTAACACATTTACACACACATTTACACATTTACACATTTACACACACATTTACACACACATTTACACATTTACACACATATTTACACACACATTTACACATTTACACACACATTTACACATTTACACACACATTTACACACACATTTACACATTTACACACACATTTACACATTTACACACACATTTACACACACATTTACACATTTACACACACATTTACACACATTTACACATTTACACATTTACACACACATTTACACACATTTACACATTTACACATTTACATATTTACACATTTACACACACATTTACACACACATTTACACATTTACACACACATTTACACACACATTTACACATTTACACACACATTTACACATTTACACACATTTACACATTTACACACACATTTACACACACATTTACACACACATTTACACATTTACACACATTTACACACACATTTACACATTTACACACACATTTACACACACATTTACACACACATTTACACATTTACACACACATTTACACACATTTACACACACATTTACACATTTACACACACATTTACACACACATTTACACACACATTTACACATTTACACACACATTTACACATTTACACATTTACACATTTACACATTTACACACACATTTACACACACATTTACACATTTACACACATATTTACACACACATTTACACATTTACACACACATTTACACATTTACACACACATTTACACACACATTTACACAATTACACACACATTTACACATTTACACACACATTTACACACACATTTACACATTTACACATTTACACACACATTTACACACACATTTACACATTTACACACACATTTACACACACATTTACACACACATTTACACATTTACACACACATTTACACATTTACACACTTACACATTTACACACACATTTACACACACACTTACACATTTACACACACATTTACACACACATTTACACATTTACACACACATTTACACACACATTTATACATTTACACACACATTTACACACACATTTACACACACATTTATACATTTACACACACATTTACACACACATTTACACACACATTTACACATTTACACACACATTTACACACACATTTACACATTTACACACACATTTACACACACATTTACACACACATTTACACATTTACACACACATTTACACATTTACACACATTTACACACACATTTACACACACATTTACACACAATTTTACACATTTACACATTTACACACACATTTACACACACATTTACACATTTACAGACACATTTACACACACATTTACACATTTACACACACATTTACACATTTACACACACATTTACACACACATTTACACATTTACACACACATTTACACACACATTTACACACACATTTACACATTTACACACACATTTACACACACATTTACACATTTACACATTTACACATTTACACACACATTTACACACACATTTACACACACTTACACATTTACACACATTTACACACACATTTACACATTTACACACACATTTACACATTTACACACACATTTACACACACATTTAAACATTTACACATTTACACACACATTTACACACACATTTACACATTTACACACACTTACACATTTACACATTTACACACACATTTACACACACATTTACACATTTACACACACATTTACACATTTACACACACATTCACACACACATTTACACACACATTTACACATTTACACACACATTCACTCACTTGCCAAAGCGCCTGGGTGGGGCTTGTCCCTGCTGCTCGCTGCTAATTGGTTGCACTCTGACGCTGGCCCCTCCCCCGGGCGTTGATTGACATTTGGGCGACAGCGATGCGAAGACGCTGGACGGGCCACACCCCCTCCGGAGGAACCTGCGCAGCGATAGGCCGACCCTGGAGCGGGGCGGAGCTGCCGAGGCCACAGGGGGCGGGTCCTGCACCTCTGTCGTCGAGGTGGTTTCCAGGGCGACGCTGATGGGTGACGGACAGGTGGGCGTCGCCGAGGGGAGGGGCAAAGAGGAGGGGGAGGAGTCAGAGAAACCCGAATACACGGACAAGTGCGGCACCGGCGTCGTGAACCTGCACAGCTGAGGCCAGAGAACGGGTTAGACCGGGTTAGACCAGGTTTAGACCTGGTTAGACCGGGTTAGACCTGGTTACACCGGGTTAGACCAGGATTAGACCGGGTTAGACCTGGTTAGACGGGGTTAGACCGGGTTTAGACCGGGTTTAGACTGGGTTAGACCTGGTTTAGACCAGGTTTAGATCGTGTTAGACCGGGTTTAGACCAGGTTAGACCTGGTTAAGACCGGGTTTTCACCAGGTTAGACCTGGTTAGACCAGGGTAGACTGGGTTTGGACCAGGTTAGACCGGGTTAGACCAGGTTAGACCTGGTTAGACCAGTTTTAGACCGGGTTAGACTGGGTTTCGACCTGATAAGACCAGGTTTAAACTGGGTTAGACCGGGTTTAGACCTGGTTAGACCGGTTTAGACCTGGTTTAGACCGGGTTAGAGCTGGTTAGACCGGGTTAGACAGGGTTAGACCTGGTTTAGATCGGGTTAGACCTGGTTTAAACCTGGTTTAGACCGGGTTAGGCCAGGTTAGACCGAGTTTAAACCGGGTTAGACCTGGTTTAGACCAAGTTTAGACTGGGTTAGACCTGGTTAGACCGGATTTAGACCGGATTAGATGGGGTTAGACCGATTTTAGACCAGGTTAGACCTGGTTTGGACCTGAATCAGTCCTGGTTCAATCCTGGTCTTGACCTGGTTTAGAGCTGGTTTAATTCTTTTATAGTCCCATTTTAGTCCCGATTTAGTCTGGATTCAGTTCTACTGTAGACTTAGTTTAGTCCAGGTTTAGTCCTGGTTTAGTCCTGGTTTAATCCTGGTTTAACACTGGTTTAGTCCTGGTTTAACCCTGGTTTAGTCCTGGTTTAATCCTGGTTTAGTCCGTGTTTAATCCTGGTTTAGCCCTGGTTTAGTCCTTGTTTAATCCTGGTTTAGTCCTTGTTTAATCCTGGTTTAGTCCAAGTTTAATCCTGGTTTAGCCCTGGCTTAGTCCTTGTTTAATCCTGGTTTAGTCCTTGTTTAACCCTGGTTTAGTCCTGGTTTAATCCTGGTTTAGTCCTGGTTTAACCCTGGTTTAGTCCTTGTTTAATCCTGGTTTAGTCCAGGTTTAATCCTGGTTTAGTCCAGGTTTAATCCTGGTTTAGTCCTTGTTTAACCCTGGTTTAGTCCTGGTTTAGTCCTTGTTTAATCCTGGTTTAGTCCTGGTTTAGTCCAGGTTTAATCCTGGTTTAGCCCTGGTTTAGTCCTTGTTTAACCCTGGTTTAGTCCTGGTTTAGTCCTTGTTTAATCCTGGTTTAGTCCTGGTTTAATCCTGGTTTAGCCCTGGTTTAGTCCTTGTTTAATCCTGGTTTAGTCCTGGTTTAACACTGGTTTAGTCCTTGTTTAATCCTGGTTTAGTCCTTGTTTAATCCTGGTTTAGTCCTGGTTTAATCCTGGTTTAGCCCTGGTTTAGTCCTGTTTTAGTCCTGGTTTAGCCCTGGTTTAGTCCTGGTTTAGTCCTTGTTTAATCCTGGTTTAGTCCTGGTTTAACACTGGTTTAGTCCTGGTTTAATCCTGGTTTAGTCCTTGTTTAATCCTGGTTCAGTCCTGGTTTAGTCCTTGTTTAATCCTGGTTTAGTCCTGGTTTAGTCCAGGTTTAATCCTGGTTTAGTCCAGGTTTAATCCTGGTTTATTCCAGGTTTAATCCTGGTTTAGCCCTGGTTTAGTCCTGTTTTAGTCCTGGTTTAGCCCTGGTTTAGTCCTGGTTTAGTCCTTGTTTAATCCTGGTTCAGTCCTGGTTTAGTCCTTGTTTAATCCTGGTTTAGTCCTGGTTTAGTCCTGGTTTAGTCCTGGTTTAGTCCTGGTTTAGTCCTGGTTTAGTCCTGGTTTAATCCTGGTTTAGTCCTGGTTTAGTCCTTGTTTAATCCTGGTTTAGTCCTGGTTTAGTCCTGGTTTACTCATGGTTTAATCCTGGTTTAGTCCTGGTTTAGTCCTTGTTTAATCCTGGTTTAGTCCTGGTTTAGTCCTGGTTTAGTCCTGGTTTAGTCCTGGTTTAGTCCTGGTTTAGTCCTTGTTTAATCCTGGTTTAGTCCTGGTTTAGTCCTGGTTTAGTCCTGGTTTAGTCCTTGTTTAATCCTGGTTTAGTCCTGGTTTAGTCCTGGTTTAGTCCTGGTTTAGTCCTGGTTTAGTCCTTGTTTAATCCTGGTTTAGTCCTGGTTTAGTCCTGGTTTAGTCCTGGTTTAGTCCTGGTTTAGTCCTGGTTTAGTCCTTGTTTAATCCTGGTTTAGTCCTGGTTTAGTCCTTGTTTAATCCTGGTTTAGTCCTGGTTTAGTCCTGGTTTAGTCCTGGTTTAGTCCTGGTTTAGTCCTGGTTTAGTCCTGGTTTAGTCCTGGTGAATGAGGTGAACCACAGGGTGAAAAGTGATTTTATTTGGATCTATAAACGACAGAACAGAAAAACACAAACAGAAAAACCTGAAGCGACTGAAAACACCGAACCCTGAACCACAGCAGGCAAATGAGGCTCACTGAGGCCAGCAGGGAAATGAGGCTCACTGAGGCCAGCAGGGAAATGAGGCTCACTGAGGCCAGCAAGGAAATGAGGCTCACTGAGGCCAGCAGGCAAATGAGGCTCACTGAGGCCAGCAAGGAAATGAGGCTCACTGAGGCCAGCAGGGAAATGAGGCTCACTGAGGCCAGCAGGGAAATGAGGCTCACTGAGGCCAGCAGGGAAATGAGGCTCACTGAGGCCAGCAGGGAAATGAGGCTCACTGAGGCCAGCAGGGAAATGAGGCTCACTGCGGCCAGCAGGGAAATGAGGCTCACTGAGGCCAGCAGGGAAATGAGGCTCACTGAGGCCAGCAGGGAAATGAGGCTCACTGAGGCCAGCAGGGAAATGAGGCTCACTGAGGCCAGCAGAGACGGCGGCACCTTCACATTTCCACTTTTTCTGTGTTATTACATCACTGTTACACTTTTACTTCATTTCTTCTCATGAGGCTGATCAGACTTTCTGGGACCTCCTGGTCTGTGGAGCTTTGTGACAGGACTCAGTTCAGTCACATTTTCTGTGTTTTTAAGCAAATTTTCTGTATTTTACCCAAACAAATGTCAGTTTCTGCCTCTTTCCTGTTGCAGGATCAGACTGGTTAAAAACGGAGACACTGGGACAAATCAGTGGTTTTGTATAAATGTGTGGGACAGATATTTATCGAGTCTAATGTCAGCACCAAACACTGAGATACAGAAAGAAAAATGGAGTGAATGAAAAATGGAGTGAATGAAAAATGGAGTGAATGAAAAATGGAGTGAATGAAAAATGGAGTGAATGAAAAATGGAGTGAATCCTGATTTGATGATTAAAACTCAGTTTAAAATAAAACACCAGAAGCACTTTTCTTCTACACATAAAGAACTCAAATAAAATCGTGACTCGGGTGTACTCGGGTCACTGCGGGTGTACTCGGGTCACTGCGGGTGTACTCAGGTCACTGCGGGTGTACTCGGGTCACTGCGGGTGTACTCGGGTCACTGCGGGTGTACTCAGGTCACTGCGGGTGTACTCGGGTCACTGCGGGTGTAGTCGTGTCACTGCGGGTGTACTCGGGTCACTGCGGGTGTACTCGGGTCACTGCGGGTGTACTCGGGTCACTGCGGGTGTAGTCGTGTCACTGCGGGTGTACTCGGGTCACTGCGGGTGTAGTCTTGTCACTGCGGGTGTACTCGGGTCACTGCGGGTGTAGTCGGGTCACTGCGGGTGTACTGGTCACTGCGGGTGTACTCGTGTCACTGCGGGTGTAGTCCTGTCACTGCGGGTGTACTCAGGTCACTGCGGGTGTAGTCGTGTCACTGCGGGTGTACTCCGGTCACTGCGGGTGTACTCCGGTCACTGCGGGTGTACTCGGGTCACCGCGGGTGTACTCGGGTCACTGCGGGTGTACTCAGGTCACCGCGGGTGTACTCGGGTCACCGCGGTGTACTCGGGTCACCGCGGGTGTACTCAGGTCACTGCGCGGTGTACTCGGGTCACTGCGGGTGTAGTCGTGTCACCGCGGGTGTACTCGGGTCACTGCGGGTGTACTCGGTCACTGCGGGTGTACTCGGTCACTGCGGGTGTACTCGGGTCACCGCGGGTGTAGTCGTGTCACCGCGGGTGTACTCGGTCACTGCGGGTGTAGTCATGTCACCGCGGGTGTACTCGGGTCACTGCGGTGTAGTCGGGTCACCGCGGGTGTACTCGGGTCACTGCGGGTGTACTCGTGTCACTGCGGGTGTAGTCGTGACACAGCCGGTGTACTCGGGTCACTGCGGGTGTAGTCATGTCACTGCGGGTGTACTCGGGTCACTGCGGGTGTAGTCGTGTCACTGCGGGTGTACTCGGGTCACTGCGGGTGTAGTCATGTCACTGCGGGTGTACTCGGGTCACTGCGGGTGTACTCGGGTCACTGCGGGTGTAGTCGTGTCACTGCGGGTGTACTCGGGTCACTGCGGGTGTACTCAGGTCACTGCGGGGGTAGTCGGGTCACTGCGGGGGTAGTCGGGTCACTGCGGGTGTACTCGGGTCACTGCGGGTGTAGTCAGGTCACTGCGGGTGTAGTCGGGTCACTGCGGGTGTACTCGGGTCACTGCGGGTGTAGTCGGGTCACTGCGGGTGTACTCGGGTCACTGCGGGTGTACTCGGGTCACTGCGGGTGTACGCGGGTCACTGCGGGTGTAGTCGGGTCACTGCGGGTGTACTCGGGTCACTGCGGGTGTACTCGGGTCACTGCGGGTGTACTCGGGTCACTGCGGGTGTACTCGGGTCACTGCGGGTGTACTCGGGTCACTGCGGGTGTACTCGGGTCACTGCGGGTGTAGTCGTGTCACTGCGGGTGTACTCGGGTCACTGCGGGTGTACTCGGGTCACTGCGGGTGTACTCGGGTCACTGCGGGTGTAGTCGTGTCACTGCGGGTGTACTCGGGTCACTGCGGGTGTAGTCATGTCACTGCGGGTGTACTCGGGTCACTGCGGGTGTAGTCGGGTCACTGCGGGTGTACTCGGGTCACTGCGGGTGTACTCGGGTCACTGCGGGTGTAGTCGTGTCACTGCGGGTGTACTCGGGTCACTGCGGTGCGGTCACTGCGGGTGTACTCGGGTCACTGCTGGTGTACTCGGGTCACTGCGTGTGTCGTCGTGTCACTGCGGGTGGACTCGGGTCACTGCGGGTGTAGTCTTGTCACTGCGGGTGTACTCGGGTCACTGCGGGTGTACTCGGGTCACTGCGGGTGTAGTCGGGTCACTGCGGGTGTACTCGGGTCACTGCGGGTGTACTCAGGTCACTGCGGGTGTAGTCGGGTCACTGCGGGTGTACTCGGGTCACTGCGGGTGTACTCGGGTCACTGCGGGTGTAGTCAGGTCACTGCGGGTGTAGTCGGGTCACTGCGGGTGTACTCGGGTCACTGCGGGTGTAGTCGGGTCACTGCGGGTGTAGTCGGGTCACTGCGGGTGTACTCGGGTCACTGCGGGTGTACTCGGGTCACTGCGGGTGTACTCGGGTCACTGCGGGTGTAGTCGGGTCACTGCGGGTGTACTCGGGTCACTGCGGGTGTACTCGGGTCACTGCGGGTGTAGTCGGGTCACTGCGGGTGTACTCGGGTCACTGCGGGTGTACTCGGGTCACTGCGGGTGTAGTCAGGTCACTGCGGGTGTAGTCATGTCACTGCGGGTGTAGTCGGGTCACTGCGGGTGTACTCGGGTCACTGCGGGTGTAGTCGGGTCACTGCGGGTGTAGTCGGGTCACTGCGGGTGTACTCGGGTCACTGCGGGTGTAGTCGGGTCACTGCGGGTGTAGTCATGTCACTGCGGGTGTAGTCGGGTCACTGCGGGTGTACTCGGGTCACTGCGGGTGTACTCGGGTCACTGCGGGTGTACTCGGGTCACTGCGGGTGTAGTTAGGTCACTGCGGGTGTAGTCATGTCACTGCGGGTGTAGTCGGGTCACTGCGGGTGTAGTCGGGTCACTGCGGGTGTACTCGGGTCACTGCGGGTGTAGTTGGGTCACTGCGGTCGTCAGTCGGGTCACTGCAGGCGTGCGTCAGTCGAGTCACTGCGGGCAGGCGTCAATCGGATCATTGTAGTCGGGTGTAGTCGGGTCGGGCGTAGTCGGGTCGGGCGTAGTGGGGTCGGGCGTAGTCGGGTCAGGCGTAGTCGGTCAGGGCGTAGTCGGGCGTAGTCAGGTTGGGCGTAGTCAGGTCGGGTGTAGTCGGTTCGGGTGTAGTCGGTCGGATGTAGTCAGGTCGGGTGTAGTCGGGTGTAGTCAGGTCGAGCGTAGTCGGGTCACTGCGGGTGAAGTCGGGTCACTGTGGGTGTAGTTGGGTCACTGCAGTCAGGCGTAGTCGGGTTTGGCATAGTCGGGTCACTGCAGGCGTGCGTCAGTCGAGTCACTGCGGGCGTCAATCGGATCATTGTAGTTGGGTGTAGTCGGGTCGGGCGTAGTTGGGTCGGGCGTAGTCGGGTCAAGGCATAGTTGGGCGTAGTCAGGTTGGGCGTAGTTGGGTCGGGTGTAGTCGGGTGTAGTCGGGTTGGGTGTAGTCAGGTCGGGCGTAGTCGGTTCGGGTGTAGTCGGTCGGGTGTAGTTGGGTGTAGTCAGGTCAGGCATAGTCGGGTGTAGTCAGGTCGGGTGTAGTCGGTTCGGGTGTAGTCGGTCGGGTGTAGTTGGGTGTAGTCGGGGCGGGCGTAGTCGGGTGTAGTCAGGTCGGGTGTAGTCGGTCGGGTGTAGTCGGGTCGGGTGTAGTCGGTCGGGTGTAGTCAGGTTGGGCGTAGTTGGTTCGGGCGTAGTCGGGTCGGGCGTAGTCGGGTCGGGTGTAGTCAGGTCGGGCGTAGTCGGGTGTAGTCAGGTCGGGTGTAGTCGGGTGTAGTCGGCCGTAGTCAGGTCGAGCATAGTCGGGTGTAGTCGGGTCGGGTGTAGTCGGGTCGGGTGTAGTTGGGTCGGGTGTAGTCGGTCGGGTGTAGTCGGTCGGGTGTAGTCAGGTCGGGTGTAGTCGGGTCGGGTGTAGTCGGGTCGGGTGTAGTCGGGCATAGTCGGGTCAGGTGTAGTCGGTCGGGTGTAGTTGGTTGGGTGTAGTCGGGTCGGGTGTAGTCGGGTCGGGTGTAGTCAGGTCGGGTGCAGTCGGTCGGGTGTAGTCAGGTTGGGTGTAGTCGGTTCGGGCATAGTCGGGTCGGGCGTAGTCGGGTGTAGTCAGGTCAGGCGTAGTCGGGTCGGGCGTAGTCGGGTGTAGTCAGTTCGGGCGTAGTCGGGTCGGGTGTAGTCAGGTCGGGTGTAGTCAATCGGGTGTAGTAGGGTCGGGTGTAGTCGGTCGGGTGTAGTCGGGTGTAGTCGGGTGTAGTCGGGTGTAGTCGGGCGTAGTCGGGTCGGGTGTAGTCGGGTGTAATCAGGTCGGGTGTAGTCGGGTCGGGCGTAGTCGGGTCGGGTGTAGTCGGTCGGGTGTAGTCAGGTGTAGTCAGGTCTGGCATAGTCGGGTGTAGTCAGGTTGGGCGTAGTCAGGTCGGGTGTAGTAGGGTCGGGCGTAGTCGGGTCGGACGTAGTCGGGTCCGGCATAGTCGGGTGTAGTCGGGTCGGGCGTAGTCAGGTGTAGTCGGGTCGGGCGTAGTCGGGTGTAGTCGGGTGTAGTCGGGTCGGGCGTAGTCGGGTCAGGGCGGGCGGCGGCTCAGGTCGCTCAGGACCTGGGCGATGTCGACAGGAGCGTGTTTCGCCTGTTTCGCTCGTCGTTCCTGCTCCAGCTGCCGAAGAACCATCGGACTGAGACTCGGGCGCCGACTGCGAGAGTTTTGCTCCAGCTGAGAGTCCCTGAGGAGACACGGGTCAGACTGGGTCAGACCGGGTCAGACATGAGTAAGACCGGGCCAGACACGGGTCAGACCGGGTCAGACACGGGTCAGACCGGGTCAGACATGGGTCAGACACGGGTCAGACCGGGTCAGACCAGGGTCAGACCGGGTCAGACACGGGTCAGACATGGGTCAGACCGGGTCAGACCGGGTCAGACACGGGTCAGACTGGGTTTAGTCCTGCTTTAGTCCTGGTTTAGTCCTGGTTTAGTCCTGGTTTAGTCCTGCTTTAGTCCTGGTTTAGTCCTGCTTTAGTCCTGCTTTAGTCCTGGTTTAGTCCTGGTTTAGTCCAGTGGGTCTAACTGTATATTTAACTGAAATTGCTGATCCGAACAACCAATGATTTCTAAAGGAAAATCTTGAAAATGATCAGGGCTCAAACTTTTTCACATGACTGTGTCCTCCAGAAACTGAACTGGCTCCCAGTTCAGTTTCGTATCCAATTTTAAATGATCGTCCTTGTTTTTAAATCCCTCCTCTGGCTCCTCCCTCTATCTAACCTCCTGACTCCATACCAGCCCCTCCCTCTATCTAACCTCCTGACTCCACACCAGCCCCTCCCTCTATCTAACCTCCTGACTCCATACCAGCCCCTCCCTCTATCTAACCTCCTGACTCCATACCAGCCCCTCCCTCTATCTAACCTCCTGACTCCATACCAGCCCCTCCCTCTATCTAACCTCCTGACTCCATACCAGCCCCTCCCTCTATCTAACCTCCTGACTCCATACCAGCCCCTCCCTCTATCTAACCTCCTGACTCCATACCAGCCCCTCCCTCTATCTAACCTCCTGACTCCATACCAGCCCCTCCCTCTATCTAACCTCCTGACTCCATACCAGCCCCTCCCTCTATCTAACCTCCTGACTCCATACCAGCCCCTCCCTCTATCTAACCTCCTGACTCCATACCAGCCCCTCCCTCTATCTAACCTCCTGACTCCATACCAGCCCCTCCCTCTATCTAACCTCCTGACTCCATACCAGCCCCTCCCTCTATCTAACCTCCTGACTCCATACCAGCCCCTCCCTCTATCTAACCTCCTGACTCCATACCAGCCCCTCCCTCTATCTAACCTCCTGACTCCATACCAGCCCCTCCCTCTATCTAACCTCCTGACTCCATACCAGCCCCTCCCTCTATCTAACCTCCTGACTCCATACCAGCCCCTCCCTCTATCTAACCTCCTGACTCCATACCAGCCCCTCCCTCTATCTAACCTCCTGACTCCATACCAGCCCCTCCCTCTATCTAACCTCCTGACTCCATACCAGCCCCTCCCTCTATCTAACCTCCTGACTCCATACCAGCCCCTCCCTCTATCTAACCTCCTGACTCCATACCAGCCCCTCCCTCTATCTAACCTCCTGACTCCATACCAGCCCCTCCCTCTATCTAACCTCCTGACTCCATACCAGCCCCTCCCTCTATCTAACCTCCTGACTCCATACCAGCCCCTCCCTCTATCTAACCTCCTGACTCCATACCAGCCCCTCCCTCTATCTAACCTCCTGACTCCATACCAGCCCCTCCCTCTATCTAACCTCCTGACTCCATACCAGCCCCTCCCTCTATCTAACCTCCTGACTCCATACCAGCCCCTCCCTCTATCTAACCTCCTGACTCCATACCAGCCCCTCCTCTATCTAACCACATGACTCCATACCAGCCCCTCCCTCTATCTAACCTCCTGACTCCATACCAGCCCCTCCCTCTATCTAACCTCCTGACTCCATACCAGCCCCTCCCTCTATCTAACCTCCTGACTCCATACCAGCCCCTCCCTCTATCTAACCTCCTGACTCCATACCAGCCCCTCCCTCTATCTAACCTCCTGACTCCATACCAGCCCCTCCCTCTATCTAACCTCCTGACTCCATACCAGCCCCTCCCTCTATCAAACCACCTGACTCCATACCAGCCCTCCCTCTATCTAACCTCCTGACTCCATACCAGCCCCTCCCTCTATCTAACCTCCTGACTCCATACCAGCCCCTCCCTCTATCTAACCTCCTGACTCCATACCAGCCCCTCCCTCTATCTAACCTCCTGACTCCATACCAGCCCCTCCCTCTATCTAACCTCCTGACTCCATACCAGCCCCTCCCTCTATCTAACCTCCTGACTCCATACCAGCCCCTCCCTCTATCTAACCTCCTGACTCCATACCAGCCCCTCCCTCTATCTAACCTCCTGACTCCATACCAGCCCCTCCCTCTATCTAACCTCCTGACTCCATACCAGCCCCTCCCTCTATCTAACCTCCTGACTCCATACCAGCCCCTCCCTCTATCTAACCTCCTGACTCCATACCAGCCCCTCCCTCTATCTAACCTCCTGACTCCATACCAGCCCCTCCCTCTATCTAACCTCCTGACTCCATACCAGCCCCTCCCTCTATCTAACCTCCTGACTCCATACCAGCCCCTCCCTCTATCTAACCTCCTGACTCCATACCAGCCCCTCCCTCTATCTAACCTCCTGACTCCATACCAGCCCCTCCCTCTATCTAACCTCCTGACTCCATACCAGCCCCTCCCTCTATCTAACCTCCTGACTCCATACCAGCCCCTCCCTCTATCTAACCTCCTGACTCCATACCAGCCCCTCCCTCTATCTAACCTCCTGACTCCATACCAGCCCCTCCCTCTATCTAACCTCCTGACTCCATACCAGCCTGTCTGTAGTCTTCTCCACTGATGATGGACTCTGCACATGGGTTTAGGGCCCCTCAGTCTAGACTCTGCACATGGGTTTAGGGCCCCTCAGTCTGGACTCTGCTCATGGGTTTAGGGCCCCTCAGTCTAGACTCTGCACATGGGTTTAGGGCCCCTCAGTCTAGACTCTGCACATGGGTTTAGGGCCCCACAGTCTAGACTCTGCACATGGGTTTAGGGCCCCTCAGTCTTGACTCTGCAGATGGGTTTAGGGCCCCTCAGTCTGGACTCTGCTCATGGGTTTAGGGCCCCTCAGTCTAGACTCTGCACATGGGTTTAGGGCCCCTCAGTCTAGACTCTGCACATGGGTTTAGGGCCCCTCAGTCTGGACTCTGCACATGGGTTTAGGGCCCCTCAGTCTAGACTCTGCACATGGGTTTAGGGCCCCTCAGTCTAGACTCTGCACATGGGTTTAGGGCCCCTCAGTCTAGACTCTGCACATGGGTTCAGGACTTTCACTGCTGCTGCTCCTAAACTATGGAATGCCCCATTTCACTCGTCAATGCTCAAATTTGTCCACATTGAAAAAAGAATTAAAAGCCCTTTTTACCCTGGCTTATCCCAATTCCTGAATCCCAATTCATTGTTTCTCTCTCATTTTATATATTATTTTATTTATTATTTATTTTATTTATTTATTTTAAAAATGTATTATTTATTCATTCTTCATTTATTATTTTAAATCTATTCTATGAATGGTCCTGTTATTTTGTGTTATAATCTTATTGCCAAATTATTGTTCATATTAATATTATTATCATCATCTTTTATTATTATTACCAATATTATTACTATTTCCTTTGATTTTGTTTTAACCTATATTCTATTTCTATAATTTATGTTTGTGCTTTATGTTTACTGTACAGTGTCCTTATTAAATAAAATGTATTATTATTATTATTATTATTATTATTATTATTATTATTATTAAACCTGTCAAACTCAGCTGTCTCATCTGTGGTTCTGGCTCTACCCGTGTATTCACAGAGATTCTGTAATGTAGCGTTTCCCCCTAGTGGCGGCCAACGCACATGTCAGGCAGTGTTTGGACATTTTGGGCGGTCTGTCAAAGTCCTGTGTCTCAGGACAGACCAATCACAACAGCCGTCATCCTCAGGTTCCCTCCCCCATTCATCCACATTCTCCGCGTGGGCAGAAGTCAACTCCGCGAGAGTTCCTGCACCTCGCGTAGAGTTTCTACGCGCGTGTTACTTTTGACAGGAATCCGACGCCATAAGACGACGACAGCGGGCGGCAGGACTCAAGTGCTGATGACTCTAAATGTCATTTTGGCACTTCAACCATCAATTCAACAGGCCGATCATAAGCACCACGTGACATGCGGCGATACTACGGGCTGTGGTTCATGGGGCGAATGATCTGCCCGATGCCTCGGCCACAGAGAGAAGCGGCTGCACGGTGACGTCTGAGGGCCTTAACTGTGTGAACAGGAAATATTCTTCATCTTAGAGCGAGAGATGAAACTGTTTAAGGTTGTTTAATGTTTAGGCTCATTTAACCCGGGGGCCACACTTTTTCAGCATGGAACTACTTTAAAATGACCAAGTGTTAGAATAAAATGCTTATAATGATGAAGTTATTAAAAATGTACATAAAGCTAATGCAGTCTCAGGGAATGAGATAAACCAGGCACAGTTCTTAAAGTAAATCATTGTCAGTCTGTGGGGTACCAGGCACTATATCTGCTAAACCAGACGTTTGAACTGACGTTTGAACTTTTGAACTCTGTGGGTGAAGGACAGGGTGACTCCTCAGACCATATATCTGTGCTTATCTGATGAAATGTAAACCTAACGCATGATGTATTGTGACCATGATGTGTTGTGACCATGATGTGTTGTGACCATGATGTATTGTGACCATGATGTATTGTGACCATGATGTGTTGTGACCATGATGTGTTGTGACCATGATGTATTGTGACCATGATGTGTTGTGACCATGATGTATTGTGACCATGATGTATTGTGATGACACAATTGTTTCAATAAAAGCCAGGGGAGACGTGGCTCTGGCGGGAGATCTGACGTGGACGAGCCTTAGCCAAGCGCACATCTCTTCCCTGTGCACGTAAAAAAACGTAGTTGGCTATTGGATTCTGACCCAGGTGATTCAATCCACAATTAGGTTGGAGATTGGCATTTATAAACTAGTCGAGTATTTCACTGCTTGTGATTTATTCTTTGACAGTTTCTTGGTCCTTCGAGCCGGATCGGTGAACTTCTGCGTGGAGGGTGACCAACGGAGATTGGAAGAGTGCGCGCACCCAGTTTGAGCTGAAAAATCCCTGTTTCCAGCGGCGACCTCCCTTCGTCATCCTCTCCGTGGAAGGACCCGGTGAACCAGAGTAGAGGTAAGATCTTAAGCCCGAGCACAATTCGGGTCGGGTCGGGCCTAAAATGTCAATCATTGCTTCGGGTCGGGTCGGGCTTCTCTCTCGCTGACTTTTTAAAAATAAATATATGTTTATAAAAATGTATACTAAAACGATGTGTGGATAGTAAGGAATACTTTAAAAAATAATCATTTTGATAAAACAGAGAAGTCTCTGTAATGTAATTGCAATTTAACTGCTAAACAGGACTCCTTTTTAGCAGTTAAATTCATGCACAGAGCAGAGCCAGAGCCAGAGCCAGAGCCAGAGCCAGAGCCAGAGCCAGAGCCAGAGCAGAGCCAGAGCCAGAGCCAGAGCCAGAGCCAGAGCCAGAGCCAGAGCCAGAGCCAGAGCCAGAGCAGAGCCAGAGCCAGAGCCAGAGCCAGAGCCAGAGCCAGAGCCAGAGCCAGAGCCAGAGCCAGAGCAGAGCCAGAGCCAGAGCCAGAGCCAGAGCCAGAGCAGAGCCAGAGCAGAGCCAGAGCCAGAGCCAGAGCCAGAGCCAGAGCAGAGCCAGAGCCAGAGCCAGAGCCAGAGCCAGAGCAGAGCCAGAGCCAGAGCCAGAGCCAGAGCCAGAGCAGAGCCAGAGCAGAGCCAGAGCCAGAGCCAGAGCCAGAGCAGAGCCAGAGCAGAGCCAGAGCCAGAGCCAGAGCCAGAGCAGAGCTGCGCACGTGAACGACGCTTCCTCCACCCGAGTCCTCACAGATAAAATATGAAATTTCAGGTTTGCTTCGGGCTCGGGCCTGCAAATCAAGTTAATTGGTCGGGCTCGGGTCGGCCTGGATTTTTTAGGCCCGATCTTACCTCTAAACCAGAGCCAGTTCTATTACCTGAGGTCAGAAAATTTTAACTTCTAAGAGAGAAGTGTTTTAGATCTACATAGAGATGAATCTAGTGTAGAAGAGTGTGAATGAATTAACGAATGTGTGGAGATTCAAATTGATCATTGGTAAGATGCATCAAGGTTGAATCTCATTTAGGTCATAGGTCGATGTTTTGCTGAAAATTGATCCAGAGTCCTTCTCGGTGTGTGAATTAACACCAAGTTTATGACCGCCCATCGTGGTAGAAGCTTGTCATAAAACACAGAGAAGTCTCCTGTCGATCAACAGTAGGCGGAAACTAGACACGTATTACATCATGGCAGAAAAAACAGTAAAAATGGAGGTTAAGAGAATATTACAAGAAACAGACTCGGAGTATATGAAGCGACTTTACCCAGTGTCTTGCAAATTCCTACGCAAATGGAAAGTAAAATATAATTTTGATGGGACTTTAGATGAAATAAAATTAAGCCGGCTCATGATGAACCTATCGATTCATGACCAATTTAAAGGAAGAACCAGATATACACCTGATAAGCAAGTGACCGCAGCTCGGCTGTGGATAGCTGAAAGTAAAAAGCGCAAAAGTATAAACGCAAAAAAGGCAGCAACATTCACAGTTTCTCGTCCAGAGGACGATGATGGCACAGTGGTGCAGAAGTGCCCTCTACAGGCAGAGCAGGCAGGGGTGAACGGTGGATATGAAGACGAAAAAGAGAAACTGGCTGAAAAAGAAAAGGAGGAGTTTAAGACCCTGGGGCTTTATCCAAAACTTCCAGAATTACCAAAACCACTAGGCGACCAAAACCCGTTTTGGACTCCTCCCACTGCCCCAGTGGCCCAGCAGAGCCCCCCGCCGGCATATGATACAAAAACTCCACCCCCCTGGTCATTTCCATCTCCCATATCAAACCGTACCAGAAGTAAGACCAAGGCGCAAGGCCCAGTCAAACATCCCACAGAACAGACATGGGATCAGATTGATCGTCCCACAAAAGAAGAAGAAATAGCGGAAAATTATCCCCTAATTTCCCTCCCAGATCCACATACACCAGGGGCGATGATACAAGTATACAGACCGTGGGCTGTAGCTGACATAAAAAAGGCACTAGAGGGAGTTACTAAACCCGAAGCTGACATAGAAACGTGCATCTCAGACCTGAAGAGCTTAATAACATCTTATGGCCTGGACGGCATGGAGTGTCAGCGTGTTCTAATGTTGCATTTAGGGCATAAATGGGCTTTAGTCAGAGGAGATTTTGACCCGACCCAACCGCATGGTAATGGGAGACGCACTATCCCCGCAGCAGACATTGGACCTGTTCTAGACCATGCAAATGGAGTATTCGCTAGAATGCGTACACAGTGTCAGCGAAGAGCAGATTATAATAAAATCCAAAACACCAAACAAAAAGATGGGGAAACAGTGCAGGAATTCCAGATCCGTATGACGGAAGTATTTAAAGCGAACAGTGGCATCTCGGAGGATGCAGATGTTAACGGGCCCTATCAACAACACCTTAAAATGGTCATATTAGGAGGACTTAAAGAGCCAATTAGACACTGGCTCCAAAAGACGTATGTAGGATTTCCTACGGCCACGTTGACAGATTTTGTGACACACGCAATACACGCTGAGGGTGTAGTACAGAAAAAGAAAATGCAGCAGGGAAGCAAAGTGCTCATGTCTGAATCTGGAATGCAGTTTATGGATCATATCTCTGTAATTACTGGGCACAAAGTTCAACACGTGACAGCAGAAATTAACTAGAGCCAAATGATTTTTTCACAATAGTTTCAGAAAATGGTGCCATTGTTCAACCCCAGAGACGTGTTTCAGATGAAACATTAATAAGATGGTAATGATAAAATTGTGAATCAAGTGCGTGATTAAGAACAAGAGCTCCTCCAGCGGGGCAAAATACGCCCGTACTTTGAATTATTGTATATAGAATTAAGTTAGAATTTGTCAAACCCAATTAAAGATGAATTGTTGGTGCAGTTTGGAAGATTCCAATACTGACAAGGTTTTTGCAAAGGGTCGGGCCGTGACCTTGACCTTTGACCCTGTGACCTTGAAATCAATAGGGAACATCCTTGACCCATGGGGTGTCCAGCCATGAAGTTTGACATTCCTAGGTGAGACGGTTGTCGAGCTAGAGCGCGGACAAGGTAATGTGTAGTTGTCTTGTATTCTCTCTCTCCCGTTGCCTAGCAACCGCTGCAGCTGGAACTGTGTGTCACCTTTTAACTTTAAACTTCAAAGCTTTGAAGTCTTTGAAGCTTTGTCTTCATGAAGAGGCAAAACATGTGGGGCATGCGCCGATATATATATAAGGTGACCTTGACCTTTGACCCTGTGACCTTGAAATCAATAGGGAACATCCTTGACCCATGAATAAAAACATTTCTGTGCTTAATGCTTTAAAGCTCCGCACAATAAAATAAACTTTTTCCTCACAGACAGATACAAGTTTCCCTGATTCTCTGTGTGTGAAACTGCATAAACAGCAGCAGCAAAGGCCACGACCGGCTGCAGGGGCTGGTGTAACCCAGGTCTATATTTTAAATTATAAAATATTTGTGCATTGATATATATAATAAATTCATTAATAAGTAATCTATGGTTTCTCCCTCTCTACCTTTGAGCTGCCGCTGTCATTTTAATGTCCTTTGAAGTCTCGCGTGATTTGAGTTAGGTCCCGAGATTTTGCGCCGCCCCCATTCACAATATACAGACCAGACACTCGGCTGTTAGGTGTGTGGCTAGTATTCAATTCAATTCAATTTCCTTTATTGTCACATGTGCATATACATACAAAATATATATAGCACAGATGAAATTGCTGTCCTCTCCCACCTCAGTGCAAACATTAAAAACATTCCAATAAAAAAATTCAAGTATAAAACAAATGTGCAAACAACAAAATGTACAAACAGACAGAAGTGCACAAAACAAGCCAAAAATGTGCAAACACTCAAAGTAAACAGACACAATAGACAAAACAATATTTACAGGTAAAAAAGTGAAGTAGTGCAAAAATGTATGAATATCAGTCACTGATTGTCCATATAATGTAAAAAAGTGAGGTAGTGCATTAGAGTTTGCAGTGTTCTTAGTAGGTGACAGGGGGCCGAGGGGGGGCAGAGGGGAAAAGTGGGGGTAGGGCAGGGAGAGAGTTAAGTCCTCTGACAGCCTGGTGGAAGAAACTGTCCCGGAGCCTGCTGGTTCTGGCCTGGAGGCTCCGCAGTCTCCTCCCTGATGGCAGCGGGCTGAAGAGGCTGTGAGATGGGTGGGTGGGGTCACCTGCAATCCTGATGGCTTTGCGGGTGAGGCGGGAGTGATAAATGTCCTGTAGAGGAGGGAGAGGGACACCGATGATCCTCTCAGCTGCTCTGACGATGCGCTGCAGAGTCTTTTTGCAGGACGCGGTGCAAGAGCCGTACCACACCGTGATGCAGCTGGATAAGATGCTCTCAATGGTGCCTCTGTAGAATGTCCGGAGGATGGGGGTCGGGGCTCTTGCTCTTTTCAGTTTGCGGAGGAAGTAAAGGCGTTGTTGGGCTCTTTTGGCCAGTGATGCAGAGTTGCTGCTCCAGGAGAGGTCCTCAGAGATGTGCACACCCAGGAACTTGGTGCTGCTCACTCGCTCCACTGCAGCACCGTTGATGGTGAGTGGAGCATGCTGGATGTGCGCTCTCCTGAAGTCCACAACAATCTCCTTCGTCTTCTCCACGTTCAGGTGGAGATTGTTGTCCTTGCACCACGTGGCTAGCCTGTTTACTTCACTCCTGTAGCTCGTCTCATCGTTGTTGTGGATGTGACCGAGCACAGTTGTGTCATCCGCAAACTTAATGAAAAGGTTGGAGCTGGATGTTGGGGAGCAGTCCTGTGTAAGAAGGGTGAAGAGGAGGGGGCTCAGCACACATCCCTGGGGGGCCCCTGTGTTCATCACGACCGTGCTGGATGTGTTGTTTCCTACCCGAACTGACTGTGGTCTCCCCGTCAGGAAGTCCAGCAGCCAGTTACACAGGGAGGTGCTGAGTCCTATTTGGTCCAGTTTGTGGATGAGCTGCTGGGGGATGATGGTGTTAAATGCTGAGCTGAAGTCGATGAACAGCATTCTGACGTGTGAATTGTTGGTCTCCAGGTGGGTGAGGGCTGAGTGGAGGGCGATGGAGATGGCATCATCGGTAGAGCGATTAGACCGATATGCAAACTGGAAGGGATCCAGGGTGGGGGGGAGGGAAGACCTGATGTGTTGCATGACCAGCCGCTCGAAGCACTTCATAAGGATGGGAGTGAGTGCAACCGGGCGGTAGTCATTGTGGCAGGTGGGAGTCGGCTTCTTCGGGACTGGGATGATGGTGGTGGTCTTGAGGCACGTGGGGACAACAGCTTGGCTCAGTGAGATGTTGAAGATGTCAGTGAAGACATCAGTGAGCTCCACAGCACAGTCTCTCAGGACACGACCAGGGATGTTGTCGGGGCCAGGGGCTTTCCGTTCATTTATCCCTTTGAGGGAACGTCTCACACTATCGTGTGAAAGTGTCAGCGTCTGGTCGCCGGGAGGGGGTGGAGTTTTCTGAGCCGTGGTGCTGTTGTTTATCTCAAAGCGGGGTAGGACTGCGAGCAAGCTGCAGGTAACCCATGCGAGCAAGCTGCAGGTAACCCATTTTGCTCATTTAATCGCTTATTGTTCAACTAAGTGACCCGATTTTTAAGCGTTGTGCTCCCTAACCTTGTAGATGCCTCCGCTGCAAGTGAGACACTGACTGATCCATGTATGAAAGTAACTGAGGAATCGGTGAGTGTTGATGGTGTTGATGCTAATGCTAACCGGTGCTAATGCTAGCCGGCAGTAGCCTTGGTTTAGCACGGGTCTAAGGTGTTATCCAGTTTATTCACACACTGAATCAATATTTACTGACCCTTTTAATCATGATTATTTGCCTCTAATAGTGATAATGATATGCAATTGTGATTAAGTACTATGCACTTTATTATTAGGGAAATGGTGCTGCAGAATTATTTTTCTATTAATATTGTACATTCAAGTTGCTTACAATTTATATTACTCATTGCTAATTATTTAATTATTAGGCATCTATTGTTGTGTACACAGATTATTTATACATGCATGTTCTTGCACAGGCCAGGTTTTTGGACTGTTGTTGGGTTGTCCTGCTGCTGCTAATCAAAGGGCCAGCAGCCCGACTTAAGACCTGTTGACCTGGATCAGCCTACACGTCAGTGTGCGGTAGGAGGCTCTGTAGCCTTTTTGTATTTCGCTCGCTCCACCACCTCCAATGCGCTCTGGATCGGTCTCTTTTTTGAGACAATGGACACTTAGCGTTTCCGGATATCGTTCGTACGTTTCTTGGAGGAACAAATGGACATTCAACCATCAACTAACTACAAACCAAACTCAACTCTAGCGCTCTGTGGAGACGAGCTTTAAGAACTCTTACCGTGCCTGGGATTGATCAATCTTGATTAAACCAATGAACTTCTACTGTTTGCAATTACTTACAAGTGCACTTGTCTCTGTAAATATTGTACATATTCATTCAATAACATTTGGTACACTGGCAGCACCACATATCTGTGTTTTGGTTTTCATTTATCATGCATTCACCTTCCTCCTAGAGTCTGAACCATTCTTCTGATTTTTCCTATATTTTCCAAAAGTAACTAATTGTGATTCTCAAACAGTATCCAAGCAGGTGTTACACTGAGGTTTAGGAAGTGAAAAAAAGAGCATTTTAGTGTGAAGATGTCACTTTAGACTGACTGACTAAAACATTTATATTGTCATCTGAATAAACAGCAACAAATATGACACTGTAATAAGTAATGAATGTGTTACAAAAATCTTAAAACGGCATAAATATATTTGATTTGTTCGTTAAAACCACCTCTTATAAATAGTTAAAACTGTTATAAACCAACTAAAGGATTTTGTCAGTTTCATTTGATAAAGTTCATTTGTTGTTTGTTAGAACTGTGAGCACAGTGTGGTGTCTGCGTTACCCAACTCTATTGTATGTCAGTCTTTTGTTTTCTATCATTTCGTTGGAGGATGTCCTGGTGATATCCAATCACTGCATTAAAATCCAGGACAATCAGGTAAAACTGGGACAGGTGGCAACACTAACTACTATAATAGAGTGACCAGACGTCCCTGTTTCTGAGCCCTGTGTCCCCCTGTCCCAGCAGATTTATACAAAACCACTGATTGGTCCCAGTTTTATACAAAACATGTCCCAATGTCCCTGTTTTTTGACCAATTTGACACCTGCTGTTAGAATAAAATGCTTATATTGATGAAGTTATTAAAAATGTACATAAAGCTAATGCAGTCTCAGGGGAATGAGATAAACCAGGCACAGTTCTTGTGTAAATGATTGTCAGAGTCTGTGGGGGTTTGACAGGCACTACATCTAAAACCAAACGTTTGAACTGAACAGAAAAAGAAAATGCAGCAGGCAAACAAAGTGCTCATGTCTGAATCTGGAATGGAGACGTATGTCATAGAAAAAAGACAAGGAAAACAATATCAAAGCGCCAGGCCAAAATACAGAGGAAATGATGAAAAGACGAAAGATAGGAAGGAGGGCAGATGTTATATATGTCACAAAAAAGGGCATTTCGCAGGAGATTGTAAACAAAAGGGGGGAGATAGTGACAGTGAAGAAGAGGAAGAAGAAGAGGAAGAATGACAAATAGCACAAACCCCGTAAAGCATGACTAGATAAGAAGTGCAAATATAAGTGTCAGGAAAACAGAAGAAATTGACACACGGGCCTTGCCATGTGTCAACAGGGGGAATATGGTTAATACAATAGGCAATTTTGTAAACAATGTCTAATCTGTATTAAAAATGATGCACAAGGACAACTAAGACCTAAAAGAGGAGCTTTCCCTACTCCAGAACATCCTTTTCACACACTACACATGGATTTCATTCAATTAACAAAATCCAAAGGTGTAGAGTATTGTCTAGTAATAATTGACGCATTCTCCAAATGGGTGGAAATATTCCCAACAGCTAAACCGGATGCACTAACGGTGGCGAAAGCAATATGCAAGAGCATAATTCCCACATTTGGCATTCCAAAAGTTCTTAGATCAGACAACGGGACCCATTTTGTTAATGAAGTCATCGCAAAGATAGGAGAGAGATTAAACATAGATCTAAAAAGACACTGTGCATATCACCCACAGTCAGCAGGTGATTCAATCCACAATTAGGCTGGAGATTGGCATTTATAAACTAGTCGAGTATTTCACTGCTTGTGATTTATTCTTTGACACCAAGTCAAAATGATCTACCTACAAACCTATACAAAAATGCAATTTATTTATTTACAACCTTAAACAGTTTCATCTCTCGCTCTAAGATGAAGAATATTTCATGTTCAGACAGGTTAAGGCCCTCAGACGTCATCGTGCAGCGTTATAGTAGAAATAACGAGATAATATCCCCATTCCCCATCCCACATTCAGAGCAGAGGATGATGGGACATTCAGAGCAGAGGATGATGGGACATTCAGAGCAGAGGATGATGGGACATTCAGAGCAGAGGATGATGGGACATTCAGAGCAGAGGATGATGGGACATTCAGAGCAGAGGGGACAGACGTACGTGAACTTGTGCTCCTCGGGGCTCAGCGCTTTCTTCTGAGTCTCTTTGAAAACTGGAGACTTCAGGTAGCGGCCGTACGAGTCCTAAACCAGAGAAGACACAAAACATTTATTTAAATGTCAGTAAAAATGATCTGGCGACGTTTTTTTGCCGAAACTTAATTTAAAAATAAAAAAATGTTTTTGGACATCGGCCGTCTGAGTGTTTTATACATTTGTTTCACTTTTAAATTGCTGTTCCTGCATTTGCACCTCTACAAGAACTCTGGAGTGCGATTTCTGTTTCGTCTGATTTCCTAGTGTCATGTCTCGATTTCCAACGAGGAAGTAACGCCTCCGTGAAGTCGCCCCATCAAACTCAAACCTACAAAATCTATGTCAGTCATTTGTGCCGTTTTGTGCTGCAGAAAGTTCAGTTTGTGATTCTGGTTCTTCAGATATTCACAGTTTTATTTTGGTCGATGACGTCGTCCAGAACCTCAGAATGTGAAACAGCCTCAAAACAGGAAGAAAATGACATGTCATCGACCAAAATAAAACTGTGAATATCTGAAAAACCAGAATCACAAAAATGAAACTTTTTGCAGCACAACAATTGACATAGTTTTTGTGTAGGTTTGAGTTTGATGGGGCGACTTCACGGAGGTAAATAGTGACTCGTTCAGTGAAATCTTAAACGTGCAGATCGTAAGTGTGTGAGGAGTCTGAGCTGTGAGCGCTCCCGTCGTGGTGCGTTCACTGACCTTCTTCATGAGCATGTAGATGTGCGTTTGCGCCGCGTCCAGCACGTATCTGTGAGGGTGCTTCAGGGACTTTATGGTGATCTCCATTGTTTTTCCATCGATGTTGATCCAACGAGGAGCTCCACGCGCCAAGAACGTCCTGAGGGAAAAACTGGAATTAACCCTGAAGACCCACGACATCGTCCACGACTCAGAGGAACATGTTTCTATAACCGCAGAACTTTCTAACTGTAACAGACAGAAACGTCCTTTTCCCCTCTGAAAGTGCAGACATAGAGGTTTCCGTACATTTCTGCGGCTTTATCCTACGTCACACTCACGCTGTGTGATGACGGGAGCAAAACGAGTGTCCAATAGGAACTTTGTTTTCCCCAAACTCATGCGCTCCGTCCATTTTGATGGAGCCAAACTTTGCCAAAGAGTGAAGTGAGTCAAGATGGTCGACTCCTCTGACTGTGTGTGTTTATAACGAGGGAAAAAGTCGCTCTAAGTGGAGTTAATTCTCACACACATGGAAAATGACACATCTTGGTGTGTGTAATTGTGCATCTCTTTCTATTTTTATTTAAAGGTTTATTTCAGTCCAAATGAACAAATCCAAATGTAATTTCCACCCTGGAAATGCAGAAGTGCTGTGGCTCTGGCCGTGGTCCTGACAGGAGCTGTTTCCAGGACTGGACCAGGAAAGTCATGGAGCCACTGCACTTTTTTTATACGCCCGTTATAAGACGGGACGTATTATGGTATGGTGCTGTCGTCCGTCTGTGGACAATTTCTTGTCCGCGCTCTAACTCGACAACCGTCTCACCTCGGAATGTCAAACTTCCAAACTGCACCAACAATTCATCTTTAACTAGGTTTGACCAATTCTAACTTAATTCTATATACAACAAGAGCTCCGCCAGCGGGGCAAAATACGCCCGTACTTTGTATTATTGTAGAAGAGAGTTCAGATGACCTTTGACCCTGTGACCTTGAAATCAATAGGAAACATCCTTGACCCATGGGGTGTCCAGCCATGAAGTTTGACATTCCGAGGTGAGACGGTTGTCGAGTTAGAGCGCGGACAAGAAATTGTCCACAGACGGACGGACAGCGCCAGACCGTAATACGTCCCGTCTTATAACGGGCGTATAATAATTCAAAGTACGGGCGTATTTTGCCCCGCTGGCGGAGCTCTTGTTATCATTTAATGTGGAAAATCACAGGAGATTCTCTAAACAAAGAGGGTTTACTCTCATCATGGGATCAGAATCAGTATCGAGTATTGAGCCTCACACAAATCTCTCTCAAACTCACTTCAGTATTTGCTTCTGAACATGAATAAACCTGCATAACCATTTCTGGTTTAGATCTGAGGGTAGAACAGGTTTAGTCCTGGTTTAGACCTGGTTTAGTCCTGGTTTAGTCCTGGTTTAGACCTGGTTTAGACCTGGTTTAGACCTGGTTTAGACCTGGTTTAGTCCTGGTTTAGACCTGGTTTAGACCTGGTTTAGACCTGGTTTAGTCCTGGTTTAGTCCTGGTTTAGACCTGGTTTAGTCCTGGTTTAGTCCTGGTTCAGACCTGGTTTAGTCCTGGTTTAGTCCTGGTTTAGTCCTGGTTTAGTCCTGGTTTAGACCTGGTTTAGTCCTGGTTTAGGCCTGGTTTAGTCCTGGTTTAGTCCTGGTTTAGGCCTGGTTTAGTCCTGGTTTAGTCCTGGTTTAGTCCTGGTTTAGGCCTGGTTTAGTCCTGGTTTAGGCCTGGTTTAGTCCTGGTTTAGTCCTGGTTTAGTCCTGGTTTAGTCCTGGTTTTAAAGCTCTGCGTGTGTCTTTGGACACGCCTCCTTCCTCACCAAACCACATTCCAGTTTCAGTTTCCTGTTTGTCGAAAGTAAAATTCAGATCTGGTGCGATGGCGCAGAAAGAACTCGATCTCTCTGCCTTTTCCTGCTCCGTGTGTTTGGATCTGCTGAAGGATCCTGTGACTATTCCCTGTGGACACAGCTACTGCAGGACCTGTGTCCAGCAGCACTGGGACCAAGAGGAGGAGCAGCAGCTCTACAGCTGTCCGGAATGTTCCAGCAGCTTCAGCCCCAGGCCTGTGCTGGTGCGAAGCTTAGTCTTAGCAGGTTTAGTGGAGCAGATGAGGACAGCGCCCCCTGCTGCCCGCTGCTATGCCGGACCTCAGGATGTGTCCTGTGACGTGTGCAGTGGGAGGAAGCTCAGAGCCGTCCAGTCCTGTCTGCAGTGCGCCATGTCATTCTGTGAGCGCCACCTACAGCCTCATCATGAAGCTGCAGTGTTAGAGAAACACCAGCTGGTGGCGCCGTTCCAGGGGCTCCTGGAAAACATCTGCACTCAACACGGCAAAGTGATGGATCTGTTCTGCCGCAGCGACCAGCAGCCGCTCTGCTCCTTCTGCTCTGTGGAGCGGCACAAGGGCCATGACCTGGTGTCGTCTGCCTCTGAACGCGCTCAGAGGGAGGCCGAGCTGCCGGGCAGGAGGGCCCTGCTGCTCCAGAACCTCCAGCTCACAGAGACCGAGCTCCAGAAGCTCCAGCAGGAGGCCCGGGACATCAGCCGCTCCGCCCAGACCGCAGTGCAGCTCAGCGGGGAAGGCTTCAGAGACATGGCCCTTCTCCTGGAGACGAGACGAGCTGAAGTGGAGCAGCAGATCCGCTCCGAGGAGCAGAGCCAACTGAGCCGAGTCCAAGAGCTCCAGGACCATCTGCAGCAGAACCTGAGGGCGCTGAAGGGGAGCCTCTCTGAGCTGGACACACTGGAACTAACCCAGGATCATAACCGGTTTATACAGCTCCACGCCAGATTGACCCCAACCACACCGAGCCCAGACCCAGAACCCGTCCACACAGACCGAGGAGTCCACACAGACCGAGGAGTCCGCACAGACCCAGAACCCGTCCACACAGACCGAGGAGTCCACACAGACCGAGGAGTCCGCACAGACCCAGAACCCGTCCACACAGACCGAGGAGTCCACACAGACCGAGGAGCGTTTGAGGAAGTGACCAGAGCTGTGTCCAACCTCAGGGACAAACTCCAGCTCATTCTGAGTTCAGACCAGAACCAAGACCTGAGACCAGAGACCGAACTAGAGACCGAACTAGAGACCGAACTAGAGATCGGACCAGAGATCGGACCAGAGACCGGACCAGAGACCGGACCAGAGACTGGACCAGAGACTGGACCAGAGACTGGACCAGAGACTGGACCAGAGACTGGACCAGAGACCGAACCAGAGACAAGAGATCAGAGACTGGACCAGAGACCAGAACATAGTCCAGACCAGAGACCAGACCAAAGACTGGACCAGAAACTGGACCAGAGACCAGAGACCAGAAACTGGACCAAAGACTGGACTAGAGACCAGATCAGAGACCAGACCAGAGACTGGACCAAAGACTGGACCAGAGACTGGATGAGAGACCAGACCAGGGACTGGACTGGAGATTGGACCACAGACCAGAGTCTAGCTCAGAGTCCAGCCCAGAGTCTAGACCAGGTTTTGCTGGCACCGGCTGAGTCCAGCTGCAGGGAGGACTTGTTGTCATATTTTAGAGGAATCACCCTGGACCCAAACTCAGCTCACTCTTGGCTTTCTCTGTCCGAGGGGAACAGAAGCGTCGCACTCATGACGGCGCCTCAGGGCCTCCCCGATAACCCCGAGCGCTTCAGCGACTGGAGGCAGGTCCTGAGCAGAGAGCGTCTGACGGGCCGCTGCTACTGGGAGGTGCAGTGGAGCGGGGGGGTTCGGATCGCAGTGTCATACGGAGACATTCAGAGGAAAGGAACATCTGACGAGAGTGAGTTTGGACTCAACAACAAATCCTGGGCCTTAGAACAGAACAAAACCGGATACACATTTTGGTTCAACAAAGTCAAGTCCCAGATCCCCGGCCTGGACTCAGGCCCAGACTCTGGTTCGGTCCAGTCCACAGTGGGTGTTTTCCTGGACCACGGCGCGGGGGTTTTGGCCTTTTACAGCGTCTGTGGAAGAACCGTGAGGCTCCTGCACAAAGTCCACACCAGGTTCACTCAGCCGCTCCACGCTGGGGTCAGGCTTTACTTCGGGACCTCGGCACATTTCCCCCGCCTCAGATAGTTTAAAACCAGCCCTGAAGTGGGTCTTGTCTCCGCAGTTCCAGTCTCGCACCGTCTGCTCTAATTTAGACTTTTCATTCACAATGTTTGACATAAAACGACTCAAAACCACATGAACCAGGACTAAAGCAGGACTAAAGCAGGACTGAACCAGGACTGAACCAGGACTGAACCAGGACTGAACCTGTGGAGCTGCAGGTCAGACTAGTACAGTGTTTATTTGTTTTGTTTTTTTACATTTGGACCAAAACGATGATGTGACGAGTTGAAAATAAGAGATTAAAGATTCCACAAACATGAATCAGTCCAACTCCAGAGGGTCCGAGAGGAGAACCTGCGAGAACAGGTTCATTAATCCTCTCTGTTCAGTCTGGAGAAATGTGTGGGTAAAGTGTGACCTGAGCTCGTCTCTTCTGTGGTCAAATGTTCACTTTAATTATTCATGAGACGTTTTGATTTTCTACAGCAGGGGTCTCAAACTCAGTTTACCTGGGGGCCGCTGGAGCCAGAGTCTGGGTGGGGGTGGGCCGCATAAGGGATTCCACACAAAAAAGTAAAAAAAAAAAAAAAAAGTCCTCAAATGTCATTAACAGTTTTAATGATTTCTTCTGAACACGAATGGAACATTGAGTGAAAATCATGAACGGTTCTTCTGAACATGGTTCTCCTGCTCCTCCTGCCAGAGACTCACTAACCCTGGAGCTTCGACTGCTGCAATATTCTGTTTGGAGAAATCTTGTTGCCTCAGTAGAGCTGCTTTAAGACTGGTGACCCTCTTGGCTCATCCCCCTGGTGTTCTGCACATTCCTCAGCATGTTTAGTTATAATAATGGTGTTTAACGTTGTTCTTTGTGCACTGCAACTTCCTCTGTGCAAATAAGACATGTGGAGATGCCCCTGTGCTCAGCAAAGAAATACTGCGTCTCCCACTTTTCTTGAAACTGTCTGTGCTCGTCACCAACCTTTCTCTTCCCTGCAGGCTTTGATGAAGACATGACTGGGGTATGACTAAATCTAATTGATTCTCCTTAGTGGAGCTCTTGTTTCACGCTTCAAACAAGTGTTTCGCTAATTACGCACAGAGAACGTCTTAATGCTTTGTGACGGAGCCTTAACCAGGAGAGCGCCCCGTGCGCTCTGCCGGAGCCAGAGCGAGAGGCTCCGGTCGGGGAATGTCAGAGCAGCTACAGGTGCTCCGTCACACGCTTCTGTCTGTAACAGCAGTGGAGACGATAAACAGCCCGATAACAGTCGCCGTTCTTTTTGCGCTCGATCATGACATTTGTGGTAGAAAGTACGATAGAAGGAAGTGCAAAGGCGACTGCTGTCTGACTGTTCATTACCCGCCGTGCTGTCGCTGCCAGTGTGAAGTGCAGGAAGCTGGTGTAGCTTAGCCCCGACCAGGGACGGCGGGGGAGCTGCTGATTGGCCCTTCGGAGGTCCACACTAATATTATACTTTCATATTAAGGTGCGGGCCACAAAATATTGTACTGCGGGCCGCACTTGGCCCCCGGGCCGCGAGTCTGAGACCCCTGCTCTAAAGCATAAGATGCCCTGATTTTGTTTGTATTTTCACTTTTTAAATACAATTTAAAAATCACAAAAGTCTCAGTTTCAAGTGATTTTTTTCAGTTAATGTATAAGTTAATCCTGGTTTAGTTCTTAATAATAGTGTTATAATAGTGTAATAAGTGTGATAATAGTGTAATAAGTGTTATAATAGTGTAATAAGTGTGATAATAGTGTAATAAGCGTGATAATAGTGTAATAAGTGTGATAATAGTGTGATATAGTGTAAGTGTTATAATAGTGTGATAATAGTGTAATAAGTGTGATAAGTGTGATAATAGTGTGATAATAGTGTAATAAGTGTGATAATAGTGTGATAATAGTGTAATAAGTGTGATAAGTGTGATAAGTGTAATAAGTGTGATAATAGTGTAATAAGTGTGATAAGTGTTATAATAGTGTGATAATAGTGTAATAAGTGTGATAATAGTGTAATAAGTGTGATAATAGTGTAATAAGTGTGATAATAGTGTAATAAGTGTGATAATAGTGTGATAATAGTGTAATAAGTGTGATAATAGTGTAATAAGTGTGATAATAGTGTGATAAGTGTGATAATAGTGTGATAATAGTGTGATAATAGTGTAATAAGTGTGATAAGTGTGATAATAGTGTGATAATAGTGTAATAAGTGTGATAATAGTGTAATAAGTGTGATAATAGTGTAATAAGTGTGATAATAGTGTGATAAGTGTGATAATAGTGTGATAATAGTGTGATAATAGTGTAATAAGTGTGATAATAGTGTGATATAGTGTAAGTGTTATAATAGTGTGATAATAGTGTAATAAGTGTGATAATAGTGTGATAATAGTGTAATAAGTGTGATAATAGTGTAATAAGTGTGATAAGTGTGATAATAGTGTGATAATAGTGTGATAATAGTGTGATAATAGTGTAATAAGTGTGATAAGTGTGATAATAGTGTGATAATAGTGTGATAATAGTGTAATAAGTGTGATAATAGTGTAATAAGTGTGATAAGTGTGATAATAGTGTGATAATAGTGTAATAAGTGTGATAATAGTGTGATATAGTGTAAGTGTTATAATAGTGTGATAATAGTGTGATAAGTGTGATAATAGTGTGATAATAGTGTAATAAGTGTTATAATAGTGTGATAATAGTGTAATAAGTGTGATAAGTGTGATAATAGTGTGATAATAGTGTAATAAGTGTGATAATAGTGTGATATAGTGTAAGTGTTATAATAGTGTGATAATAGTGTAATAAGTGTGATAAGTGTGATAATAGTGTGATAATAGTGTGATAATAGTGTAATAAGTGTGATAATAGTGTAATAAGTGTGATAAGTGTTATAATAGTGTGATAATAGTGTAATAAGTGTGATAAGTGTGATAATAGTGTGATAATAGTGTAATAAGTGTTATAATAGTGTGATAATAGTGTAATAAGTGTGATAATAGTGTGATAATAGTGTGATAATAGTGTGATAATAGTGTGATAATAGTGTAATAAGTGTGATAATAGTGTGATATAGTGTAAGTGTTATAATAGTGTGATAATAGTGTAATAAGTGTGATAATAGTGTGATATAGTGTAAGTGTTATAATAGTGTGATAATAGTGTAATAAGTGTGATAATAGTGTGATAATAGTGTAACAAGTGTGATAATAGTGTAATAAGTGTGATAAGTGTGATAATAGTGTGATAATAGTGTAATAAGTGTTATAATAGTGTAATAAGTGTGATAATAGTGTAATAAGTGTGATAATAGTGTAATAAGTGTAATAAGTGTTATAATAGTGTAATAAGTGTGATAATAGTGTAATAAGTGTGATAATAGTGTAATAAGTGTGATAATAGTGTGATATAGTGTAAGTGTTATAATAGTGTGATAATAGTGTAATAAGTGTGATAAGTGTTATAATAGTGTGATAATAGTGTAATAAGTGTGATAATAGTGTAATAAGTGTGATAAGTGTGATAAGTGTAATAATAGTGTGATAATAGTGTAATAAGTGTGATAATAGTGTAATAAGTGTGATAATAGTGTAATAAGTGTGATAAGTGTAATAATAGTGTGATAATAGTGTAATAAGTGTGATAATAGTGTAATAAGTGTGATAATAGTGTGATATAGTGTAAGTGTTATAATAGTGTGATAATAGTGTAATAAGTGTGATAATAGTGTGATAATAGTGTAATAATAGTGTGATATAGTGTAAGTGTTATAATAGTGTGATAATAGTGTAATAAGTGTGATAAGTGTGATAATAGTGTAATAAGTGTTATAATAGTGTGATAATAGTGTAATAAGTGTGATAATAGTGTAATAAGTGTGATAATAGTGTAATAAGTGTGATAATAGTGTGATAAGTGTGATAAGTGTGATAATAGTGTGATAATAGCGTGATAATAGTGTAATAAGTGTGATAATAGTGTGATATAGTGTAAGTGTTATAATAGTGTGATAATAGTGTAATAAGTGTGATAAGTGTGATAATAGTGTAATAAGTGTTATAATAGTGTGATAATAGTGTAATAAGTGTGATAATAGTGTAATAAGTGTGATAATAGTGTAATAAGTGTGATAATAGTGTGATAAGTGTGATAATAGTGTGATAATAGTGTGATAATAGTGTGATAATAGTGTAATAATAGTGTAATAAGTGTGATAATAGTGTAATAAGTGTGATAAGTGTGATAATAGTGTGATAATAGTGTAATAAGTGTGATAAAAGTGTGATAAGTGTGATAACAGTGTAATAAGTGTGATAATAGTGTAATAAGTGTGATAATAGTGTAATAAGTGTGATAATAGTGTGATATAGTGTAAGTGTTATAATAGTGTGATAATAGTGTAAGTGTTATAATAGTGTGATCATAGTGTAATAAGTGTGATAAGTGTGATAAGTGTGATAATAGTGTGATAATAGTGTAATATGTGTGATAAGTGTGATAATAGTGTGATAATAGTGTAATAAGTGTGATAATAGTGTAATAAGTGTGATAAGTGTGATAATAGTGTGATAATAGTGTAATAAGTGTGATAAGTGTGATAATAGTGTGATAATAGTGTGATAATAGTGTAATAAGTGTGATAATAGTGTGATATAGTGTAAGTGTTATAATAGTGTGATAATAGTGTAATAAGTGTGATAATAGTGTAACAAGTGTTATAATAGTGTGATAATAGTGTAATAAGTGTGATAATAGTGTAATAAGTGTGATAAGTGTGATAATAGTGTAATAAGTGTGATAATAGTGTAATAAGTGTGATAAGTGTGATAAGTGTAATAATAGTGTGATAATAGTGTAATAAGTGTGATAATAGTGTAATAAGTGTGATAATAGTGTGATAAGTGTGATAAGTGTGATAAGTGTGATAATAGTGTGATAATAGTGTAATAAGTGTGATAATAGTGTGATATAGTGTAAGTGTTATAATAGTGTGATAATAGTGTAATAAGTGTGATAAGTGTGATAATAGTGTAATAAGTGTTATAATAGTGTGATAATAGTGTAATAAGTGTGATAATAGTGTGATAAGTGTGATAATAGTGTAATAAGTGTGATAATAGTATAATAAGTGTGATAATAGTGTAATAAGTGTGATAAGTGTGATAATAGTGTGATAATAGTGTGATAATAGTGTGATAATAGTGTAATAAGTGTGATAAGTGTTATAATAGTGTGATAATAGTGTAATAAGTGTGATAAGTGTTATAATAGTGTGATAATAGTGTAATAAGTGTGATAAGTGTTATAATAGTGTGATAATAGTGTAATAAGTGTGATAATAGTGTAATAAGTGTGATAATAGTGTAATAAGTGTGATAAGTGTGATAATAGTGTGATAATAGTGTGATAATAGTGTAATAAGTGTGATAATAGTGTAATAAGTGTGATAATAGTGTAATAAGTGTGATAAGTGTGATAATAGTGTGATAATAGTGTAATAAGTGTGATAATAGTGTGATATAGTGTAAGTGTTATAATAGTGTGATAATAGTGTAATAAGTGTGATAAGTGTGATAATAGTGTGATAATAGTGTAACAAGTGTTATAATAGTGTGATAATAGTGTAATAAGTGTGATAATAGTGTAATAAGTGTGATAATAGTGTGATAATAGTGTAATAAGTGTGATAATAGTGTAATAAGTGTGATAATAGTGTAATAAGTGTGATAAGTGTGATAATAGTGTGATAATAGTGTAATAAGTGTGATAATAGTGTGATAATAGTGTAATAAGTGTGATAATAGTGTGATAATAGTGTGATAATAGTGTGATAATAGTGTAATAAGTGTGATAATAGTGTGATAATAGTGTAATAAGTGTGATAATAGTGTAATAAGTGTGATAATAGTGTAATAAGTGTGATAATAGTGTGATAATAGTGTAATAATAGTGTGATAATAGTGTGATAATAGTGTAATAAGTGTGATAAGTGTGATAATAGTGTGTTAATAGTGTGATAATAGTGTGATAATAGTGTAATAAGTGTTATAATAGTGTGATAATAGTGTAATAAGTGTGATAAGTGTGATAATAGTGTGATAATAGTGTAATAAGTGTGATAATAGTGTGATAATAGTGTGATAATAGTGTAATAAGTGTGATAATAGTGTGATATAGTGTAAGTGTTATAATAGTGTGATAATAGTGTAATAAGTGTGATAATAGTGTGATAATAGTGTAAGTGTTATAATAGTGTGATAATAGTGTAACAAGTGTGATAATAGTGTGATATAGTGTAAGTGTTATAATAGTGTGATAATAGTGTAACAAGTGTGATAGTGTGATAATAGTGTAATAAGTGTTATAATAGTGTGATAATAGTGTAATAAGTGTTATAATAGTGTGATAATAGTGTAATAAGTGTTATAATAGTGTGATAATAGTGTAATAAGTGTTATAATAGTGTGATAAGTGTAATAAGTGTGATAATAGTGTGATAATAGTGTAATAAGTGTAATAATAGTGTAATAAGTGTGATAATAGTGTGATATGGTGTAAGTGTTATAATAGTGTGATAATAGTATAATAAGTGTGATAATAGTGTGATATGGTGTAAGTGTTATAATAGTGTGATAATAGTATAATAAGTGTTATGATAAGTGTAATAAGTGTTATAATAGTGTGATAATAGTGTAATAAGTGTTATAATAATGTGATAATAGTGTGATAAGTGTAATAAGTGTTATAATAGTGTGATAATAGTGTAATAAGTGTTATAATAATGTGATAATAGTGTGATAAGTGTAATAAGTGTTATAATAGTGTGATAATAGTGTAATAAGTGTTATAATAGTGTAATAAGTGTTATAATAGTGTAATAAGTGTGATAATAGTCTAATAAGTGTGATATTAGTGTGATAATAGTGCAATATGTGTGATAATAGTGTAATAAGTGTGATAATAGTGTAATAAGTGTTATATTAGTGTGATAAGTGTTATAATAGTGTGATAATAGTGTAATAAGTGTGATAATAGTGTAATAAGTGTGATAATAGTGTGATAATAGTGTAATAAGTGTGATAATAGTGTGATAATAGTGTAAGTGTTATAATAGTGTGATAATAGTGTAATAAGTGTGATAATAGTGTAATAAGTGTGATAATAGTGTAATAAGTGTGATAATAGTGTGATAATAGTGTAAGTGTTATAATAGTGTGATAATAGTGTAATAAGTGTGATAAGTGTTATAATAGTGTGATAATGTGTTTTAAATGTTATAATACTGTATTAATAATGTTATAATGCATTTTAAACTGAGTTCTTGTGACAGGCCTGAGTGTTGTGGGAGTATTTAAAGTATTTGTGGGAGTATTTAAAGTATTTGTGGGAGTATTTAAAGTAGTTGTGGGAGTATTTAAAGTAGTTGTACTTGTAGATGTGTTCAGCCTTTTCCTTCATGGTCGCAGCTGCTCCCCACTTCAGGTCCTCACAGCTCTCCCAAAACGCCAAGTTCTCCCCTGAAATCACACGAAATATTTAGTCCTGGTTTAGTCCTGGTCTAGTCCTGGTTTAGTCCTGGTTTAGTCCTGGTCTAGTCCTGGTTTAGTCCTGGTTTAGTCCTGGTCTAGTTCTGGTTCAGTCCTGGTTTAGTCCTGCTTTAGTCCTGGTTCAGTCCTGGTTCAGTCCTGGTTCAGTCTTGGTTTAGTCCTGGTTCAGTCCTGGTTCAGTTCTGGTTCAGTCCTGGTTTAGTCCTGGTTCAGTCCTGGTTCAGTCCTGGTTTAGTCCTGGTTCAGTCCTGGTTTAGTCCTGGTTCAGTCCTGGTTCAGTCCTGGTCTCACCGCTGAACTCTTTCCTCAGGAAGAGTCTGAAATCGTCTCGTCCTCGTGGGTCTGAGAGCAGCTCCCCGAAGCTGAAGGTCCATCTCTCCACGCGCTGTTTGGTCGGAACCTCCACACTTCAGAAACAAAAACACCACAGGACGAATTTGGACCGATTCACGTTTGAGGAAACTTTAACGAGCGAGAAACTTCCATCCATCCATCTTCTCCCGCTTAATCCGGCTGGGTCGCGGGGGCATCTTACTGCCCAGTTCTCATAGCACCTGACCCCCCCATGAACCCCTCTGCAGGTGGAGCCACAGGAGGGTGGATGTCATGGTCCTTGATGTTAGTTCATAGGGGTGAGCGAGAAACTTTAACGAGCGAAAGACGACAAAACGGAAGCTCGGAAATAAACCATTAAAGATTCGCCAAACACGAATCGCTCCATATCCAAGAGGGTCAGAGAGAAGAAACAAGCAGAACCTGGAGAAACATCTGAGGAGGGGATTTAGCAGAACTGATCCTCTGCAGCTGAGATGGGGCTGTGACGCTAACTGGAGGCACTGCTCTGTCCGACGCTCTGTCAGACTTTAATCTGATTTTTATTTGAACTCAATCTGACCAGACAGACCTGACTTGGGAAAGGGTTGGGAGAAAACCTGAAGCAGCCAAAATATTCACAGCTTCAAAAGAAATTCTAGAGTTTTTGCTTTCATGGTGTAAGGATGAGAGACAGCACTGGGCGACCTAAAAAATAAAATAAAATATAATAATAATAATAATAATAATAATAATAATATAATATTGGCCGGCACAGTGGCTGAGTGGCAACACTCAGGCCTCACAACAAGAAGGTTGCGGGTTCGATCCCCGGGTCGCCCGGGCCTTTCTGTGTGGAGTTTGCATGTTCCTCCCCGTGTCTGGATGGGTTTCCTCCGGGTGCTCCGGTTTCCCCCATCAGCCCAAAACATGCAGCACCCCTATGAACTAACATCAAGTTCATCAAGACATGTTGTCCACCCTCCTGTGGGCTCACCACCTGCAGAAGGGTTCATGGGGGGGGTCAGGTGCTATGAGGATTGGGCAGCAAGCTGCCCCTGTGACCCAGCCGGATTAAGCGGGAGAAGATGGACGGATGGATGGATAATAATAATAATAATAATAATGAAAAACTGAAAAAAAAATATTTGCTTAAATAAATAAAAATTATGAAAAAATAAAAACAGCAAAAGAAAATTTAAAAATTAAAAAATATAAAAAAAACAATAATAATAACAATAATAATAATAATAATAAATGCAAAAATGAAAAAGTGTACAAATAAAATAACTGCAAAACATAATACAGTGCAATACAAAAAAATGAAGGAATTGGGTTAAAATTATATTTCTTATGCCCAGTATGTAATTTATTTTGCTCGATGTAAATATTTGTAAAGTTTGGTGGTCGATGTGCAGACGCAAACACATGATCTTTGAAACTATAATATAATATATGTTTTTCTTTTTCTTTCTGACCTTTTTGTCTGTTTTTGCTAATCTGTGCATTGTGTTTCCATGGTAACTGCTGAACATTCCACCGTGCACATGCATGTAGAACACCCCCAGTGCAGAGTGTGGCTGGTGCGCCTCGAACATGTGTGAAAGTGCTGATGTGAAGCTCATAAATGTAAATACAGAGCCTCAGGACGGACTTGGGCATGTTGAGCGTCCAGTAGGTGGCGTCGTCCGTGAGCCAGGGGTTGGAGGGCAAACACCGCGAGAGGAACGGGTCATGGCCGCGGTACGTGGAGCTGTACTTCACCAGGCTGAAAGAAACCACAGAACACCACAACATCAGACCTGGTTTAGACCTGGTTCAGCCCTGGTTCAGACCAGGTTTAGTCCTGGTTCAGTCCTGGTTCAGTCCTGGTTCAGTCCTGGTCTAGTCCTGGTCTAGTCCTAGTCCTGGTCCTGGTCGTTTGACGTAGACCGAGGCCATTCTTCATCTGTTTTCATTTGCATTTGTGGATCATCAAATACACAAATTCACAGATTTCCTCTGTGACGTGTTTTTGGGCCGTTCTTTTTGTAAATCCACAAATCCAGACGCACGAATCCCAAACACAGGAGGAAGTCCCTCCCCCACCTGCAGGGGGCAGCACCCACACACCAAACATCTGACACTGAAGTGGAAGCGTCTGTGACATGAATGAACCGTGTGCAAGGCCAAGTCCTCAGTGAGTCTGAGCTCTGATGTTTTAGTTCATCTGTCACTAACGTAACGTCAGGTCGACCTGATCTCCAGCCTCACCAGCCCAACGCTGAAGGACTGGAGTTGACCTGATCTCCAGCCTCACCAGCCCAACACTGAAGGACTGGAGTTGACCTGATCTCCAGCCTCACCAGCCCAACACTGAAGGACTGGAGTTGACCTGATCTCCAGCCTCACCAGCCCAACGCTGAAGGACTGGAGTTGACCTGATCTACAGCCTCACCAGCCCAACACTGAAGGACTGGAGTTGACCTGATCTCCAGCCTCACCAGCCCAACGCTGAAGGACTGGAGTTGACCTGATCTCCAGCCTCACCAGCCCAACACTGAAGGACTGGAGTTGACCTGATCTCCAGCCTCACCAGCCCAACACTGAAGGACTGGAGTTGACCTGATCTCCAGCCTCACCAGCCCAACACTGAAGGACTGGAGTTGACCTGATCTCCAGCCTCACCAGCCCAACGCTGAAGGACTGGAGTCAAAGTCCAACACATCTGTGGCTTTGGGTCATTGTTGATCCACAAATGAGAACCACATTTTGCAAACAGAAGTTTCTGTTTCACAAATGTAACTTTTGTTTCTGTTCACAACAGATATATTCACAAATCCACGTCTATTTGTAGAAGCCAAAACACAAGTTAGAAATATTAAATTTGCATTTGTGGGAATGAAAACACAGAAAGCAGAGAGTTTAGCCTCTGAGCGTCTGTGAAGATTCAGGAGGCAAAACTGACCCCAAAGTTCAACCGTTTAACGTGGAAAAACACAGGAGAGTGTCTAAACATCGTGGGATCAGTATCGAGTATCGAGTATCGAGTCTGTCCTCAGTGCTGATATTCTGTACTCACGCTCCCAGAGAGACGGAGGACTTGACTCGGGGCCTCATGATGCACTGCTGAGTGAAGATGATCTGAACAAGCGAAACAAAAGAAATGAGAGCTGAAGGTAAAAACGTGAGGGTGAAAAGGAGACGTGGACTCACCGTTCTCTCGTAGAAATCTGGGGCCGAGGCCTGAACCGGAGAAAAGAAACGGTCCAAAACACGTTAAACACTTAAACTAAACTGTAGCTCTAATGTTTAAGGTAAAAGGAGCTGTTCACTTGGAAACTACGACTACAGACCAAAAGTTACACGTCTGGAAAGAATTTGAGGGGGAAAATATATGAGTTTGTTCACAGGGAAATCCTGTGTGTTCTGGGACTGTCGCTGGAGTTCAAAACGATGAACCAGGGCCTGAAAACCCACAGCCACAGACACGATCAGAGGAAATCTCACGGTGCTGAAAAAGCTGCTCCAAAATGTAAAACCTTCTGCTCTGTTTGTTTCCTCAGGGATTTGAGCAGAACGAGTCCTGTCCCAGTGCTGATATTCGGTATGAGGCCAAAATGAGTCCTGTGTGCACAGTCTGGGTCTAATTAGAATATGTTTTACTGTCTGGCAATCAGGAAGTGCAGCGTTTTCTTGCTAGTGTTCGATTTCCCGTCACCGCAAAACTCGGCTCTGCTCCGAGGAGGTGGTGGAAACCTCAGAGCGAAGGTGAGAAACGAGGATGGATCAGAGAGGAAGAAACTGTGGAGCCCTGAACACCAGAGGGTTTTACAGCTATGGAGCCCTGAACACCAGAGGGTTTTACAGCTGTGGAGCCCTGAACACCAGAGGGTTTTACAGCTGTGGAGCCCTGAACACCAGAGGGTTTTACAGCTGTGGAGCCCTGAACACCAGAGGGTTTTACAGCTGTGGAGCCCTGAACACCAGAGGGTTTTACAGCTGTGGAGCCCTGAACACCAGAGGGTTTTACAGCTGTGGAGCCCTGAACACCAGAGGGTTTTACAGCAGCTGTGGAGCCCTGAACACCAGAGGGTTTTACAGCTGTGGAGCCCTGAACACCAGAGGGTTTTACAGCTGTGGAGCCCTGAACACCAGAGGGTTTTACAGCTGTGGAGCCCTGAACACCAGAGGGTTTTACAGCTGTGGAGCCCTGAACACCAGAGGGTTTTACAGCTGTGGAGCCCTGAACACCAGAGGGTTTTACAGCTGTGGAGCCCTGAACACCAGAGGGTTTTACAGCTGTGGAGCCCTGAACACCAGAGGGTTTTACAGCTGTGGAGCCCTGAACACCAGAGGGTTTTACAGCTGTGGAGCCCTGAACACCAGAGGGTTTTACAGCTGTGGAGCCCTGAACACCAGAGGGTTTTACAGCTGTGGAGCCCTGAACACCAGAGGGTTTTACAGCTGTGGAGCCCTGAACACCAGAGGGTTTTACAGCTGTGGAGCCCTGAACACCAGAGGGTTTTACAGCAGCTGTGGAGCTCTGAACACCAGAGGGTTTTACAGCTGTGGAGCCCTGAACACCAGAGGGTTTTACACCTGTGGAGCCCTGAACACCAGAGGGTTTTACAGCTGTGGAGCCCTGAACACCAGAGGGTTTTACACCTGTGGAGCCCTGAACACCAGAGGGTTTTACACCTGTGGAGCTCTGAACACCAGAGGGTTTTACAGCTGTGGAGCCCTGAACACCAGAGGGTTTTACAGCTGTGGAGCCCTGAACACCAGAGGGTTTTACAGCTGTGGAGCCCTGAACACCAGAGGGTTTTACAGCTGTGGAGCCCTGAACACCAGAGGGTTTTACAGCTGTGGAGCCCTGAACACCAGAGGGTTTTACAGCTGTGGAGCCCTGAACACCAGAGGGTTTTACAGCTGTGGAGCCCTGAACACCAGAGGGTTTTACAGCTGTGGAGCCCTGAACACCAGAGGTTTTTACAGCTGTGGAGCCCTGAACACCAGAGGGTTTTACAGCTGTGGAGCCCTGAACACCAGAGGGTTTTACAGCTGTGGAGCCCTGAACACCAGAGGGTTTTACAGCAGCTGTGGAGCCCTGAACACCAGAGGGTTTTACAGCTGTGGAGCCCTGAACACCAGAGGGTTTTACAGCTGTGGAGCCCTGAACACCAGAGGGTTTTACACCTGTGGAGCCCTGAACACCAGAGGGTTTTACACCTGTGGAGCCCTGAACACCAGAGGGTTTTACAGCTGTGGAGCTCTGAACACCAGAGGGTTTTACAGCTGTGGAGCCCTGAACACCAGAGGGTTTTACAGCTGTGGAGCCCTGAACACCAGAGGGTTTTACAGCTGTGGAGCCCTGAACACCAGAGGGTTTTACAGCTGTGGAGCCCTGAACACCAGAGGGTTTTACAGCTGTGGAGCCCTGAACACCAGAGGGTTTTACAGCTGTGGAGCCCTGAACACCAGAGGGTTTTACAGCTGTGGAGCTCTGAACACCAGAGGGTTTTACAGCTGTGGAGCCCTGAACACCAGAGGGTTTTACAGCTGTGGAGCCCTGAACACCAGAGGGTTTTACAGCTGTGGAGCCCTGAACACCAGAGGGTTTTACAGCTGTGGAGCCCTGAACACCAGAGGGTTTTACAGCTGTGGAGCCCTGAACACCAGAGGGTTTTACAGCTGTGGAGCCCTGAACACCAGAGGGTTTTACAGCTGTGGAGCCCTGAACACCAGAGGGTTTTACAGCTGTGGAGCCCTGAACACCAGAGGGTTTTACAGCTGTGGACCTCTGAACACCAGAGGGTTTTACAGCTGTGGAGCCCTGAACACCAGAGGGTTTTACAGCTGTGGAGCCCTGAACACCAGAGGGTTTTACAGCTGTGGAGCCCTGAACACCAGAGGGTTTTACAGCTGTGGAGCCCTGAACACCAGAGGGTTTTACAGCTGTGGAGCCCTGAACACCAGAGGGTTTTACAGCTGTGGACCTCTGAACACCAGAGGGTTTTACAGCTGTGGAGCCCTGAACACCAGAGGGTTTTACAGCTGTGGAGCCCTGAACACCAGAGGGTTTTACAGCTGTGGACCTCTGAACACCAGAGGGTTTTACAGCTGTGGAGCCCTGAACCCCAGAGGTTTTACAGCTGCGGCGCCCTGAACACCAGAGGTATTTACCGCTGAGGAGCCCTGAACACCAGAGGGTTTTACAGCTGTGGAGCCCTGAACACCAGAGGGTTTTACAGCTGTGGAGCCCTGAACACCAGAGGGTTTTACAGCTGTGGAGCCCTGAACACCAGAGGGTTTTACAGCTGTGGAGCCCTGAACACCAGAGGGTTTTACAGCTGTGGAGCCCTGAACACCAGAGGGTTTTACAGCTGTGGAGCTCTGAACACCAGAGGGTTTTACAGCTGTGGACCTCTGAACACCAGAGGGTTTTACAGCTGTGGAGCCCTGAACACCAGAGGGTTTTACAGCTGTGGAGCCCTGAACACCAGAGGGTTTTACAGCTGTGGAGCCCTGAACACCAGAGGGTTTTACAGCTGTGGAGCCCTGAACACCAGAGGGTTTTACAGCTGTGGAGCTCTGAACACCAGAGGGTTTTACAGCTGTGGAGCCCTGAACACCAGAGGGTTTTACAGCTGTGGAGCCCTGAACACCAGAGGGTTTTACAGCTGTGGAGCCCTGAACACCAGAGGGTTTTACAGCTGTGGAGCCCTGAACACCAGAGGGTTTTACAGCGAGAAGATGAGAAATCTGCAGAGAAACAGAAACAGAAACAAACACGAGTTTAGTCTGAACCTGAACACAGCAGATATGAAGGAGACAGGGACAGACAGGGACAGACAGGGACAGACAGGGACAGGGACAGACAGGTGAAGGCCTAATCAGATTCCCAATTATAATCTGATTAAAGTGAATACTGGGGATTACACGTCTGCGTCTTCAGACAGAGGACGAGGCCCATGGAACTGCGTATGTGAGATTTAAGACAGGATCACATGTTCACATGTTCACATGTTCACATGTTCACATGTGAACATGTGAACATGATCTAATGTTCTGAAGTTCCTCGTCACAAACAGATCTCCAAAGCTCCAAACACTCTGTTCAACCTCGTGATGTCATGAAGTGGTAGTTTCCAAGTGAACAGCTCCTTTTACCTTTAGTTCAGTCGAGATCAGGAACTCCAGGACTAAACCAGGACTAAACCAGGACTAAACCAGGACTAAACCAGGACTAAACCAGGACTAAACCAGGACTAAACCAGGACTAAACCAGGACTAAACCAGGACTAAACCAGGACTAAACCAGGACTAAACTAGGACTAAACCAGGTCTAAACCAGGACTAAACCAGGACTAAACCAGGACTAAACCAGGACTAAACTAGGACTAAACCAGGACTAAACCAGGTCTAAACCAGGACTAAACCAGGACTAAACCAGGTCTAAACCAGGACTAAACCAGGACTAAACCAGGTCTAAACCAGGACTAAACCAGGACTAAACCAGGACTAAACCAGGACTAAACCAGGTCTAAACCAGGACTAAACCAGGACTAAACCAGGACTAAACCAGGACTAAACCAAAATCTAAACCAAGACTAAACCAGGACTGAAATGATCCAGGTGATTCTAGTGAAGGTGTGTGGAGTTTAAAAACACAGTGGAGCACTTCCTGTATTACCACACGATGACATCACCAGGTGGAACAGAGTGTTTTCAGTCTGAGAGAAGAACTCGTGCTAAATGTGCAGGTTTGAGTGAAACATGAGAATGAAACAAACACGACTCCAGGAAACGACATCAGAGCAGCAGAGGATTATGGGACATGGAGTCTCAGGATAAACTACATTAGAGCAGAGGATTATGGGACATGGAGTCTCAGGATAAACTACATTAGAGCAGAGGATTATGGGACATGGAGTCTCAGGATAAACTACATTAGAGCAGAGGATTATGGGACATGGAGTCTCAGGATAAACTACATTAGAGCAGAGGATTATGGGACATGGAGTCTTTAAAACAGGATATTTTCTCACCTGGTACCTGGTCTGTGTTGGGGTCGGCTCTTCGGTCCAGGCCGCAGTCCATCGCACTCACGGTCCCCGGCTACACACACACACACACACACACACACACACACACACACACAGACACACACACAGACACACACACAGACAGACACACACACAGACACACACACAGACACACACACACAAACAGACACACACAGACACACACACATACAGACACACACACAGACACACACACACACAGACAGACACACATACAGACACACACACAGACACACACACACACACAGACACACACAGACACACACACACAGACACACACACACACACAGGGTTATTACATTTACACAAACTATTTTACTTTTTTATGTATTGTTAATTTCAGCTGTGTCCTGGTTCAGTCCTGGTTTAGTCCTGGTTTAGTCCTGGTTTAGCCCTGGTTTAGTCCTGGTTTAGCCCTGGTTTAGTCCTGGTTTAGTCCTGGTTTAGCCCTGGTTTAGTCCTGGTTTAGTCCTGGTTTAGACCTGGTTTAGACCTGGTTTAGTCCTGGTTTAGTCCTGGTTTAGTCCTGGTTTAGTCCTGGTTTAGTCCTGGTTTAGTCCTGGTTTAGTCCTGGTTTAGCCCTGGTTTAGTCCTGGTTTAGTCCTGGTTTAGACCCCAGAGAATCAGGAGGAAACAGTGTCTTACAGGAGCTTTAATTTAGTTTAGACAAATTATTACTAATAAAGGCGACACTTTAGATTATGGAGCACATATTAATATGTAACTAAGTGGTAATTGGTACGGTAATTATCTGTACTTAGCGATTAGTTGGTATTAATCAAACACGTATTGACACTTATTAAGATTTCAGTGTTTGCACTAAAACATCTATTTTAATCTCCACTACGTTAATGGGAAGAACATAATGCGTTAGAACTCCTTAGACAAAAAAGGTGAACAAAGATGTAATGAAACACTGATTATGCATTTTAGTATTAACGAGGTATTAATATGTGGTCCCTAATCTAAAGTGTCACGACGTCCAAACGCTCCTGCACGACGCTGTTTGTCTCCATGAAATATTAATAAAGTTCAACCTTTAACGAAGCCACAGAAGACCAGCTAATGACGCTAATGAGGCCAGCAGGGGGCGAAGACGAGCAGGGGCCCCAGATACAGTCCGGATATAGACCTGGTTTAGTTCAGGTTTAGTCCTGGTTCGGTCCTGGTTCGGTCCTGGTTCGGTCCTGGTTCGGTCCTGGACTCACCGGGGGTCTGTGGACGACCCAGTACGCTCTCTCCTGACACTCGAACACCACTCGGTCGGGTTTCTTTCGCTCTTTTGCTGCTCTGAAGAAGAAGAGGATTCATTTAAAACAGTTTCAGACCAGTGTAAATCCAAACGACACAGGTCCTGCTTTAGACCTGGTTTAGTCCTGGTTCAGTCCTGGTTCAGTCCTGGTTTAGTCCTGGTTTAGTCCTGGGTCAGTCCTGGTTTAGTCCTGGTTCAGTCCTGGTTCAGTCCTGGTTCAGTCCTGGTTTAGTCCTGGTTTAGTCCTGGTTCAGACCTGGTTCAGTCCTGGTTTAGTCCTGGTTCAGACCTGGTTCAGACCTGGTTTAGTCCTGGTTCAGACCTGGTTTAGTCCTGGTTTAGTCCTGGTTCAGTCCTGGTTCAGTCCTGGTTCAGTCCTGGTTCAGTCCTGGTTCAGTCCTGGTTTAGTCCTGGTTTAGTCCTGGTTCAGACCTGGTTTAGTCCTGGTTTAGTCCTGGTTCAGACCTGGTTCAGACCTGGTTTAGTCCTGGTTTAGTCCTGGTTTAGTCCTGGTTCAGACCTAGTTTAGTCCTGGTTTAGTCCTGGTTCAGTCCTGGTTTAGTCCTGGTTTAGTCCTGGTTCAGACCTGGTTTAGTCCTGGTTTAGTCCTGGTTCAGACCTGGTTCAGACCTGGTTTAGTCCTGGTTTAGTCCTGGTTTAGTCCTGGTTTAGTCCTGGTTCAGTCCTGGTTTAGTCCTGGTTTAGTCCTGGTTCAGACCTGGTTTAGTCCTGGTTTAGTCCTGGTTCAGACCTGGTTCAGACCTGGTTCAGACCTGGTTCAGACCTGGTTTAGTCCTGGTTTAGTCCTGGTTTAGTCCTGGTTCAGACCTGGTTTAGTCCTGGTTCAGACCTGGTTTAGTCCTGGTTTAGTCCTGGTTTAGTCCTGGTTTAGTCCTGGTTTAGTCCTGGTTCAGACCTGGTTTAGTCCTGGTTTAGTCCTGGTTTAGTCCTGGTTCAGACCTAGTTTAGTCCTGGTTTAGTCCTGGTTTAGTCCTGGTTCAGTCCTGGTTTAGTCCTGGTTTAGTCCTGGTTCAGACCTGGTTTAGTCCTGGTTTAGTCCTGGTTTAGTCCTGGTTCAGACCTGGTTTAGTCCTGGTTTAGTCCTGGTTCAGACCTGGTTCAGACCTGGTTCAGACCTGGTTCAGACCTGGTTTAGTCCTGGTTTAGTCCTGGTTTAGTCCTGGTTCAGACCTGGTTTAGTCCTGGTTCAGACCTGGTTTAGTCCTGGTTCAGTCCTGGTTTAGTCCTGGTTTAGTCCTGGTTCAGACCTGGTTTAGTCCTGGTTTAGTCCTGGTTCAGACCTGGTTCAGACCTGGTTCAGACCTGGTTCAGACCTGGTTTAGTCCTGGTTTAGTCCTGGTTTAGTCCTGGTTTAGTCCTGGTTTAGTCCTGGTTCAGACCTGGTTCAGACCTGGTTCAGACCTGGTTCAGACCTGGTTTAGTACTGGATTAGTCCTGGTTAAGTCCTGGTTCATACCTGGTTTAGTCCTGGTTAAGTCCTGGTTCAGACCTGGTTTAGTCCTGGTTTAGTCCTGGTTCAGACATGGTTCAGACGTGGTTCAGACGTGGTTCAGACCTGGTTTAGTCCTGGGTCAGACCTGGTTTAGTCCTGGTTCAGACCTGGTTCAGACCTGGTTTAGTCCTGGTTCAGACCTGGTTTAGTCCTGGTTTAGTCCTGGTTTAGTCCTGGTTTAGTCCTGGTTTAGTCCTGGTTTAGTCCTGGTTTAGTCCTGGTTTAGTCCTGGTTTAGTCCTGGTTCAGACCTGGTTCAGACCTGGTTCAGACCTGGTTCAGACCTGGTTTAGTCCTGGTTTAGTCCTGGTTTAGTCCTGGTTCAGTCCTGGTTCAGACCTGGTTTAGTCCTGGTTCAGACCTGGTTCAGACCTGGTTCAGACCTGGTTCAGACCTGGTTTAGTCCTGGTTTAGTCCTGGTTCAGACCTGGTTTAGTCCTGGTTTAGTCCTGGTTTAGTCCTGGTTTAGTCCTGGTTCAGTCCTGGTTCAGACCTGGTTTAGTCCTGGTTTAGTCCTGGTTTAGTCCTGGTTCAGTCCTGGTTTAGTCCTGGTTTAGTCCTGGTTCAGACCTGGTTCAGACCTGGTTCAGACCTGGTTCAGACCTGGTTTAGTCCTGGTTTAGTCCTGGTTCAGACCTGGTTTAGTCCTGGTTTAGTCCTGGTTTAGTCCTGGTTTAGTCCTGGTTCAGACCTGGTTCAGACCTGGTTCAGACCTGGTTTAGTCCTGGTTTAGTCCTGGTTCAGACCTGGTTTAGTCCTGGTTTAGTCCTGGTTCAGACCTGGTTTAGTCCTGGTTTAGTCCTGGTTCAGACCTGGTTTAGTCCTGGTTTAGTCCTGGTTCAGACCTGTACTGCTCTTTCGCCTGCATCACGATAAAATCCCATTTGTGGTTCATCCACTTGTGCAGACGGTTGTACTGCTCCTGAAAACACATCATCTCCTTTTACTCCTTTTACTCCTTTTACTCCTTTTACTCCTTTTACTCCTTTTACTCCTTTTACTCCTTTTACTCCTTTTACTCCTTTTACTCCTTTTACTCCTTTTACTCCTTTTACTCCTTTTATTCCTTTTACTCCTTTTACTCCTTTTACTCCTTTTACTCCTTTTACTCCTTTTATTCCTTTTCTTCCCTTTCTTCCCTTTGCTCCTCTGGCCCTGGGCCCGTGTCTCACCTGTTCGTGCAGCTCCAGGATTCCTCTTTTGCGAATGTTTCTCTTCGCGAGGTAGATTGCTGCAAAAGAAGTGCCAAAAAAGTTCCTCAGTGCAGCTTTATTCATGTTTAAATGTGAGTTTATCTCATACTGACCGTAATCTGTGTCCTCCACCGGCCACTGCTGTGTGGGCCAGAAGTACGGAGTCTGCAGAGGGACAAAGCACAGGTGAGGCACAGGTGAGGCACAGGTGAGGCACAGGTGAGGCACAGGTGAGGCACAGGTGAGGCACAGGTGAGACACAGGTGAGGCACAGGTGAGGCACAGGTGAGACACAGGTGAGGCACAGGTCACAGGTGAGGCACAGGTGAGACACAGGTGAGGCACAGGTGAGACACAGGTGAGGCACAGGTGAGACACAGGTGAGGCACAGGTGAGGCACAGGTGAGGCACAGGTGAGACACAGGTGAGACACAGGTGAGGCACAGGTGAGGCACAGGTGAGACACAGGTGAGGCACAGGTGAGGCACAGGTGAGGCACAGGTGAGGACAGGTGAGGACAGGTGAGGCACAGGTGAGGCACAGGTGAGGCACAGGTGAGGCACAGGTCACAGGTGAGGCACAGGTGAGACACAGGTGAGGCACAGGTGAGACACAGGTGAGGCACAGGTGAGGCACAGGTGAGGCACAGGTGAGGCACAGGTGAGACACAGGTGAGGCACAGGTGAGGCACAGGTGAGGCACAGGTGAGACACAGGTGAGTCACAGGTGAGGCACAGGTGAGGCACAGGTGAGACACAGGTGAGACACAGGTGAGGCACAGGTGAGGCACAGGTGAGGCACAGGTCACAGGTGAGGCACAGGTGAGGCACAGGTGAGGCACAGGTGAGGCACAGGTGAGGCACAGGTCACAGGTGAGGCACAGGTGAGGCACAGGTCACAGGTGAGGCACAGGTGAGGCACAGGTCACAGGTGAGGCACAGGTGAGGCACAGGTCACAGGTGAGGCACAGGTCACAGGTGAGGCACAGGTCACAGGTGAGCAGGTGAGGCACAGCACAGGTCACAGGTGAGGCACAGGTGAGGCACAGGTGAGGCACAGGTGAGGCACAGGTGAGACACAGGTGAGACACAGGTGAGGCACAGGTGAGGCACAGGTGAGGCACAGGTGAGGCACAGGTGAGACACAGGTGAGACACAGGTGAGACACAGGTGAGGCACAGGTGAGGCACAGGTGAGGCACAGGTCACAGGTGAAGCACAGGTGAGGCACAGGTCACAGGTGAGGCACAGGTCACAGGTGAGATCAGGTGAGGTCAAATGAGGTCAGAGGTCACAGGTGAGGTCAGGTGAGGTCAGGTGAGGCACAGGTGAGGCACAGGTCACAGGTGAGGCACAGGTGAGGCACAGGTCACAGGTGAGGCACAGGTGACGCACAGGTGAAGCACAGGTGAGGCACAGGTCACAGGTGAGGCACAGGTCACAGGTGAAGCACAGGTGAGGCACAGGTCACAGGTGAGGCACAGGTCACAGGTGAGATCAGGTGAGGTCAAATGAGGTCAGAGGTCACAGGTGAGGTCAGGTGAGGCACAGGTGAGGCACAGGTCACAGGTGAGGCACAGGTGAGGCACAGGTGAGGCACAGGTCACAGGTGAGGCACAGGTGAGGCACAGGTGAGGCACAGGTCACAGGTGAAGCACAGGTCACAGGTGAGGCACAGGTCACAGGTGAGATCAGGTGAGGTCAGGTGAGGTCAGAGGTCACAGGTGAGGCACAGGTGAGGTCAGGTGAGGCACAGGTGAGGTCAGGTGAGGCACAGGTCACAGGTGAGGTCACAGGTGAGGCACAGGTGAGGTCAGGTGAGGTCAAATGAGGTCAGAGGTCACAGAGGTGAGGTCACAGGTGAGGTCAGAGGTCACAGGTGAGGTCATAGGTCACAGGTGAGGTCACACAGGTGAGGTCAGAGGTCACAGGTGAGGTCAGAGGTCACACAGGTGAGGTCAGAGGTCACAGGTGAGGTCAGAGGTCACAGGTGAGGTCACACAGGTGAGGTCACAGATGAGGTCAGGTGAGGCACAGGTGAGGCACAGGTGAGGCACAGGTGAGACACAGGTGAGACACAGGTGAGGCACAGGTGAGACACAGGTGAGGCACAGGTGAGGCACAGGTCACAGGTGAGGCACAGGTCACAGGTGAGGCACAGGTCACAGGTGAGATCAGGTGAGGTCAAATGAGGTCAGAGGTCACAGGTGAGGTCAGGTGAGGCACAGGTGAGGCACAGGTGAGGCACAGGTCACAGGTGAGGCACAGGTGAGGCACAGGTCACAGGTGAGGCACAGGTCACAGGTGAGGCACAGGTGAGGCACAGGTCACAGGTGAGGCACAGGTCACAGGTGAGGCACAGGTCACAGGTGAGGCACAGGTGAGGCACAGGTGAGGCACAGGTCACAGGTGAGGCACAGGTGAGGCACAGGTGAGGCACAGGTGAGGCACAGGTGAGGCACAGGTGAGGCACAGGTGAGACACAGGTGAGGCACAGCACAGGTCACAGGTGAGGCACAGGTGAGGCACAGCACAGGTCACAGGTGAGGCACAGGTGAGGCACAGGTGAGGCACAGGTGAGGCACAGGTGAGGCACAGGTGAGACACAGGTGAGGCACAGGTGAGGCACAGGTGAGACACAGGTGAGGCACAGGTGAGGCACAGGTGAGGCACAGGTCACAGGTGAGGCACAGGTGAGGCACAGGTGAGGCACAGGTGAGGCACAGGTGAGGCACAGGTGAGGCACAGGTGAGGCACAGGTGAGACACAGGTGAGGCACAGGTGAGACACAGGTGAGGCACAGGTGAGGCACAGGTCACAGGTGAGGCACAGGTCACAGGTGAGATCAGGTGAGGTCAAATGAGGTCAGAGGTCACAGGTGAGGCACAGGTGAGGTCAGGTGAGGCACAGGTGAGGCACAGGTCACAGGTGAGGCACAGGTCACAGGTGAGGCACAGGTCACAGGTGAGGCACAGGTCACAGGTGAGGCACAGGTCACAGGTGAGATCAGGTGAGGTCAAATGAGGTCAGAGGTCACAGGTGAGGTCAGGTGAGGCACAGGTGAGGCACAGGTGAGGCACAGGTCACAGGTGAGGCACAGGTGAGGCACAGGTCACAGGTGAGGCACAGGTCACAGGTGAGGCACAGGTGAGGCACAGGTCACAGGTGAGGCACAGGTCACAGGTGAAGCACAGGTCACAGGTGAGGCACAGGTCACAGGTGAGATCAGGTGAGGCACAGGTCACAGGTGAGGTCAGGTGAGGCACAGGTGAGGCACAGGTGAGGCACAGGTCACAGGTGAGGCACAGGTGAGGCACAGGTCACAGGTGAGGCACAGGTCACAGGTGAGGCACAGGTCACAGGTGAGGCACAGGTGAGGCACAGGTCACAGGTGAAGCACAGGTCACAGGTGAGGCACAGGTCACAGGTGAGATCAGGTGAGGTCAGGTGAGGTCAGAGGTCACAGGTGAGGCACAGGTGAGGTCAGGTGAGGCACAGGTGAGGTCAGGTGAGGCACAGGTCACAGGTGAGGTCACAGGTGAGGCACAGGTGAGGTCAGGTGAGGTCAAATGAGGTCAGAGGTCACAGGTGAGGCACAGGTGAGGTCAGGTGAGGTCAGGTGAGGCACAGGTCACAGGTGAGGTCAGGTGAGGTCAGAGGTCACAGGTGAGGCACAGGTGAGGTCAGGTGAGGTCAGGTGAGGTCAGGTGAGGTCAGAGGTCACAGGTGAGGCACAGGTGAGGTCAGGTGAGGTCAGGTGAGGCACAGGTGAGGTCAGGTGAGGCACAGGTCACAGGTGAGGTCAGGTGAGGTCAGAGGTCACAGGTGAGGCACAGGTGAGGTCAGGTGAGGTCAGGTGAGGCACAGGTGAGGTCAGGTGAGGCACAGGTCACAGGTGAGGTCAGGTGAGGTCAGAGGTCACAGGTGAGGCACAGGTGAGGTCAGGTGAGGTCAGGTGAGGTACCTGGAAGCGGTAGAGCGAAGCGTCGTGTTTGATTGACAGTTTCTTGTGGTCGTGGAGCGGGTACAGGTAACCCAGGGCGACCAGCATGGAGCCCACCCTGCGCGCCTCTGCGGGTAAAGACAGTACGGGATTTTACTGCTGTGAACATGGCCCGGGGCTGCGATGCTAACTGTGGGCACCGCTCTGTCTGAGGCTTCCTTACACATCGGACAGGTGCAGGGACGTACCTGCCGCGTCGATGCTGAAGCGCTCAGATAACCAGCTCACGACGTCCTCCCCTGAAATACGACAACACACACAGGAGAAAAGTGCATTAAACGCACACAGAAGAGGCAGGAAATCAAACCGGGAACCTCCTGGTGCCGCGGCGGAGTCTGTGCTCCGGGTTTGGGGCTGACACGATTTACAGCGGTTTATTATGAGCCGCCTTTGCCGTCGAATCCACTTTATTTCTACAGCACATTTTATAAACATGAACAAATGAAGACAATAAAACACAGTAAATCAAAAATAAAGAAAAAATAATAAATGTTCAAATACATAAAGTTTAAAACAATAAAAACTATAGAAAATTAAGTCTCACAAACCAAACGCTCTGGTTCACTCATTAGTGTCTGGAAACGTTAGAAAACATCTTCATCATCACCTCACACTTCCCTCTGCTGATTTCCCACTGCACAAAAGCCCAAAAGACTCGATCACCGACGTCGTTTCTGATCTCGTTTATTTACCAGTGAATTATATTTTTTGGAAAACGGTGAAAAACACATTCCCAAAACAGTTTCTTTCAACACTTTTAGTTTCTCTTCTTCTTCTCCGTCAGTCGTCGATCTTCACTTGTTGCTTCTGGAGTCGGTGATCGAGTCTTTTGGGCTTTTGTGCAGTGGGAAATCAGCAGAGGGAAGTGTGAGGTGATGATGAAGATGTTTTCTAACGTTTCCAGACACTAATGAGTGAACCAGAGCGTTTGGTTTGTGAGACTCGTGGCTGTTGTCAGATGGGTTAAAGTGGAGTTCAGCTTCTGCCTTCAGCACAATCCTCCTCTGTGATGAAGTCCGGCCTTCACCTCTTGGTCTGGAGATATTTTTACTTCCTCCTCCACAGTCTGTGACGTACGACTCCAGGTCCCCTCTTCCTCCTCCTCCTCCTCCTCCTCCTCCTCCTCCTCCTCCTCCTCCTCTTCCTCTTCCTCTTCCTCTTCCTCTTCCTCTTCCTCTTCCTCCTCCTCTTCCTCCTCCTCCTCCTCCTCCTCCTCCTCCTCCTCCTCCTCCTCCTCCTCCTCCTCCTCTTCCTCCTCCTCCTCCTCCTCCTCTTCCTCCTCCTCCTCCTCTTCCTCTTCCTCCTCCTCTCCATCCCTGACTCTTCACTGTTACCATGACGACCCCCGTCCCTCCATCCTTCCTCCCGTTTCCGTGGTGACCTGCGTCCTCTCGGTTTGAGCCGAAAGTCGAGGGAATCACCAACAACGAACCACTGCCACAGGGTCCTGGTTTAGACCTGGTTTAGACCTGGTTTAGACCTGGTTTAGACCTGGTTTAGACCTGGTTTGGTCCTGGTTTAGACCTGGTTTAGACCTGGTTTAGTCCTGGTTTAGACCTGGTTTAGTCCTGGTTTAGACCTGGTTTAGTCCTGGTCTAGTCCTGGGTCAGTCCTGGGTCAGTCCTGGTTCAGTCCTGGTTCAGTCCTGGTCTAGTCCTGGTCTAGTCCTGGTTCAGTCCTGGGTCAGTCCTGGTCTAGTCCTGGTCCAGTCCTGGTCTGGTCCTGGTCTAGTCCTGGTTTATTCCTGGTCCGGTCCTGGTTCAGTCCTGGTCCGGTCCTGGTCCGGTCCTGGTCTGGTCCTGGTTCAGTCCTGGTCCGGTCCTGGTTCTGTCCTGGTCCGGTCCTGGTTCAGTCCTGGTCTAGTCCTGGTCTAGTACTGGTCTGGTCCTGGTCCGGTACTGGTTCAGTCCTGGTTTAGTCCTGGTTTAGTCCTGGTCTGGTCCTGGTTCAGTCCTGGTCCGGTCGTGGTCCAGTCCTGGTTTATTCCTGGTCTGGTCCTGGTCTGGTCCTGGTCCAGTCCTGGTCCAGTCCTGGTCCGGTCCTGGTCCGGTCCTGGTCCGGTCCTGGTTTATTCCTGGTCTGGTCCTGGTCCGGTCTTGGGCCGGTCCTGGTCCGGTCCTGGTCCAGTCCTGGTCTGGTCCTGGTCCAGTCCTGGTCCAGTCCTGGTCCGGTCCGGGTCCGGTCCTGGTCCAGTCCTGGTCCGGTCCTGGTCCGGTCTTGGTCCGGTCCTGGTCCGGTCCTGGTCCAGTCCTGGTCCGGTCCTGGTCCGGTCCTGGTCCAGTCCTGGTCCGGTCCTGGTCCGGTCCTGGTCCGGTCCTGGTCCGGTCCTGGTCCGGTCCTGGTCCAGTCCTGGTCCAGTCCTGGTCCAGTCCTGGTCCGGTCCTGGTCCGGTCCTGGTCCGGTCCTGGTCTGGTACCTGTCACCGCGTGGGGGATGGTGGTGATGACGAGTCTTTGGGGCTGGGACTTGAGTCCAGATCTGGGGTCCTGCATCTCCAGGACGACGCGCTCGGCCTGAAAAACACAAACTGTGAGCACGTCCTCACCTGGAGACCGCGTTTCCACGGCAACGGCTGGAGGCGTCGCCACGGCAACCGCCTCAGCACCCGCAGCCCCCATTCATAACAACCTCACACTTCACCGGGGGGGATTTACCTCTGTAGGGGATTAAAGAGGGGGTACGTGACTCCCCCCACGTCTCCATGGCAACAAGCAGGTGAGGTCAGAGTCAGGTTTGTGGAGAGGCGAGCTGGCAGTGAGGACAGTGACAGGGGCAGAGCTGATGAGGATGTGGATTAAAGCGGCTCAAACAGAAGGTCACGGCTGCATTATCCACACAGATAAAGCCTCTGCCCCGGGACGTCACAGAGAAAATCTGATCCTGATCAATGTCCAAGAACCTCGTGTTCCTCAAGAACCTCGTGTTCCTCAAGAACCTCGTGTTCCTCAAGAACCTCGTGTTCCTCAGGTCTGGGTCCTAAAGAGTCCCACTGACAGAACAGCAGACCCTTTAGACCCTTTAAAGAGTCCCACTGACGGAACAGCAGACCCTTTAGACCCTTTAAAGAGTCCCACTGACGGAACAGCAGACCCTTTAGACCCTTTAAAGAGTCCCACTGACGGAACAGCAGACCCTTTAGACCCTTTAAAGAGTCCCACTGACGGAACAGCAGACCCTTTAGACCCTTTAAAGAGTCCCACTGACGGAACAGCAGACCCTTTAGACCCTTTTGAACCTTTAGACACTTTAGAACCTTTAGACCCTTTAGAACCTGAACGTGTTCAGAACGAACTGGAGCTGAACAAGTGTAAGACACACATGGACCACTGTATGAGACCAGGGACTAGACCAGGACTAAACCAGGACTAGACCAGGACTAGACCAGGACTAGACCAGGACTAGACCAGGACTAGACCAGGACTAGCCCAGGGACTAGACCAGGACTAGACCAGGACTAAACCAGGATCATTCAAACCTGTTATAAACACAGGATTTTAATTACTCACTGTTTTGACCTCCAGTCTATGACCCTCGACCAGCCCTCAGGACTGCTCTGTGTTTTAATATATGGCCCTAGATGAAAAAAGTTTGGGCACCCCTGCTTTAGAACCTGAACGTGTTCAGGACTACTGGAGCTGAAGCAGGTCTAAAGCAGGACACACATGGACCACTGTATGAGACCAGGGACTAGACCAGGACTAAACCAGGACTAGACCAGGACTAGACCAGGACTAGACCAGGACTAGACCAGGACTAGACCAGGACTAGACCAGGACTAAAGCAGGACTAAAGCAGGACTAAAGCAGGACTAAAGCAGGACTAAACCAGGACTAAAGCAGGACTAAAGCAGGACTAAAGCAGGACTAAAGCAGGTCTAAAGCAGGACTAAAGCAGGACTAAAGCAGGTCTAAAGCAGGACTAAAGCAGGTCTAAAGCAGGACTAAACCAGGACTAAACCAGGACTAGACCAGGACTAGACCAGGACTAAAGCAGGTCTAAAGCAGGACTAAAGCAGGACTAAAGCAGGACTAAAGCAGGACTAAAGCAGGACTAAAGCAGGACTAAAGCAGGTCTAAAGCAGGACTAAAGCAGGACTAAACCAGGACTAAAGCAGGACTAAAGCAGGACTAAAGCAGGACTAAAACAGGACTAAAGCAGGACTAAAGCAGGACTAAACCAGGACTAAAGCAGGACTAAACCAGGACTAAAGCAGGACTAAAGCAGGACTAAAGCAGGACTAAAGCAGGACTAAAGCAGGACTAAAGCAGGACTAAAGCAGGTCTAAAGCAGGACTAAACCAGGACTAAACCAGGACTAAACCAGGACTAAAGCAAAACTAAAGCAGGACTAAAGCAGGACTAAAGCAGAACTAAAACAGAACTAAAGCAGGACTAAAGCAGGACTAAAGCAGGTCTAAAGCAGGACTAAAGCAGGACTAAAGCAGGACTAAAGCAGGACTAAAGCAGGACTAAAACAGGACTAAAGCAGGACTAAAGCAGGACTAAAGCAGGTCTAAAGCAGGACTAAAGCAGGACTAAAGCAGGTCTAAAGCAGGACTAAACCAGGACTAGACCAGGACTAGACCAGGACTAGACCAGGACTAAAGCAGGACTAAAGCAGGTCTAAAGCAGGACTAAAGCAGGACTAAACCAGGACTAAAGCAGGACTAAAGCAGGACTAAAGCAGGACTAAACCAGGACTAACCCAGGACTAAAGCAGGACTAACCCAGGACTAAAGCAGGACTAAAGCAGGACTAAAGCAGGACTAAAGCAGGACTAAACCAGGACTAACCCAGGACTAAAGCAGGACTAAAGCAGGACTAAAGCAGGACTAAAGCAGGACTAACCCAGGACTAAAGCAGGACTAAAGCAGGACTAAAGCAGGACTAAAGCAGGACTAAAGCAGGACTAAACCAGGACTAAAGCAGGACTAAACCAGGACTAACCCAGGACTAAAGCAGGACTAAAGCAGGACTAAAGCAGGACTAAAGCAGGACTAAAGCAGGACTAAAGCAGGACTAAACCAGGACTAAAGCAGGACTAAAGCAGGACTAAAGCAGGACTAAAGCAGGACTAAAGCAGGACTAAAGCAGGACTAAAGCAGGACTAAACCAGGACTAAAGCAGGACTAAAGCAGGACTAGACCAGGACTAAAGCAGGACTAAAGCAGGACTAAAGCAGGACTAAAGCAGGACTAGACCAGGACTAAAGCAGGACTAAAGCAGGACTAAAGCAGGACTAAAGCAGGACTAAAGCAGGTCTAGACCAGGACTAAAGCAGGACTAAAGCAGGACTAAAGCAGGACTAAAGCAGGACTAAAGCAGGACTAGACCAGGACTAAAGCAGGACTAAAGCAGGACTAAAGCAGGACTAAAGCAGGACTAAAGCAGGACTAACCCAGGACTAAAGCAGGACTAAAGCAGGACTAAAGCAGGACTAAAGCAGGACTAAAGCAGGACTAAACCAGGACTAACCCAGGACTAAAGCAGGACTAAAGCAGGACTAAAGCAGGACTAAAGCAGGACTAAAGCAGGACTAAAGCAGGACTAAACCAGGACTAACCCAGGACTAAAGCAGGACTAAAGCAGGACTAAAGCAGGACTAAAGCAGGACTAAAGCAGGACTAAAGCAGGACTAAAGCAGGACTAAAGCAGGACTAGACCAGGACTAAAGCAGGACTAAAGCAGGACTAAAGCAGGACTAAAGCAGGACTAAAGCAGGACTAAAGCAGGACTAAAGCAGGACTAAAGCAGGACTAAAGCAGGACTAGACCAGGACTAAAGCAGGACTAAAGCAGGACTAGAACAGGGATTCCACAGATATAAGGACACATGGGAACAGAACAGAAAGTTCTGCTGTTTAATGTGGAAAATCACAGGATCTAAACAAAGGGTTTTTTCGTCATGTATCAGAGTCTGTATCGAGTATCGAGTATCGAGTATCGAGTCTTTTGTTCAGTATTAAACTCTGAAACGTTTCTCGTGATAATTTCGCATCGTGACAGTTTAGATCAGAAGTTCCTGAACTTTTATGACTTTAGTTTAAAGTTCCTGTTCCTGCTGGAGGCTCCATCACACACTTTTCTCCATGGAGATGTTATTTCTTTGTCTGGAATGTTCCACAGTACGGCTTTAAACCTTTCTGTCTCCACAGAGACCAAGCCAGACCCAGCCCCAGTCAGATCTGTGGAGGGGCGACTCCGCTCACAGTGTTTTTTTTTCTGGGTATTTCTGAGCTCAAAAACCTCCTGTGACTGAATAAATGTAAAGTGGAGCTGTTTAAAGTCTGTGGAACATTCCAGGCAGAGCAGTGACGTATCCATAGAAACGAGCAGGTGACGGACCCTAAACCAGAAAATAATCCCAAAAAAAAGACAAAAAATAAATAAAGATTCTGTCTCTTTAAGAGTCAAATCAACAAGTCCAATTATCACGTTTATTTTGTGTTTGTCTCCGTGAAAAAACAGAAAAACACCAAAATAAACCGTGCAAAGAAATAAAAAAACTGAAAAAACATCAAAACCAGAAATAAATAAAGCATAAAGGACAGAATGGAGATGGTTCCTGAGTTTGGACCCAATAAACCTGAAATCTAAACCTTCTCTTCTAAATAATCTGTCTTCCCCTCGGTTCGTGACTCTGAGGGTTCGGTTCGGGGTTCGGTACCTTCCGGAGGCAGAACATGCGCGGCCGGTACCGCTGCCCGTGGTCCCGGAGCACCGCGTTCTGGATCGTCATCGTGTCCGAACATCCGAACCCCGAGAGCGGCTAAACCCACAGCCCAGAGCCGGGACAGGAGCGCCGAACCCCGGGGAGAAGCACAGCCCAGAGCCGGGACAGGAGCGCCGAACCCCGGGGAGAAGCACAGCCCAGAGGCGGGACAGGAGCGCCGAACCCCGGGGAGAAGCACAGCCCAGAGCCGGGACAGGAGCGCCGAACCCCGGGGAAGAGGAGGAGGAGAAGAACGGAGCTGAACGGAGAGGAGGAAAGACAGAAGAGAGGGAGGAGGAGAGATGGATGAGGGAGGAGGAGAGATGGATGAGGGAGGAGGAGGGAGGAGGAGAGATGGATGAGGGAGGAGGAGAGATGGATGAGGGAGGGGGAGGAGGGAGTAGAAAGATAGTGGAGGGGTAGAAAGAGGGAGAAAGAGGAGGACAGAGGCATGGAGAGAGAGAGTAAGAGTAAGAAGGAGAGGGAAGAGAGATGGGGAGGAAGAGACGAGTGAAGAGTGACTGATGATTATGGAGGAAGAGAGGGAAAGAGAGAAGGAGAGAGGAGGCGAGGGAGCAGAGGGGGGAGAAAGGAGGACACGAGAGAACGAGGAGGAAGAGAGGGATGGAGAACAGAGAGAAGTTAGAGAGAGACCAAGAAGAGAGAAGAGAGGGGGATGAGAAGATGGAGAAATGACAGAAAGTGTGGAGAGAAAGAGACTGAGGACGGTGGGAGAGAGAGAGAGAGAAGAGGGGGTTTTATTTTATGAACTTGTCAAGAATCGAAAAACTTTTGACAAGAAAATAAAGACGATAAAAAGCAAAAAGTCTGTTTGTTCTGCTGTAGTTTCTACAGAGACTCCATGTCCCAGAATCCTCTGCTCTAATGTAGTTTATCCTCAGACTCCATGTCCCAGAATCCTCTGCTCTGCTCAGGTCTAAACGTTAGACCTGAGAGAAAACAGAAATAAAAATCAGAAATAATGTTTTTGTTGTCAGTGTGGAGTCAGAAACAGAGTCTGGAGTTTATTTCATAATCATAATCACACATTTGCTTTGGGGACGTGTTTCTGCTCAAAGACACAGAACAAACCGAGAAATTAGACAAAGCAGCACAAAGAAAAATGAAGCAGAGATGGAGAATTAAGAATTAATTTCTTTTCTAAATTGAGTTTGAAATGAAATAAAAAGATCTATTACTGTGTTTCTATTGTTAATTTCGGACTGAGTCTGATATAAATATAACTTTATAATGAAAAACGTGCAGAGCGACACTGTGTGGCCACAGCAGGTACTGCAGCCACGTAACACTAACAATTTAATTAAACATAAAAGAACCAAACAATAATCTAATTCATCCAAAAGAAAAAGACACAGAACCCTTTACTTCATTTTACTTCACTTCATCCAGACGGAGTCACAGCAGAGTCACAGCGGAGTCACAGCGGAGTCACAGCGGCGTCACAGCGGAGTCACAGCGGAGTCACAGCGGAGTCACAGCGGCGTCACAGCGGCGTCACAGCGGCGTCACAGCGGCGTCACAGCGGCGTCACAGCGGAGTCACAGCGGCGTCACAGCGGAGTGACAGCGGAGTGACAGCGGAGTGACAGCGGAGTCACAGCGGAGTCACAGCGGCGTCACAGCGGAGTGACAGCGGAGTCACAGCGGAGTCACAGCGGAGTCACAGCGGCGTCACAGCGGAGTCACAGCGGAGTCACAGCGGAGTCACAGCGGAGTCACAGCGGAGTGACAGCGGAGTCACAGCGGCGTCACAGCGGAGTCACAGCGGAGTCACAGCGGAGTCACAGCGGCGTCACAGCGCCGTCACAGCGGAGTCACAGCGGAGTCACAGCGGAGTCACAGCGGAGTGACAGCGGAGTGACAGCGGAGTCACAGCGGCGTCACAGCGGCGTCACAGCGGAGTCACAGCGGCGTCACAGCGGAGTGACAGCGGAGTGACAGCGGAGTGACAGCGGAGTGACAGCGGAGTGACAGCGGAGTGACAGCGGCGTCACAGCGGCGTGACAGCGGAGTCACAGCGGAGTCACAGCGGAGTCACAGCGGAGTGACAGCGAGTGACAGCGAGTCCAGCGGCGCTACAGCGGGCACAGCGAGTCACAGCGGGCGCCACAGCGAGTGACAGCGGAGTGACAGCGGAGTGACAGCGAGTGACAGTGGAGTCCGGCAGCGGCGTACAGCGAGTGACAGCGGAGTGACAGCGGAGTGACAGCGGAGTCTGCGCGGCGTACAGCGAGTCACAGCGAGAGTCGCCAGCGAGTCACAGCGAGTCACAGCGGAGTGACAGCGGAGTCACAGCGCGTTTACAGCGGAGTGACAGCGAGGTGACAGCGAGTGACAGCGCGCTACAGCGCCACAGCGAGTCACAGCGAGTCACAGCGGAGTCACAGCGGAGTGACAGCGGAGTGACAGCGAGTCACAGCGGCGCTACAGCGGCGTTACAGCGAGTCACAGCGGCGCTACAGCAGAGTGACAGCGGAGTGACAGCGAGTGACAGCGGAGTGACAGCGGCGTCACAGCGAGTGACAGCGAGTGACAGCGCGGCGCTACAGCGGCGTTACAGCGAGTCACAGCGAGTGACAGCGGAGTGACAGCGAGTGACAGCGGAGTCACAGCGGCGTCACAGCGCGCGCTACAGCGGAGTCACAGCGGCGCTGGCCAGCGGCGTTACAGCGAGTGACAGCGGAGTGACAGCGGGCGCTACAGCGCGCTACAGCGAGTTTACAGCGGAGTCACAGCGCGCTACAGCGGAGTCACAGCGGCGCTACAGCGAGTCACAGCGGAGTCACAGCGAGTCAGCGAGTGACAGCGGAGTCACAGCGAGTCCACAGCGGAGTGAGAGCGAGTCACAGCGGCGCTACAGCGAGTCACAGCGGAGTCACAGCGAGTGACAGCGGAGCCGGGCAGCGGCGCTACAGCGCTACACAGTGGAGTCACAGCAGAGTCACAGCGGGTCACAGCGCGCCACAGCGGGCGTCTGACAGCGCGCTACAGCGCCGTCACAGCGGAGTTACAGCGGCGCTACAGGCGGAGTGACAGCGGAGTGACAGCGGAGTGACAGCGGAGTGACAGTGGAGTCACAGCGCGTCACAGCGGAGTGACAGCGGAGTGACAGCGAGTGACAGCGGAGTCACAGCGGCGCTACAGCGAGTCACAGCGAGTCACAGCGAGTCACAGCGGAGTCACAGCGGAGTGACAGCGAGTCAGCGGCGTCACAGCGTGAGTGACAGCGGAGTGACAGCGAGTGACAGCGGCGCCACAGCGCCACAGCGGAGTCACAGCGGAGTCACAGCGGAGTCACAGCGAGTGACAGCGGAGTGACAGCGGAGTCACAGCGGGCGTCACAGCGGGCGTCACAGCGGAGTCACAGCGGGCGTCACAGCGGGAGTGACAGCGGAGTGACAGCGGAGTGACAGCGGAGTGACAGCGCGGGCCACAGCGAGTGACAGCGGAGTGACAGCGGCGTCACAGCGCGCTACAGCGAGTCACAGCGAGTGACAGCGGAGTGACAGCGGAGTCACAGCGGCGTCAGCGCGCGCCAGCGAGTCACAGCGCGCCACAGCGGCGTTACAGCGAGTGACAGCGGAGTGACAGCGGCGCCACAGCGGCAACAGCGGAGTCACAGCGGCGTCACAGCGGCGTGACAGCGGAGTCACAGCGGCGTCACAGCGGAGTCACAGCGGCGTCACAGCGGAGCCAGCGGAGTGACAGCGGAGTTGCACAGCGAGTCACAGCGGAGTGAGAGCGGAGTCACAGCGGGCGTACAGCGGAGTCACAGCGGAGTCACAGCGGAGTGACAGCGGAGTCACAGGCGGCGCCACAGCGGCGCCACAGCGAGTCACAGCGGAGTCACAGCGGAGTGACAGCGAGTCACAGCGGCGCCACAGCGGCGCTACAGCGGAGTCGGCAGCGGAGTCACAGCGGAGTCACAGCGCCGTCACAGCGGGCGCCACAGCGGCGTCTGCCAGCGAGTGACAGCGGAGTGACAGCGGAGTCACAGCGGCGTCTACAGCGCGGCCACAGCGGCGCTACAGCGAGTCACAGCGCGCTACAGCGGAGTCACAGCGAGTCACAGCGGCGTCAGCGGGCCACAGCGCGTGCCAGCGGCGGCGTCACAGCGGCGCTGGCGGGAGTCACAGCGCTGCCACAGCGGCTTCACAGCGGCGGCCACAGCGGAGTGACAGCGGAGTGACAGCGGAGTCACAGCGAGCGCCACAGCGGCGTCACAGCGGGAGTCACAGCGGCGTCACAGCGGCGCTACAGCGGCGGCCACAGCGGAGTCGAGCGGCGGCCACAGCGGCGGCCACAGCGGAGTCACAGCGGCGCCACAGCGGCGTCACAGCGAGTTTGCCAGCGGCGGCCACAGCGGCGTCACAGCGGGAGTGACAGCGGAGTGACAGCGGAGTCACAGCGGGCCACAGCGGCGTCACAGCGGAGTCACAGCGGAGTCACAGCGGCCACAGCGGCGGCGTCACAGCGAGTCACAGCGGCGCGCTACAGCGGCTGGCCAGCTGGCCACAGCGCGCCACAGCGGCGTCTGGCGGAGTCACAGCGAGTCACGGCGCAGGCCACGGCGGGCCACGGCGGAGTCACGGCGGAGTCACGGCGGAGTCACGGCGAGTCACGGGCGGAGTGACGGCGAGTCACGGCGCGTCCACGGCGGCGTCACGGCGGCGTCACGGGCGGAGTCACGGCGAGTCACGCGGCGTCACGGCGAGTCACGGCGAGTCACGGCGGAGTCACGGCGAGTCACGGCGCCTGCCACGGCGCCGTCACAGCGCTGGCCACAGCGCGCCACAGCGCCATCACAGCGAGTCACAGCGCCACAGCGGAGTCAGAGCGGAGTCACAGCGAGTCACAGCGCGTTACAGCGAGTGACAGCGAGTGACAGCGCGCTACAGCGCGCCACAGCGGAGTCACAGCGGAGTCACAGCGGCGCTCACAGCTGGCGCTACAGCGGAGTCCCCAGCGGGCGCTACAGCGGAGTCACAGCGAGTCACAGCGAGTCACAGCGGAGTGACAGCGAGTCACAGCGAGTCACAGCGAGTGACAGCGAGTCACAGCGCGCCAGCGAGTCACAGCGAGTCACAGCGAGTGACAGCGAGTCACAGCGGCGCCACAGCGCGCTACAGCGGAGTCACAGCGGAGTCACAGCGGAGTGACAGCGAGTCACAGCGGCGTACAGCGGCGCTGCCAGCGAGTCACAGCGAGTCACAGCGCCGTCTGCCAGCGGCGCTACAGCGGCGCCACAGCGGAGTGACAGCGAGTGACAGCGAGTCACAGCGGCGCCACAGCGCGCCACAGGCGGCGCCACAGCGAGTTGCACAGCGCGCTACAGCGAGTCACAGCGGAGTCACAGCGGCGTCTGGCGGCGCTACAGCGGCGCTACAGCGGCGTCTGGCGGAGCGCCAGCCACAGCGGCGTCACAGCTGGCGCCACAGCGAGTGACAGCGAGTCACAGCGGAGTCACAGCGAGCGCCACGGCGGCGTCACAGCGGAGTCACAGCGGCGTCACAGCGGCGTCACAGCGGCGTCACAGCGGAGTCACAGCGGAGTCACAGCGGCCACAGCGGCGCTACAGCGAGTCACAGCGGCGCTGGCACAGCGAGTCACAGCGGCGTCTACAGCGCTGCCACAGCGGAGTGACAGCGAGTGACAGCGGAGTCACAGCGCGCCACAGCGGCGCTACAGCGGAGTCGCCAGCGAGTCACAGCGGCGCGCCACAGCGGCGCTACAGCGAGTCACAGCGGCGCCACAGCGGGCGTCACAGCGGCGCCACAGCGGCGCTGCGGCGTCACAGCGGAGTCACGGCGGAGTGACGGCGGAGTGACGGCGGCGTCACGGCGGAGTCACGGCGGAGTCACGGCGGAGTCACGGCGGAGTCACGGCGGAGTGACGGCGGAGTCACGGCGGCGTCACGGCGGCGTCACGGCGGCGTCACGGCGGAGTCACGGCGGCGTCACGGCGGCGTCACGGCGGCGTCACGGCGGCGTCACGGCGGCGTCACGGCGCGCCACGGCGGGGCCACGGCGAGTCACGGCGAGTCACGGCGCCGTCACGGCGCCGCCACGGCGCTGTCTGCCAGCGCCGCCACAGCGCCATCACAGCGAGTCTGGCGCCGCCACAGCGGAGTCAGAGCGAGTCACAGCGAGTCACAGCGAGGTCACAGCGGCGCCAGCGGCCGGCCACAGCGCGCCAGCGAGTCACAGCGAGTGACAGCGAGTCACGGCGGCGCCACGGCGGCGTCACGGGGCGAGTCACGGGCGAGTCACGGCGAGTCACGGCGAGTCACAGCGGAGTCACAGCGGCGTCACAGCGGGAGTCTGCCAGCGAGTGCACAGCGCCGTCTGCCACAGCGTGAGTCACGGCGTGAGTCACGGCGGGAGTCACGGCGAGTCACGGCGGAGTCACGGCCGTCTGGCCAGCGAGTCACAGCGGAGTCACAGGCGAGTCACAGCGAGTCCTGGCCGTCACGGCGGCGTCACGGCGGCGTCACGGCGGAGTCACGGCGGAGTCACAGCGGAGTCACAGCGCCGTCACAGCGCCGTCACAGCGGAGTCACAGCGCCGTCACAGCGGAGTCACAGCGGAGTCAGAGCGGAGTCAGAGCGGAGTCACGGCGGAGTCACGGCGGAGTCACGGCGGAGTCACGGCGGAGTCACGGCGGAGTCACGGCGGAGTCACGGCGGAGTCACGGCGGAGTCACAGCGCCGTCACAGCGGAGTCACAGCGCCGTCACAGCGGAGTCACAGCGGAGTCAGAGCGGAGTCACAGCGGAGTCACAGCGCCGTCACAGCGCCGTCACAGCGCCATCACAGCGGAGTCACAGCGGAGTGACAGCGGAGTCACAGCGGCGTCACAGCGGAGTCACAGCGGAGTGACAGCGGAGTCACAGCGGAGTCACAGCGGAGTCACAGCGGCGTCACAGCGGCGTCACAGCGCGCTCACAGCGAGTGACAGCGGAGTGACAGCGGAGTGACAGCGGCGCTACAGCGGCGTCACAGCGGAGTCGCCAGCGGAGTCACAGCGGGCGTCAGCAGCGGAGTCACAGCGGAGTCACAGCGGCGTCACAGCGGAGTCACAGCAGAGTCACAGCGGCGTCACAGCGGAGTCACAGCGGAGTCACAGCGGAGTCACAGCGGAGTGACAGCGGAGTCACAGCGGCGTCACAGCGGAGTCACAGCGGAGTCACAGCGGAGTGACAGCGGAGTCACAGCGGCGTCACAGCGGCGTCACAGCGGAGTCACAGCGGAGTCACAGCGGAGTCACAGCGGAGTCACAGCGGCGTCACAGCGGCGTCACAGCGGAGTCACAGCGGAGTCACAGCGGAGTCACAGCGCCGTCACAGCGGCGTCACAGCGGAGTGACAGCGGAGTGACAGCGGAGTCACAGCGGCGTCACAGCGGAGTCACAGCGGAGTCACAGCGGCGTCACAGCGGAGTCACAGCGGCGTCACAGCGGCGTCACAGCGGCGTCACAGCGGAGTCACAGCGCCGTCACAGCGGCGTCACAGCGGCGTCACAGCGGAGTCACAGCGGAGTCACAGCGGCGTCACAGCGGAGTCACAGCGGAGTCACAGCGGAGTCACGGCGGAGTCACGGCGGAGTCACGGCGGCGTCACGGCGGAGTCACGGCGGAGTCACGGCGGAGTCACGGCGGAGTCACGGCGGAGTCACGGCGGAGTCACGGCGGCGTCACGGCGGAGTCACGGCGGAGTCACGGCGGAGTCACGGCGGCGTCACGGCGGAGTCACGGCGGAGTCACGGCGGAGTCACGGCGGCGTCACGGCGGAGTCACGGCGGAGTCACGGCGCCGTCACAGCGCCGTCACAGCGCCGTCACAGCGGCCACAGCGCGCCACAGCGTCACAGCGAGAGTCAGAGCGGAGTCACAGCGGAGTCACAGCGGAGTCACAGCGGCGCTGCACAGCGAAGCTGCCACAGCGCGTCACAGCGGAGTCACAGCGGAGTGACAGCGGAGTCACGGCGGCGTCACGGCGGCGTCACGGCGGAGTCACGGCGGAGTCACGGCGGAGTCACGGCGGAGTCACAGCGGAGTCACAGCGGCGTCACAGCGGAGTCACAGCGGAGTCACAGCGGAGTCCAGGCGGAGTCACAGCGAGTCACGGCGAGTCACGGCGGAGTCACGGCGAGTCACGGCGGAGTCACGGCGCCGCTCACTGCGGGAGTCACAGCGAGTCACAGCGGAGTCACAGCGAGTCACAGCGCCACACGGCGGAGTCGGCGAGTCACGGCGGAGTCACGGCGGCGGAGTCACGGCCACGGCGAGTCACGGCGTGAGTCACGGGCGAGTCACGGCGGAGTCGCCAGCGCTGTCACAGCGCCTTCTCAGCGGAGTCACAGCGCCGTCACAGCGGAGTCACAGCGGAGTCAGAGCGGAGTCAGAGCGGAGTCAGAGCGGAGTCACGGCGGAGTCACGGCGGAGTCACGGCGGAGTAACGGCGGAGTCCACGGCGAGTCTGCACAGCGAGCCAGCGAGTCGCCAGCGCCGCCACAGCGCTATCACAGCGAGTCACAGCGCCGCTGCCAGCGGAGTCACAGCGGAGTCACAGCGAGTCACAGCGGAGTCACAGCGCCACAGCGCCGTCACGGCGCTATCACGGGCGGAGTCACGGGCGAGTCACGGCGGAGTCACAGCGGAGTCACAGCGGAGTCACAGCGCCGTCACAGCGCCATCACAGCGGAGTCACAGCGCCGTCACAGCGGAGTCACAGCGGAGTCACAGCGGAGTCACAGCGAGTCTGAGCGAGCTGGCTGCAGCGCTGCCACAGCGCCGTCACAGCGCCTTCACAGCGGAGTCACAGCGGAGTGACAGCGGAGTCACAGCCGAGTCACAGCGGCGCTACAGCGGCGCTACAGCGGTATCACAGCGGTAAGCCACGGCGAGTGACGGGCGGAGGACGGGCGAGTCACAGCGCTATCACAGCGAGTCACAGCGAGTCACAGCGAGTCACAGCGGCGCTACAGCGAGTCACAGCGGAGGACGGGCGGAGTCACGGCGGAGTCACGGCGGAGTCACGGCGGAGTCACGGCGGAGTCACGGCGGAGTCACGGCGGCGTCACGGCGGAGTCACGGCGGAGTCACGGCGGAGTCACGGCGGAGTCACGGCGGAGTCACAGCGCCGTCACAGCGCCGTCACAGCGGAGTCACAGCGGAGTCACAGCGGAGTCACAGCGGAGTCACAGCGGAGTCACAGCGGAGTCACAGCGGAGTCACAGCGGAGTCACAGCGGAGTCACAGCGGAGTCACAGCGGAGTCACAGCGGAGTCACAGCGGAGTCACAGCGGAGTCACAGCGGAGTCACAGCGGAGTCACAGCGGAGTCACAGCGGAGTCACAGCGGAGTCACAGCGGAGTCACAGCGGAGTCACAGCGGAGTCACAGCAGAGTCACAGCAGAGTCACAGCAGAGTGTGAGGAGTTCACTTCAGAAAACAGAAAACTCACAAAACTCTGGTCAAATTTCACATATTTAGAAAAAACAGGATTAGGTAAAAATATGAAACATTTTATTTAGATTTTTAAATGCATTTGACATTTGACTTCATTGAGTGGTTTCACACAGAAGTTCAGTCCTTCACACGAGATAAACACAAACATAAATACAAATAAAATAAAATATGATTAAAACAAATTAAATTAAAACTTAAACATTTGTCACTTCATATGAGCAACACTTAAACCTCCAGAACGGCCCAAACTCTGAGCTTCACTCATGTTCTGCTGTTTCCTCGTCTCATCTGAGTCGTGTCTGTTTCATGTTTGTCTCTTTGTTATTCGTCTGTTTCATCTGCAAAGCTCCAGACGCTCTGCTCCACCCTGTGATGTCATCAGGTGGTCATTTCTTCTGTTCTTTTTAGTCATTTCGTTCCTTCGTTTGTTCTTTTTCGTTCCTTCGTTTGTTCTTTTTCGTTCCTTCATTTGTTCTTTTTCGTTCTTTTTCGTTCCTTCATTTGTTCTTTTTCGTTCTTTTTCGTTCCTTCATTTGTTCTTTTTCGTTCTTTTTCGTTCCTTCATTTGTTCTTTTTCGTTCGTTCGTTTGTTCTCTTTCGGTCTTTCGTTCACTTGTTCTCTCGTTCGTTCTTCTTCCATCTCCATCTCTCTGTTCCAGATTTATTCCAATATAAAACTGTGAATCTGAGACTTTTTCCTCTAAAAATGCTTCACAGACTTAATCCACAGAATGAAGTGCTTAGAACAGTTATTTCTTCATGTCGTCTGCACTGAACCGGAGCAAAGGATCATGGTCTATGTAGTTCCCTCTGTTGTTTTCCTTGGGATTCGATATATTGTGACGCTCCAGATTATTGGACCTTTGACCGCAGCACCAGTGTCGTTACGTCTCTCGTCTTTAAATATAAATATCAGCACAAACACACTCAGAGTTTAAGTTCATTTCGTTGCTTCTAAACTGTCTGTAGATGTTTCAGCAGAATTCTGAACCTCCAGGAGTTTCAGCCGCACTTTAAAAACCTCCACAATTCCAAAAGAAAAGAAACGAAACAAAACACAAATCCAGAAAACACTTCATGGCCTCAGAGCAGGGTTAAAGCTCCACTGTGGAACATTTCAGGACCTTAGAGCAGGGTTAAAGCTCCACTGTGGAACATTTCATGACCTTAGAGCAGGGTTAAAGCTCCACTGTGGAACATTTCATGACCTTAGAGCAGGGTTAAAGCTCCACTGTGGAACATTTCATGACCTTAGAGCAGGGTTAAAGCTCCACTGTGGAACATTTCAGGACCTTAGAGCAGGGTTAAAGCTCCACTGTGGAACATTTCATGACCTTAGAGCAGGGTTAAAGCTCCACTGTGGAACATTTCATGACCTTAGAGCAGGGTTAAAGCTCCACTGTGGAACATTTCATGACCTTAGAGCAGGGTTAAAGCTCCACTGTGGAACATTTCATGACCTTAGAGCAGGGTTAAACTCCACTGTGGAACATTTCATGACCTCAGAGCAGGGTTAAAGCTCCACTGTGGAACATTTCATGACCTTAGAGCAGGGTTAGAGCTCCACTGTGGAACATTTCATGACCTTAGAGCAGGGTTAAAGCTCCACTGTGGAACATTTCAGGACCTTAGAGCAGGGTTAGAGGTCCAGAGGATCCTTGTGGCGTCTCGGTTCTTTGGGACCTTCTCGTCCTTCAGTGGTACTTCCTCCATCGATCTCGTTCTGCAAAACAAAAACAGCATCAAACGCGTCGCACTGGGGGGTTCTACGTGTGCGTCTCGCTTTAAAATTAGCATCAAATCTTCTCTAAACGATTTGGTTCAAACTTCTGCCTCCAAAAACGTTGTGAGTGAACCTCAGAGTGTGGTGGCTCATCCTCAAAGTCTCAGATCTGCGGCTAAAATGACATTCTGTTTGCAATTTTCGACAATTTACTCATAAAATTTTCGCTTTTCGTTGCCGTAATTTCATTTTTACAAATTTTCAAAGTCATTAATTGCGATGGGAATCAATGTTCAGTCTTATTTTGGCCTAAACTTTCTCGTTTCATTTCGCTGGTACAAATTGTGTTGGTGAAATCGATCTTTTTTTGCGCCGGCGTTTCGTTTCACTCGTCTCAAAGTGCGACGGACGTCTTCAGGTGTGATTCTGGTTTCTCGTTGTCGCGTTTATCGATGTGTTTGAGTCGTAAAAACCGATAAAACAAATAAACGTTAGAGAAGAAGTCAGGTGACGGATGCTGGTCTCACTCAGACGGGGGAAGCTCCACACGTAGCTCAGGACGCAGTACCCGGCGAGCAGCATGGCCACGCCCCCGACGCCGCCCCGTTTCACGTCGATGTAGCGGCGGTAGTACCACTGCCAGCCTGCGGGGGGAGCACACAGCAGTGCCTCCGGTTAGCGTCACACCCTCAGGTTCAGTGTCCGCTCCGTGTGGTCCTCACCTCGATGAGCCGCGTCCAGCATGTGTCCAGGGCGGCGAGGACAGTGTAGAACCAGCCAATCAGGAAGCTGCCTCAGAGTCACCTGACCCAACGTCTGCTGCATCAGAACTCCTGGAGAACACAGACCAGAGACCTTCAGGACCAGAGACCTTCAGGGCCAGAGACCTTCAGGGCCAGAGACCTTCAGGGCCAGAGACCTTCAGGACCAGAGACCTTCAGGATCTGTAAGACCTTCAGGATCTGTGAGACCTTCAGGATCTGTGAGACCTTCAGGATCTGTGAGACCTTCAGGATCTGTAAGACCTTCAGGATCTGTGAGACCTTCAGGATCTGTGAGACCTTCAGGATCTGTGAGACCTTCAGGATCTGTGAGACCTTCAGGACCTGTGAGACCTTCAGGACCTGTGAGACCTTCAGGATCTGTGAGACCTTCAGGCAGGCCCGGCCCTAACCATTTTGACACCCTAGGCAAGATTTCAGGTGGCGCCCCTTGGATTGCAAAAATTTTTTTTAAAAATACTGTCAGAGTACAGATACTCACAAGAAATCAAACAGTTCATAGTGACGATGTTTTAGACCGGGGGGGGGGGCAAACTTTTTGGCTCGAGGGCCACAAAGGTTCTAAAATTTGATGGAAGAGTCGGACCAGGAGCAGATGGAGGGTTCTAGTCTGACAACGTCAACCCAGCAAATAAGACGAAAATAACTTCAGGATCCAACAATTTACATGTGACATATTCAAACATCTCAGTTCAACATGTGCACCATGTATCAGCCGATGATTTTCCACTTCAAACATGAACATTTTTCGTTTCAGAAGTTTTGACTTCCGTTTGATTGTGACACATTTGATAATTCTGTTGACAGTGTTGGGAAGGTTACTTTAAACTGTATTCCCTACAGATTACAGATTACAGATTACAGATTACAGACCCCAAAATGTAGTTTGTAATGTAATCCATTAAATTACTTAAATAAGTAACTGGATTACTTGTTATTGTCGTGTTTTTTTAAAACTACATGAATGTAGCAACCACCTCCTGCAAATTCTGGTTTGGTTTTAGACCTGGTTTTAGTCCTGGTTTAGACCTGGTTTAGACCTGGTTTTAGTCCTGGTTTAGACCTGGTTTTAATCCTGGTTTAGACCTGGTTTTAATCCTGGTTTAGACCTGGTTTTAATCCTGGTTTAGACCTGGTTTTAGTCCTGATTTAATGCTTGTTTACACATGGTGTAGACCTGCTTTAGACCTGGCTTAGTCCTGGTGTTAGTTCTGGTTTAGAGGTGCACAGGAGAATGTGAGGTCCACACAGTGTATGCAACAAGACACAGTCCACGCGCGGTGTCCACACCGAACAAGAGGAAATGTGGCGCCGTGCGGAGCAGGTGCAGTGTGAGGCACTAGATATATACTTGGCCGCAGTGCTTTAAGGGAAGGTTTTTGGACCATGAGTGAGGAAGTCGTGTTCAAGATATAGTTCTACCCCCGGGCACCGCGCCATGGGCCCATGTGGATAATTTGGTTTTATGTATCACTGTATCTAGAGTGCGCCATCTATTGGGAAACGCCAGAATTGCAGGGAAAATAAAAGCAATAAATTTGATTGCAGTTCATTCATGTTTGGCGGCCGGATTAAAAAGGTTAATGGGCTGTATGTGGCCCCCGGGCCCATCGCCGATTTTTGCGCTCGGTGCCCCCTAGTGGAGCGGCGCCCTTAGCATTTGCCTATGTTGCCTAATGGGGGGGCCGGCCCTGCCTTCAGGACCTGTGAGACCATCAGGATCTGTGAGACCTTTAGGATCTGTCTGCGAGGTGGGAGAACTATTTGGGAAAAATATGAAATTTGGTCTCTTGCTGAGCAGGACGGGGTCTGGTCTGGACTCGGATGGAGACCTCAGGGGCCACAGGGGGCAGAAGTCGCCAAAACTGTGATTGTGTCTTTTGTCACTTCAACCACATTACCAAGTACGTATGTGTCTGTGTGTGTGGCTAAAACAGGATCTCAGACCCTCAGAGTTTGGACTGAGTGACAAACGCTCCGTGTGAACCGTCCAAAAAGAACGATACAAATCTGATCCATTCAAATTAAAACCTAAACTTTTCTTGGCATAAATGAAGGAAATAAAGTCTGTGAGACTCGCCTCTCGTGGACCGCGCTCCGTCTCGTCTCCGTGCGTCCGTCGTCGCCTCCACGTCGCTCGCGCTTTTATCTACAGCTCGGTTTAAAATTGGCGTTAAATCTTTTCTAAACGATTTGGTCGAAACTTCTGCCTCCAGAAACGTGAGCGGACGTGAAGCTGCGGCGAAGCCCAGAGTGTGAAGGTCCATCCTCAGGGCGTCGCTCCAAACCTCAGACCTGTGGCTCAAACTACAATCTGTGTTTTCAATTTTCCACAGTTTACTCATAAAATCGTCACTTTTTGTTGTTGTAATTTCATTTTTACTCATTTTCAAAGTCATTAATTGTTTGGGGATTTCTTGCTGAACTTTTACTAATGAATTTTCAGTTTTGATTTGGTTTAAAGTTTCTCGTTTCATTTCGTCCGTACAAATTTTGTCGGTGAAATGGATCTTTTTTGAGCTGCCGTTTTGTTTCGCTCGTCTCAAAGTGCTACGGACGTCTCCGAGTGTGATTTTGGTCTCTTGTTTATTCCACTGATCAATTTCTGGCGAACTTTTTACGTTGTTTTGATCCTCGAGCCAAAAATTATCGTTCAAATTAATTTCCGCCTTATTCAGAGTGATTTTCACGTCATTCGAGGAGGTTTTATTCGCCAAAACGTCCGTCACATCCTCCGACGAGGGAGTCGTTTCTTTTGTGGTTTGTGAATTTTCAAAACTTTTCATTCTGACCGGAGATTTTGGAGCGGACGTTTTGATTCGTTCAGTCAGTTTTGGTTTTGTTTTCTTGCTTGATTTTGGAGCAACTGAAGATTTCATTTCTTGTTTTTCAAAATATGCTTCTAACTTCGATTCTGGTAAAATTTCGGCGTTTGAGTTCAGCTTTTTAGAACTATTACTTATAGATTCCTGATCGTTTTGCGTTTCTAAATGAATTTTCGTTTTGCTTTTTGCGGTTGAAGAAGGTTGAGAAGATTGGACAGAAGCTGGGGAGGACGTCTGAGCAGCCATTTTGATTCTTTCCGACAGTTTGGGCTTTGTTTTCTTGCTCATTTTTGGCGCTACAGAAAACACGGCGTCTTGTTTTGCCACTTTCGTGTCCAGAGGAGATTTCTGGGTAGAACTGTGAGATTTGCAGGTGGATTTTGTCCTGTTTTTCGTGCTCGTTTTGGCCTCTTCATGTTGAGCGGTGGTGGATCCGGCTGCAGCTTTACAGTGAGGCAGGTGACTTTTTAACCGCTTGAACGATTTGCCACAAAACGGACAAACTTCTGCAAAGAAACACAGAAAATAAAATATGTTAACGTCACATTTTACTCTCATTCATAAAACCGTCTGATTTGGAGATGCCAGATTCTGAAACATCAAACCTGATTCTGATTCTAAGGAACAGACCTGACAAAAATAAAAAACATTTCTAGGTTTTCAATAAATGTAATAAATGTGAATAATCTAAGTTTTAAAAATCGCTGAGGTAAAAGAGAAGAGGTAGTAGTAGTTGTAGTAACACAGAGGAGGAGTATTCAAAAACTACTCAAGTGAAAGTAACGTTACTTCAAAATAATATGACTCAAGTAAAAGTACAAAGTTGTTGTAGTCGTACAACAAATTATCTAAGTAAAAGTATAAAGTAAAGAGTACTGTTACTTCAGTAAAATATTACTCGAGTAGGAGTAAAAGTATGCTGCTGGAAAAGTACTCTGAAAAGCACTTCTTAATCAGTAAAAAGTGCTTAAAGTAAATGTATCTGAGTACTACCCACGTCTACGCTTAAATTAAACTAATTAATGAAAAAATAGAATCAATTAAGGTAATATAAATGATTATTAGCAGTAAAATATTAAGTAGACTAAACAAGAAACCGTGAGTTCATCAGTAAGTGCACAGTCCTGATGTGAAGCAAGAGCTTTTCAGTTTAGTGTTAGTTATGAATGATCCTGAGCACAAACATATTTATATTATTCTTATATTAACTTCACTCACCGGAGCTCATTTTGCTTTATTCCAGCACGGAGTCTTCTTCATTCCACTGGTTTAGCGCGCACATGGAGCAGAGAATGTGAAGAAATGTGAGAAATGCGCGTTAAAAGTTGAGTTTAAACGTGTTCGTGAGTTAAAAGTTGAGTTTAAACGTGTTCGTGAGTTAAAAGTTGAGTTTAAACGCGTTTGTGTTGTTTTCGTGTCCGCACAGAGGAAAAGCCCCCGCAGGCCGCCCCAGCACCGCCTGAACGAAAATACGGACAAAATTCAACTATTCCGCGCGTTTCCAGGACATTTAAAAGAAGATGTGGAATTAAATGTGATTTCATAAAATTACCAGACGATACGACGGATTTACACACGTGTTTCGCAGGTGAAATGAGCGGGTTTGAGGAGTTATATTTGGGGCTTGTTCCGGACTTTCCCGCTGCTGCCGTGGAGTGGATGAGCGGAGTGCGCATGTGCAGAAGGCGCTGTTGCCATAGAGACGGAGACCAGAGACGATTTAACACGGAGAGATTTCAAACATGAATCGGTTTTATTAATTTGATCAACATGAATGCATGAATAATAAGAATAACTATGTAAGAATTGAATGCACTAGTTATAAAAGGGATTAAGAATCAGTCAGTAGTATTTAGGGTTTGGTAAAATGTATAGATTTTAGTTTTCATGTGGGACATTAGGAGTCTCGTCTGAATAAAGGAGATCTGGTAATATTATTTAATGTGATTCAGTTTATGCGTCGTGTAATCAGTCTGTTGGAAATGTAATAATGTTACGCTTGTTTGAGTAATTAAACGCTTATTATAGTGAAATGTCAAAACTGACAGTTCAGAAATGAAAATTGACTGGATAATTTAAACTGGTTGTGGCCTAAAAATAGCAAAACTGAACTTTAAATTGTTTTTAGTCTAATATTGTCTCGTACTTGTACTACAGACACTTATTTCAGTGGTTTGCTCAGTTCTGCAGTCATAGTGTAAACCTATTAGAGTATATTATAACATAGTATTTATCAGGCCTCTGGTATAAACATTTTAGAACTTAAATTTTCATTCAGAAATCCAGATATATTTAACACATACGATTTGAACCATTGTGTGGGTTTGTTCTTATACAAGTCTCACAACAATATTTTAAGACCAACAGTGCTTGTATTTGTTTCTCTGTGGATCTTTCTGTCCTAATTGTGACATTTTAAGTCACAATATTGATCTAAAACGTAGAAACTACTAGAACACGGAGAAAGATCTGAGAAGGTTTAAGAAATTTCTCATTAAATCCACAGGAATCGGCATAAAACAAAATAAAATGAGCGGCTGTGGGACGACGGGCTCATTAGAAAAGTGGATTTATTGATAGGTTACAGTGGCATGAGTTTGACACAGGAATGAATTTCAAAAGTGTTGAAAACAAAAATTACATAAAAATAAATCTACAGCGATGATTATTTTCATTGGGGGAAAAAACGAAATGATTCAAAACAAAAAGACTGGAACAATATGCCATTTCTACAACCATTTACACAAGAGAAAACCCTGGTATTTACACCGCCGACAGTATATACAAGAGGAACCGTCCTGGCCTCAAAGAACCCGGGACGAGTCTGGTCCAGTTCAGACCCGGAGATGGTTCAGACGCCCGTTTAGATCTTAAAGGCAGAAAGTTTCATGGTGTAGACCTGGTTTAGTCCTGGTTTAGTCCTGGTTTAGTCCTGGTTTAGTCCTGGTTTAGTCCTGGTTTAGGCCCTGGGTGAGATTCTGTTTAAGACGGAGGTTTAGAACTGGGACAGAACTAGTTTAGTCCTGGTTTAGTCCAGCTTTAGTCCAGGTCTGGACACCGTTTGGGAATAAGTCTGGTCTCCCTCCGGTCTAGTCCTTGTTCTGGTCCTTGGCCCAATTTGGTCCTTGTTTAGACCTGGTTTGGTTCTTGTTTAGTCCCAGGTTCTTGTTTGGACTGGGTTGAGAACCAGTGCAGTCTTTATTTTAGAGTCTAGTCCTGGTTTAGTCCTGGTTTAGTCCTTGTCAAGTCCCCGTTTACACTGTGACAGTGGTTGGGACTGGGTTAAGTCCTGGTCTAGTCCCAGTTTGGTCCTTGTTGAGACCTGGTTCAGTCCCAGAGCTGAGGCCAGTTCTTTCTGTCATCTCCTTTCTTAAATGGGCCCAAACTCGTCCCGGTTCTTTAAACCCGACTCAGACTAAACGAGTGGTAAAAGTCGGTGACACAGTGGAAGACATTGGGAACATTTCACCTGCACGTCGGGCCGCGCATTACGGTAAAATACAAACAGGAAAACGACTCGATATTTAAACCCTGAAAGTGGTTTGAGCCGGATCTGGAGAGCGCCGACTCGGAGCCGCTCCAATACGGAGCAGAGTTTAAGGCGGATGCCCTCCCGGACGCGCCGCGGGCAAAGGTCTGGGTTCTTTAAGGCAACGCGTGTCGGGAATTTAACCCCCAACCTCCGAGATCACAGGCAGGAAGGAAAACGTGGCAAAACATTTTAAAATTGTACAAAAATGTGCAATATTTTAGTAAAAAATACATTTGAATTTTAAGGTGGAGAGTTTAGGAAAGTTAAAGTGGGGGTATTAACTGCTCTGGGGTATTACACAGGGGCATTTAGCTCTGTGGGGCATTTAGCTCTGTGGGGCATTTAGCTCTGTGGGGCATTTAGCTCTGTGGGGTATTTAGCTCTGTGGGGTATTTAGCTCTGTGGGGCATTTAGCTCTGTGGGGCATTTAGCTCTGTGGGGCATTTAGCTCTGTGGGGCATTTAGCTCTGTGGGGCATTTAGCTCTGTGGGGCAGTTCCATGTCTGTGCTGAGCCGCTCCCCCTTCAGAGCGTCGCACCAATGACACTTCTGCACATCAGGTCAGTTTTGTGTCGCGTGAGGATGTGGGCGGAGCCTCGTACGGACTCTTTTCACGCTGACATTCGGAAACGTGTGGAGTGTTTTTTTTCTTCGTCTAAATGTTCTTTTCTTCGTGGTTCCTGCAGGTTTCTTCACGTTAAATTCCAGTATTTTTAAACCTTTTCGAGACCGTTTACATAAACTAAACGCCTGTTTCACACACTTAGGGGCAAAGAAAAACTAAAGTCTTGACTTTCTGTTCGTTCATTTCTCAAACAAATGAATGTGGAGAGTTGAGACTCTTCCTGAGAAACGCAGCGGGAAAACGTGTCGCTAAAAACCCAAAACGGCGTCGAGAAAAGTTTGTGCTGTGCTCAGGTCGTCTGTGGTTTTCCTCTTCTCACTTTGGTTCTTGCGAGATTTTCAGTGTCGCGTTTGACGATTTTCACTCGTCACTTTCTCGACGATCGTTTCCGCCGCTCTTCATTCAGACGACGATATTTAACCGAATCCTGACGTTTGACTAATGAGGAGAAACGTGACACGGAGGAGTTACGTTAGTTCAGCCGCCGCCGAATCCACCGTTTTATCCCCATTATTTTTGATTATTTTATCGCAGGCCCAGAGTCGAGAACTACGCCCGAAACCGTCGTCCGCAAGTTTCCAAACGTCTCCCGTGAGCGTGAATAAAGCCCACAGGACCCGGGACAGATCTCTAGATGACTCAGACACGCGAGGATCCAGAGTCCGAACGCTTTTCGGACGCGTTTGTGACGAGGAACGACGTCAGAACATGGAGAAAAATACTGAAAACTACTGAAAAATACACGGATTTAGCAAAATACCCCGAGACTCTGGAGAATTCCTCAGGAAATACGGCAAGAAGAGCAGAGGATTCTGAGTTTGGTCAATGAAAAAAGAGGAAAACTGAAGCTGCGCAGACGCTAAAGCGCCATGTTTACCGTAATGCCCGGAGTAAACGTGCCCGAACATTGAGCCCAAACGTTGCCGGACACAGTCATTTTCAATCTACAATCTGTACATCTATAAACATTCATTATTAAGGCGGAAACGGGGAGTGTCCCTTTAACAGACGCGAAGATCAGGAAAAAACAAACAAAAACCAAGAAACAAATCTTTTCAAGGGGCAAATTTGGGGGTGAATTCCAAAGGGGCGAAAGTCACAGCTAAAAGGCAACAAGAAAAAACACTAAAATATTCATTAGGAATAAGTGGAGTCGACCCTGAGAGAAACTGAAATCATGGCACAGCTGACAGTGGTTCTGCAAAACAAACGGCTTCAATAAAAGTGGAATAAAAATTATTAAAGGGAAAAACACAAAGAGGCGACAGACAGAGGGAAAGAGCCGAGTTCAGGAGGAAAAGAACGGAAAACGTGCGGATTTAAGGGACAAAGAATCTGGGAAGAGGAGCAGGTTTAAGGAGCAAAAACAGAGCCTGGTCCAGTCCTGGTTTAGTCCCGGTTTAGTCCCGGTTTAGTCCCGGTTTAGACCCGATTTAGTCCCAGTTTAGTCCCAGTCCAGTCCCGGTTTAGTCCCGGTTCAGCCCCGGTTCAGTCCCGGTTCAGTCCTGGTTCAGTCCTGGTTCAGTCCTGGTTCAGTCCTGGTCCAGTCCTGGTTTAATCCTGGTTTAGTCCCAGTTTAGTCCCGGTTTAGTCCCGGTTTAGTCTCCATTCCAGCCAGTATCTGGACGGCTTGGGAACGAGAACTAAACCAGGTCTAAAACTTGTCTAAAGTAGACGAGTTTTAGACCTGGTTTAGTTCTCGTTTAGTCCTCTGCCCTGATACTAGGTTGAGAACTGGTCTAGTCCCTGGTCTTGTTCCCAGTCCACTTTAGACAAGTTCAGACCTGGTTTAGTTCCCGTTTAGTCCTTGGTTCTGGTATTGGATTGAGAACTGGTCTGAAAACAGGTCGAGTCCCTTTAGACTGGATTTTGTCCCAAGTTTAGCCCTGGTTTAGTCCTGGTTCAGTCCTGGTTTAGTCCCGGTTCAGTCCCGGTTTAGTCCTGGTTTAGTCCCGGTTCAGTCCTGGTTTAGTCCCGGTTCAGTCCCGGTTCAGTCCCGGTTCAGTCCCGGTTCAGTCCCGGTTCAGTCCCGGTTCAGTCCTGGTTTAGTCCTGGTTTAGTCCCGGTTCAGTCCCGGTTTAGTCCTGGTTCAGTCCCGGTCCCTTTGGCGTTTGCCGAACACATTTTTAAATATTTCCTGGTTCATTCTGTTTGAGTTCGAGTCGTTTTCACATAAACGTTTGGTTAAATTGGGATCAGAACCGGATCAGAACCGGATCAGAACCGGATCAGAACCGGATCAGAACCGGATCAGAACCGGATCAGAACCGGATCAGAACCGTGGGAAGCGGAAAGTTTAAACTCGGCTCTTTCGCTCCTGCAGGATTCGAGCTTTAAGGAAACTAGTGGTTATAAACGGTTCATTTAAGACGAAGTCCATGTTCAACCCAGGAGCCCGAGCGGGAAACAGATCTCTAGATGAGTCAAACCTGCACAGACTCTAAACCCTCTGGGGCAGGTTTTCCAGGCCGAAAACTCCAACTTTAAAGCAAATTATTCACTTCTAGACTTTTAAATAAGTTTAAATAAAAAATCCTCCTGTCGTTTGTGGTTTAAAAACGTGAAACAGAATCTGGTCAAATCTGGAAATGATTTGGTCCAAGAAAAGTTTTTTTTAGTTCAGACCTGGTTCATTATGGGACATTTTTACTCCCAAGTTTATAAAAAGTGGAGTATTTGGAGTGAAACTGCGTGTCCTGGGTTCTCCGGGTTCCAGCGCAGGTTCGAATGGTTCTAATGGTTCTAATGGTTCTAATGGTTCTAATGGTTCTAATGGTTCTAATGGTTCTAATGGTTCTCGTCGTGTTGTTCTCCGCTCCGGCTCCTGGTTCTTCTTAAACCTTTTCGAGCTGCTGTGAGTTTGAGCCCCGTGAAGTCAAATCTGCAGAAAAACATCGAGTTCTGCCCCACACGGCCTGGTGGTCCCCGCGACGCTCCGGAACGACGCTCCGGAACGCCGACGCTCC
>CM060671.1:1243762-1328762 GCA_030686955.1 Odontamblyopus rebecca
TAGTGCTGATCTGAGAGGAGCCTGTGTGAGGCTGAGTGTTCAAATGTGTCGGTCTGAAGCTCGTTTTGGTTCTTTCTCATTGGTTAGCGATTAGCTGCTGTAGCTCGCACACATAAACAGGCTGTTTTCTCTTCTGTCAGCGACTGTAAAGTGACTCTAGTGGCCGTATATATGTTACTGGACACACACTGATATGGAAATGACTGTGAACAGAGGTGTGAATTATCCGCATTTAGCAGATCATTCATTACCAGTTCCAGATCAGTTCCAGGATCAGTTCCAGGATCAGTTCCAGGATCAGTTCCAGGATCAGTTCCAGGATCAGTTCCAGGATCAGTTCCAGGATCAGTTCCAGGATCAGTTCCAGGATCAGTTCCAGGATCAGTTCCAGATCAGTTCCAGGATCAGTTCCAGGATCAGTTCCAGGATCAGTTCCAGGATCAGTTCCAGGATCAGTTCCAGATCAGTTCCAGGATCAGTTCCAGGATCAGTTCCAGGATCAGTTCCAGATCAGTTCCAGGATCAGTTCCAGACGCTGCCTCAGATTTTCCAGCGTCCGTCCTGATCCAGGGTCAGATCCATCAGACTGAAGCTCGGCTCAGGTTTCACTGCAGCAAGTCCAGAGTCCAGGTCCAGGTCTGAGTCCCGGTCTGAGTCCAGGTCCAGGTCTGAGTCCAGAGTCCAGAGTCCAGAATCCAGGTCCAGGTCCGAGTTCAGGTCTGAGTCCAGAGTCCAGGTCCAGGTCTGAGTCCCGGTCTGAGTCCAGGTCCAGGTCTGAGTCCAGAGTCCAGAGTCCAGAATCCAGGTCCAGGTCCGAGTTCAGGTCTGAGTCCAGAGTCCAGGTCCAGGTCTGAGTCCCGGTCTGAGTCCAGGTCCAGGTCTGAGTCCAGAGTCCAGAGTCCAGAGTCCAGAGTCCAGAGTCCAGAGTCCAGAATCCAGGTCTGAGTTCAGGTCTGAGTCCAGAGTCCAGGTCCAGGTCTGAGTCCAGAGTCCAGGTCCAGGTCTGAGTCCAGAGTCCAGGTCCAGGTCTGAGTCCAGGTCCAGGTCTGAGTCCAGGTCTGAGTCCAGAGTCCAGGTCCAGGTCTGAGTCCAGAGTCCAGGTCCAGGTCTGAGTCCAGAGTCCAGGTCCAGGTCCGAGTCCAGAGTCCAGGATCAAGTGCCTGGTCTAGTATAGATCTAGACCTGGTGAAGTATCCTTGAGGTCCTTGGTTTGAGTCCCGTTTGAGTCCCGGTCCAGTCCCGGTCTAGTCCCGGTCCAGTCCCGGTCCAGTCCCGGTCCAGTCCCGGTCCAGTCCCGGTCAGGATCAGGCGTGTGTAACTCACCGGTTCTCCGAGCTTCTCCAGATTATCCAAGAAATATTTCACCGACTCCCCCTGAACACAAACAAGCATCAGAAAACAACCCAGATGCCCTCCCCCTGTGTCAGATGCCCTCCCCGTGTGTCAGATGCCCTCCCCTGTGTCAGATGCCCTCCCCGTGTGTCAGATGCCCTCCCCGTGTGTCAGATGCCCTCCCCGTGTGTCAGATGCCCTCCCCGTGTGTCAGATGCCCTCCCCTGTGTCTGAAGTGTCTTGCTGAAGGACACAACACAAAACAGAATCCGCACTCTGAGACCTCCTCAATTAGTCCTGGTCTAGTCCCGGTTCAGGTCCTTGTTTAGTCCTGGTTTTAGTCCTGTTTTAGACCAGTTTTAGTCCTGATTTAGTTCTCGGGTAACCAGGCTGTTGGACCTTGTGTAGTCCTGGTTTAGTCCTGGTTTAGTCCAAGTTCTGACCCTGGTTTAGACCTGGTTTAGTCCTGGTTTAGTCCCTTCCTGATCCTGGTGCGGTTCTGGAGCAGGTCTGGACACGACCCTGAAGAATTCCACGGTTCAAATGTGTCCGAAACTGAACCCCACGAAAAACACGTCAACACGGAGACGAGAGCAGAAAACACAGGAAAAAACTCCAGAAACCAGGATTAAGAGAGACAGAACCGAACCAGGTCTGAACCAGGTCTGAACCAGGTCTGAACCAGGTCTGAACCAGGTCTGAACCAGGTCTGAACCAGGTCTGAACCAGGTCTAAACCACATCCAAGGACTGAAGAAGACACCTGGGTCTAGAGCAGGATCAAAACTGGACTAAACCAACAATTATCCAGGGACTAAATCCAGACTAACCCAGGACTACACAAGGTCCAACAGCCCGACTATCCTAGAACTAAACCAGGACTAACCCAGGACTACACAAGGTCCAACAGCCCGACTATCCTAGAACTAAACCAGGACTAACCCAGGACTACACAAGGTCCAACAGCCCGACTATCCTAGAACTAAACCAGGACTAACCCAGGACTAAACCAGGACTGAATATGTACTGTAACTAAACCAGGACTAAACCCAGGACTAAACAAGGTCCAACAGCCCAGGACTATCCTAGAACTAAACCAGGACTAACCCAGGACTACACAAGGTCCAACAGCCCGACTATCCTAGAACTAAACCAGGACTAAACCCAGGACTACACAAGGTCCAACAGCCGACTATCCTAGAACTAAACCAAGACTAAACCAGTACTAAACCCAGGCCTAAAACCAGGCCTAAACCAAGACTAAACCAGGACTAAACCCAGGACTACACAAGGTCCAACAGCCCGACTATCCTAGAACTAAACCAGGACTAACCCAGGACTACACAAGGTCCAACAGCCCGACTATCCTAGAACTAAACCAGGACTAACCCAGGACTACACAAGGTCCAACAGCCCGACTATCCTAGAACTAAACCAGGACTAACCCAGGACTACACAAGGTCCAACAGCCCGACTATCCTAGAACTAAACCAGGACTAACCCAGGACTACACAAGGTCCAACAGCCCGACTATCCTAGAACTAAACCAGGACTAAAAAATGACTAAACCAGGACTGAATATGTACTGTAACTAAACCAGGACTAAACCCAGGACTAAACCCAGGACTAAACCCAGGACTAAACCAAGACTAAACCAGGACTAAACCCAGGACTAAACCAAGACTAAACCCAGGACTAAACCAGGACTAAACCCAGGACTAAACCAAGACTAAACCAAGACTAAACCCAGGACTAAACCCAGGACTAAACCAGGACTAAACCAGGACTAAACCCAGGACTAAACCAGGACTAAACCCAGGACTAAACCAGGACTAAACCAGGACTAAACCAGGACTGTTTCTGTTCTGTGTAAACTTCTTCACCTTTTGATCCTTTAAAAACTGCCCTGACCTGAAAAACCAGCGCACGAGGGGGGCGCACGAGGGGGGCGCACGAGGGGGGCGCACGAGGGGGGCGCACGAGGGGGGCGCGCACTGTGGGAGCGCGGGTAACGGAGGCTTGTGGGCGGAGCCTCGTACTGTGGGAGCGCGGGTAACGGAGGCTTGTGGGCGGAGCCTCATACTGTGGGAGCGCGGGTAACGGAGGCTTGTGGGCGGAGCCTCGTACTGTGGGAGCGCGGGTAACGGAGGCTTGTGGGCGGAGCCTCGTACTGTGGGAGCGCGGGTAACGGAGGCTTGTGGGCGGAGCCTCGTACTGTGGGAGCGCGGGTAACGGAGGCTTGTGGGCGGAGCCTCGTACTGTGGGAGCGCGGGTAACGGAGGCTTGTGGGCAGAGCCTCGTACTGTGGGAGCGCGGGTAACGGAGGCTTGTGGGCGGAGCCTCGTACTGTGGGAGCGCGGGTAACGGAGGCCTGTGGGTGGAGCAAGAAACACTGAATTATGGGTGAAACGCTGCATATTTTATCATATTTTATCATATTTCTGTAATAATTTTCAATCCAAAACAGAATTTCTGCGCCCGCTCCCCCTCTGCTGGTGAACACTGGTACTGCAGCACATTCAGAGTGAAATAATTTGCACTTTATGTAAATTTCCCTGAACGACAACAACCACGAACACTGCAACGAAAATATATTTGTCCTGGAACAAAGTGGTTTCAGTTTGAGTCGAGTAAACGCTTCAATTTTATGAATGAAACCAGTGAGTCAGAGTGGAGAGAATTACCAAGAAACAGAGAGAGGACTAAACCAGGTCTAAACCTGGACTGAACCAGGTCTAAACCTGGACTGAACCAGGTCTAAACCTGGACTGAACCAGGTCTAAACCTGGACTGAACCAGGTCTAAACCTGGACTGAACCAGGTCTAAACCTGGACTGAACCAGGTCTAAACCTGGACTGAACCAGGTCTAAACCAGGGCTGAACCAGGACTAAACCTGGACTGAACCAGGTCTAAACCTGGACTGAACCAGGTCTAAACCTGGACTGAACCAGGTCTAAACCAGGTCTAAACCAGGGCTGAACCAGGTCTAAACCAGGACTGAACCAGGTCTAAACCAGGTCTAAACCTGGACTGAACCAGGTCTAAACCTGGACTGAACCAGGTCTAAACCAGGTCTAAACCAGGTCTAAACCTGGACTAAACCAGGTCTAAACCTGGACTGAACCAGGTCTAAACCTGGACTGAACCAGGTCTAAACCAGGACTGAACCAGGTCTAAACCAGGTCTAAACCAGGTCTAAACCAGGTCTAAACCAGGACTAAACCAGGACTAAACCAGGACTAAACCAGGACTAAACCAGGTCCAGTCACTCCAGGAAGCTGTGCACCTTTAAAGCTGAATAGAGCCTTTTCCCAGAGTCTGACAGGTTCAGGTTCAGGTTCAGGTTCAGGTTCAGGTTCAGGTTCAGGTTCAGGTTCAGGTTCAGGTTCAGGTTCTTCTCGCTCTGTTCTTTGTGTTCTGGGAACTGTCTGAGTCGTGTTCAGATAAAAACGACGGCGAAGAGACGCGTTTTCCTCAAGCAGTGTGTGCTTGAGTGTGTGTAATGTGTGTAATTGTGTATGTAAATGTGTGTAAGTGTGTGTAAATGTGCAAATGTGTGTAAATGTGTAAGTGTGTGTAAATGTGTAAAAGTGTGTGTAAATGTGTAAGTGTGTGTAAATGTGTAAGTGTGTGTAAGTGTGTGTAAATGTGTAAGTGTGTGTAAATGTGTGTAAATGTGTGTAAATGTGTAAGTGTGTGTAAATGTGTGTAAATGTGTAAGTGTGTGTAAATGTGTGTAAATGTGTAAGTGTGTGTAAATGTGTGTAAATGTGTAAATGTGTGTAAATGTGTAAATGTGTGTGTAAATGTGTGTAAATGTGTGTAAATGTGTGTGTAAATGTGTAAATGTGTGTGTAAATGTGTGTAAATGTGTGTGTAAATGTGTGTAAATGTGTGTAAATGTGTGTAAATGTGTGTAAATGTGTAAATGTGTGTGTAAATGTGTAAATGTGTGTGTAAATGTGTGTGTAAATGTGTGTGTGTAAATGTGTGTGTAAATGTGTAAATGTGTGTGTAAATGTGTGTGTAAATGTGTGTGTAAATGTGTGTGTAAATGTGTGTGTAAATGTGTGTGTAAATGTGTAAATGTGTAAATGTGTGTGTAAATGTGTGTAAATGTGTGTGTAAATGTGTGTGTAAATGTGTGTAAATGTGTGTAAATGTGTGTGTAAATGTGTGTGTAAATGTGTGTAAATGTGTGTCTAAATGTGTGTAAATGTGTGTAAATGTGTGTAAATGTGTGTGTAAATGTGTGTGTAAATGTGTGTGTAAATGTGTGTGTAAATGTGTGTAAATGTGTGTGTAAATGTGTGTAAATGTGTGTAAATGTGTGTGTAAATGTGTGTAAATGTGTGTGTAAATGTGTGTAAATGTGTGTGTAAATGTGTGTGTAAATGTGTAAGTGTGTGTAAATGTGTGTAAATGTGTGTAAATGTGTAAGTGTGTGTAAATGTGTGTAAATGTGTAAATGTGTGTGTAAATGTGTAAATGTGTGTGTAAATGTGTGTGTAAATGTGTAAATGTGTGTGTAAATGTGTATGTAAATGTGTAAATGTGTAAATGTGTGTGTAAATGTGTGTAAATGTGTGTGTAAATGTGTAAATGTGTGTGTAAATGTGTGTAAATGTGTGTGTAAATGTGTAAATGTGTGTGTAAATGTGTGTGTAAATGTGTAAGTGTGTGTAAATGTGTGTAAATGTGTGTGTAAATGTGTGTGTAAATGTGTAAATGTGTGTGTAAATGTGTGTGTAAATGTGTGTGTGAATGTGTGTGTAAATGTGTGTGTAAATGTGTAAATGTGTGTAAATGTGTGTGTAAATGTGTGTGTAAATGTGTAAATGTGTGTGTAAATGTGTAAATGTGTGTGTAAATGTGTAAATGTGTGTAAATGTGTAAGTGTGTGTAAGTGTGTGTAAATATGTGTGTAAATCTCCAGCTTCTCTTTTCTCGGAGAAGCAATAATTTGTTATTTCGCTCTGAATCACAAAATTTGCGGCATCAGTGTAAAGCGGCGTCAGTGTAAAGCGTCGTAAATCAGTGTCGCGTCGTCAGTCAGCGTAAAGCGTCGTCGGTGTCAGCGTCGGTGTAAAGCGGCGTCGGTGTAAAGCGGCATCAGTGTAAAGCGGCGTCGGTGTAAAGCGGCGTCGTCAGTGTAAAGCGGCGTCGGTGTAAAGCGGCGTCGGTGTAAAGCGGCGTCGTCAGTGTAAAGCGGCGTCGGTGTAAAGCGGCGTCGGCGTAAAGCGGCGTCGGCGTAAAGCGGCGTCGTCAGTGTCATAGCGTCGTCAGTGTCATGGCGTCGGTGTAAGCGCCAGCGTCGTCGGTGCTCATAACATCGTCAGTGCCATGGCGTCAGTGCTCATGGCGTCAGTGTCGCAGCGTCGGTCATAGTCAGTGTCAAAGCGGTCAGTCTCATGGCGTCGGTCTCATGGCGTCAGTGTCGCCAGCGTCGGTCTCATGGCATCGGTGCTCCGCGTCGTCGGTCAGTCGGTCTCATAACATCGTCGGTGTAGCGGCGTCAATCAGTGCTCAGCGTCGGTGTCATGTATCATGGCAATCGGTCTCGCCAGCGTCGCCAGCAGCGGTGTCATGGCGTCGTCAGTGTCATGGCGTCGTCAGTGTAAGGCGTCGCCAGCGTAAGCAGCCAGCGTCATGGCGTCGTCAGTGTCAAAGCGTCGTCAGTGTATAGCGCCAGCGTCGGTCATAATCGTCGGTCATGGCCAATCAGTGTAAAGCAGCGTCGGTCTCATGGTAATCAGTCTCATTAATCAGTCTCATAGCGTCGGTCTCCTGTATCAGTCATGCCAGCGTCATCAGTGCATAACATCGTCGGTCTCCGCCAGCGTCGATCAGTGCTCATAGCGTCGGTCATGGTAATCGGTCATGGCAATCAGTGTCAGTGTCATGGCCAATAGTCTCATGGCGTCGATCAGTGTAAAGCGTCGTCGTCAGTGCTCATGGCGTCAGTGTCATGGCCAGCCAATGTCATAGCGTCAGTGTAAAGCGTCGTCAGTGCGGCGTATCAGTCTCATGGCGTCAGTGTCAAGCGGCGGTGTCATGGCGGCGGCGTAAAGCCTCCTTCAAACGCTCTGAAAGGACCATTGTTCTGACTGTGACCCTCATCAGCAAAGTGTCACAAATGAGAAAAGTGGAGCCGAGCGCAGGATTTTACAAGAAAAACTGACTAATTTTTATTTGTTCCCGGAGCCGAATGGGAAACCTGTGCTCAGTGTGTTTGAAACAAGGAAAATCACCTTAAACTCCACTACGAGACACGGAGAAAAATACAACAACCTGAGCAGAGAATGAAGACAGAAGATAAAAGAACGAGTGAAGAAAGAGTTGAGCTGGAGCCGAGGGGCCAGTGCTGCTGCTGTGGAAGCTCCTGACCCGGCAGAATATTACAAGATTTTATCAAATAAAAGCCAATAAAACAGATTTCTGTCATAGATTTGAGCTTCTCTGCACAAATATCTGGACTTCTTGCTGTTTCTGGGGGATATTTGCCCTGTGTTTGGGTCAGTTTGTGAACGGCCCCTGATTTACATCGTGGTAAAGTTCTGAACGCGCCGAATGGAAGATCATTGATTTCATCAGATTTTGAATTTTAAATCCTGCTGAATTTCTTGCTTTGAATTTTTTTAACTCTAGAAAAACATATCATAATTATTTTTATGTAAGTTAATGAAGTGTGTTTAAAATAAATCCCCTTAAATATTCAGCACAAATCTCCAAGCGTCAAATTCAGAGTGTAAAATTTACGCTTGAAAATATTTCTGCAAAGGTAAAATTTTTATTTTGAATTTGAATCTGGAAATTTAGACTTAATACTTCAGCAGATAAAATCAGAATAAAAATAATTCAAACATGAGTTAAAAAACTCAAAGTGAGAAACAGCAGGATTTAAAGTTTTCCCTCCCAGACGCAGGAGGATTCAGACGGTCTGTGCTGCTCCCGGTCGGCCCCACGGAGCGGCTCTGCGGAGCGGCTCTGCTCTGTGGAGTCGTTTCAGTTTCACTTTTGAGTTTCTGCTGCGACTGAAACGAGCTCAGAGCGATTCTGTGTCAGAGGTGATTTCCCCCGATTCAAGAACGAAACGAGACTAAACCAGGGCTAAACCAGGACTAAACCAGGGCTAAACCAGGGCTAAACCAGGACTAAACCAGGGCTAAACCAGGACTAAACCAGGGCTAAACCAGGACTAAACCAGGGCTAAACCAGGGCTAAACCAGGGCTAAACCAGGACTAAACCAGGGCTAAACCAGGACTAAACCAGGACTAAACCAGGACTAAACCAGGGCTAAACCAGGACTAAACCAGGGCTAAACCAGGACTAAACCAGGACTAAAGCAGGACTAAAGCAGGACTAAACCAGGGCTAAACCAGGACTAAACCAGGACTAAACCAGGACTAAAGCAATACTAAAGCAGGACTAAAACAGGACTAAACCAGGGATAAACCAGGACTAAACCAGGGCTAAACCAGGACTAAAGCAAGACTAAAGCAGGACTAAAGCAGGACTAAAGCAGGTCGAAAGCAGGACTAAACCAGGACTAAACCAGGACTAAAGCAAGACTAAAGCAGGACTGAACCAGGACTAAACCAGGACTAAACCAGGACTAAACCAGGACTAAACCAGGACTAAACCAGGACTAAACCAGGACTAAACCAGGACTAAACCAGGGCTAAACCAGGACTAAACCAGGGCTAAACCAGGACTAAACCAGGGCTAAACCAGGACTAAACCAGGACTAAACCAGGACTAAACCAGGGCTAAACCAGGACTAAACCAGGGCTAAACCAGGACTAAAGCAAGACTAAAGCAGGACTGAACCAGGACTAAAGCAAGACTAAAGCAGGACTAAACCAGGACTAAACCAGGACTAAACCAGGAGTAAACCAGGACTAAACCAGGACTAAAGCAAGACTAAAGCAGGACTGAACCAGGACTAAACCAGGACTAAACCAGGACTAAACCAGGACTAAACCAGGACTAAACCAGGACTAAACCAGGACTAAACCAGGACTAAACCAGGACTAAACCAGGACTAAACCAGGACTAAACCAGGACTAAAGCAAGACTAAAGCAGGACTGAACCAGGACTAAACCAGGGATAAACCAGGACTAAACCAGGGCTAAACCAGGACTAAACCAGGGCTAAACCAGGACTAAAGCAAGACTAAAGCAGGACTAAAGCAGGACTAAACCAGGGATAAACCAGGACTAAACCAGGGCTAAACCAGGACTAAACCAGGGCTAAACCAGGGCTAAACCAGGGCTAAACCAGGACTAAACCAGGGCTAAACCAGGGCTAAACCAGGACTACATCAGGGCTAAAGCAAGACTAAACCAGGACTAAATTAGGACTAAACCAGGGATAAACAAGAAATAAATCAGGACTAAACCAGGGCTAAACCAGGGCTAAACCAGGGCTAAACCAGGGCTAAACCAGGGCTAAACCAGGGCTAAACCAGGACTAAACCAGGGCTAAACCAGGGCTAAAGCAGGGCTAAAGCAGGGCTAAAGCAGGGCTAAAGCAGGGCTAAACCAGGGCTAAACCAGGGCTAAACCAGGACTAAACCAGGACTAAACCAGGACTAAAGCAGGACTAAAGCAGGACTAAAGCAGGACTAAACCAGGACTAAACCAGGTCTAAACCAGGTCTAAACCAGGTCTAAACCAGGGCTAAAGCAGGACTAAAGCAGGGCTAAAGCAGGGCTAAAGCAGGGCTAAAGCAGGGCTAAAGCAGGACTAAACCAGGACTAAACCAGGACTAAACCAGGGCTAAACCAGGACTAAACCAGGACTAAACCAGGACTAAACCAGGGCTAAACCAGGGCTAAACCAGGACTAAACCAGGACTAAACCAGGACTAAACCAGGGCTAAACCAGGACTAAACCAGGACTAAACCAGGACTAAACCAGGACTAAACCAGGACTAAAGCAGGACTAAAGCAGGACTAAAGCAGGACTAAAGCAGGGCTAAAGCAGGGCTAAAGCAGGGCTAAAGCAGGGCTAAAGCAGGACTAAACCAGGGCTAAACCAGGGCTAAACCAGGGCTAAACCAGGGCTAAACCAGGGCTAAACCAGGACTAAACCAGGACTAAACCAGGACTAAACCAGGGCTAAAGCAGGGCTAAAGCAGGGCTAAAGCAGGGCTAAAGCAGGGCTAAAGCAGGGCTAAACCAGGACTAAAGCAGGACTAAAGCAGGGCTAAAGCAGGGCTAAAGCAGGACTAAAGCAGGACTAAAGCAGGGCTAAACCAGGGCCAAAGCAGGGTTAAACCAGGGCTAAACCAGGGCTAAACCAGGGCTAAACCAGGACTAAACCAGGGCGAAACCAGGGCGAAACCAGGGCGAAACCAGGGCTAAACCAGGACTAAACCAGGGCTAAACCAGGGCTAAACCAGGGCTAAACCAGGGCTAAACCAGGACTAAACCAGGGCTAAACCAGGGCTAAACCAGGGCTAAACCAGGGCTAAACCAGGACTAAACCAGGACTAAACCAGGACTAAACCAGGACTAAACCAGGACTAAACCAGGGCTAAAGCAGGACTAAAGCAGGACTAAACCAGGACCTAAAGCAGGACTAAACCAGGTCTAAACCAGGACTAAACCAGGTCTAAACCAGGACTAAACCAGGGCTAAACCAGGACTAAACCAGGCCTAAACCAGGACAGAATCTGGCTGTAGATCTGGCCTTGGCCCTGGTCCTGGTCTGGTCCCGGTCCTGGTCCTGTGGTTGTTGTTCCTGCTCAAAGCCGTTTAACAGATCAACATTCTTAACGTGATCACATTTTCTCTTTTCCTCAAACAAAACTCCTTTCACACCAGATTTAGGGTCAGGACGAGACCAGGACCGGGACCGGGACCGGGACCGGGACGGGTTTGGGCTTCACCTTCACTACAATCACCTGGATCATTTCAGTCCTGAAATTGCTGATCTCTACTGAACTAAAGTCCCATTAGACCTGGTTTAGTCCTGGTTTAGTCCTGGTTTAGATCTGGTTTAGTCCTGGTTTAGATCTGGTTTAGTCCTGGTTTAGTCCTGGTTTAGTCCTGGTTTAGTCCTGGTTTAGTCCTGGTTTAGTCCTGGTTTAGTCCTGGTTTAGATCTGGTTTAGACCTGGTTTAGTCCTGGTTTAGTCCTGGTTTAGATCCTGGTTTAGACCTGGTTTAGTCCTGGTTTAGATCTGGTTTAGACCTGGTTTAGTCCTGGTTTAGTCCTGGTTTAGTCCTGGTTTAGATCTGGTTTAGACCTGGTTTAGTCCTGGTTTAGTCCTGGTTTAGTCCTGGTTTAGATCTGGTTTAGTCCTGGTTTAGACCTGGTTTAGTCCTGGTTTAGTCCTGGTTTAGTCCTGGTTTAGTCCTGGTTTAGATCTGGTTTAGATCTGGTTTAGTCCTGGTTTAGTCCTGGTTTAGTCCTGGTTTAGATCTGGTTTAGTCCTGGTTTAGATCTGGTTTAGTCCTGGTTTAGTCCTGGTTTAGTCCTGGTTTAGTCCTGGTTTAGATCTGGTTTAGTCCTGGTTTAGTCCTGGTTTAGTCCTGGTTTAGTCCTGGTTTAGATCTGGTTTAGTCCTTCTCCACCCTGAATTCTGATCTGAGTTAAAGTCTCTGAAACTTCACACACAAATAAACCCTGAACAGGAAGTGACTCAAACCTGCTTCACTTCAGCTTCACGACGACGTGTTTCCTGTGCGTCAGATGCCCTCCCGCTCTCTGCTCTAATGTAGTTTACACTGAGACTCCATGTCCCATAATCCTCTGCTCTAATGTAGTTTATCCTGAGACTCCATGTCCCATAATCCTCTGCTCTAATGTAGTTTACACTGAGACTCCATGTCCCATAATCCTCTGCTCTAATGTAGTTTATCCTGAGACTCCATGTCCCATAATCCTCTGCTCTAATGTAGTTTACACTGAGACTCCATGTCCCATAATCCTCTGCTCTAATGTAGTTTATCCTGAGACTCCATGTCCCATAATCCTCTGCTCTAATGTAGTTTACACTGAGACTCCATGTCCCATAATCCTCTGCTCTAATGTAGTTTATCCTGAGACTCCATGTCCCATAATCCTCTGCTCTAATGTAGTTTATCCTGAGACTCCATGTCCCATAATCCTCTGCTCTAATGTAGTTTATCCTGAGACTCCATGTCCCATAATCCTCTGCTCTAATGTAGTTTATCCTGAGACTCCATGTCCCATAATCCTCTGCTCTAATGTAGTTTACACTGAGACTCCATGTCCCATAATCCTCTGCTCTAATGTAGTTTACACTGAGACTCCATGTCCCATAATCCTCTGCTCTAATGTAGTTTATCCTGAGACTCCATGTCCCATAATCCTCTGCTCTAATGTAGTTTACACTGAGACTCCATGTCCCATAATCCTCTGCTGCTCTGATGTCGTTTCCTGGAGTCGTGTTTGTTTCATTCTCATGTTTCACTCAAACCTGCACATTTAGCACGAGTTCTTCTCTCAGACTGAAAACACTCTGTTCCACCTGGTGATGTCATCGTGTGGTAATACAGGAAGTGCTCCACTGTGTTTTTGAACTCCACACACCTTCACTAGAATCACCTGGATCATTTCAGTCCTGGAGTCGTCTCGACTGAACTAAAGTCCCATTAGCCCTGATTTAGACCTTGATTTACCTTGATTAAGACCTGGTTTAGTCCCTGGTTTAGTCCTGGTTTAGTCCCTGGTTTAGTCCTGGTTTAGTCCCTGGTTAGTCCCTGGTTAGTCCCTGGTTAGTCCCTGGTTTAGTCCCTGGTTTAGTCCCTGGTTTAGTCCCTGGTTAGTCCCTGGTTAGTCCCTGGTTAGTCCCTGGTTTAGTCTCTGGTTTAGTCCCTGGTTTAGTCCCTGGTTCAGTTCCGATTCAGTCCCGGTCCAGTCCTGGTTAAATCCCGGTTTGATCCTGGTTCAGTCCCGGTTCAGTTCTAGTTAAATCCCAGTTCAGTTCCGATTCAGTCCCGGTCCAGTCCTGGTTAAATCCCGGTTTGATCCTGGTTCAGTCCCGGTTCAGTTCTAGTTAAATCCTGGTCCAGTCCTGGTCCAGATGCCCTCCCGCGGGCTCTCACCAGTTGGAACTCCCTGCGGCGGTCGTAGGCGTGCTGGATCCCGGGGTCGGCCCACAGGGCTCGGATGGAGGGCAGGTACTGCAGGAAGATGGCGCTCTCGAGCTGCCCGCTGGCCACTTCGGCCGAGCGCGTGTCGAACGCCATGAGCAGCTCCCCGTGCCGCTGGTTACTCTGGTCCCCCCACGGGATGTGCAGCTTCTCCCGAGCGTCCACCAGAACCCGGACTCCTGCAGGAGGAAGAGGAGGGTGAGAGACGAAGGCACGTTTACACGACCTTTAACCCCGAAGACCCACGACATCGTACACGACACAGAGGAACATGTTTCTATAACCGCAGAACTTTGTAAGTGTAACAGACAGAAACGTCCTTTTCCCCTCTGAAAGTGCAGACATAGAGGTTTCCGTACATTTCTGCGGCTTTATCCTACGTCACACTCACGCTGTGTGATGACGGGAGCAAAACGAGTGTCCAACAGGAACTTTGTTTTCCCCAAACTCATGCGCTCCGTCCATTTTGATGGAGCCAAACTTTGCCAAAGAGTGAAGTGAGTCAAGATGGTCGACTCCTCTGACTGTGTGTGTTTAGAACGAGGGAAAAAGTCGCTCTAAGTGGAGTTAATTCTCACACACATGGAAAATGACACATCTTGGTGTGTGTAATTGTGCATCTCTTTCTATTTTTATTTAAAGGTTTATTTCAGTCCAAATGAACAAATCCAAATGTAATTTCCACCCTGGAAATGCAGAAGTGCTGTGGCTCTGGCCGTGGTCCTGACAGGAGCTGTTTCCAGGACTGGACCAGGAAAGTCATGGAGCCACTGCACTTTTTTTGTTTTTAGGGCAATAAGGAGATTTTTAATTTACTTACAGACTTGAGATTTTGCATTTTTGTAGCTCAGGCCCTAAATTAAGCATTTTTATGTCCAAAAAGTTGCTTCTACATGTTTGCTGTGGGTTTTGTATAAAAGAGTGTGAGTTTTATTGGACCTCGGGGTATTGTTCTTGCTCGGTTTCTTACGCTATATTATTATTTTTCTTAAACAATCGCATTTTTGACCCCCTGAACATCGACGAAAAGTCTCACATGGGGGTATCAGATCAACCGGCCCGGCGAAAAATTTGATAAAACGGGCATCGCGACAATGCCCAAAGTGCCCCTACTCGACAGCGCCCCCTGGAAAAGTCAAAAATTGAAAGTCTATGGGGAGCTGAAAAGCATATTTTGGCGTAGGCCGACAAAATTCAGGACAGTGATAGAAAACAAGGAGACAAGCAGAAAATGTCATTGTCACACCGCCCTATGACCAACAGGAAGTCGGCCATATTGGATCAAAAATTCACCGCCGTTTTGACTGCGTGTACGCCAAAGTCTTCAAGTGTCTTGGTTTTGGTCCAAACGAGCTCAGATTTGACACGTCACATCTACAGATGTGGGTCCACAAACGCATCATTTTTCTCAGCGCAGTTTTTCACGGTTTGTCCGTAGCACGCCGGCGAATAACACCTTCGTTTCCTGTTTCTTTGATGCCCTCTCACGGCCACAGGCTTTGGCCTACAGAGCTCAAACTCACATCACTATTGTGTGATCCCGGCCTGAATGTGATGAAATATGAAATATAATAAAAGTGAACTCTGTAGCGCCACCTAGTGTATACGTGAAACTAGGGCTGGGCGGTATACCGCTTTGAACCGGTATACCGGTAATTTTTATTTTTATGATATGAATTTTTATTTACCGCCATACCGTGTGTGCGCGCATATGTCGGCAACACAGAGCGGCGGAACCACGCACAGCGGTAGATTGATTGAGCGGGGGCTGTTTTTCAGTGTTACACCAAACAAGCCAACAAGCCAGGTAAGGATAGCGAGTTGAGTGGTGCGCGCCCGCCAAAGGGACCGTCCGCGCAGAGCCCCGCGACACGTGCCCCCCGGAGAGCGGGAGCGCGCGGAGCCGCGCCCGGGTGAGAGAGCGCAGAGCGGGAGTGCACGGAGCCGCGCCCGAGCGAGAGAGCGCAGAGCGGGAGTGCACGGAGCTGCGCCCGAGCGAGAACGCGGTGCATGGAGCCCCGCTCCTCACCCCTCGCCCGGGCACGGCCCCGCGCACCCCCGCCCCGAAAAATGGGCCACGCCACAAAAACACCACACAGACGGCCCCCAGCAAACGCGCCCACCAGGGACGTCTGTGTAGTGTTTTGTGCTGCACTGCCAACGCATTACGCAGAGATTGGGGAGAAGATGCAGATTTTACTTTCATGCAATCTTCGTATTCTCCGCCTAAAGGGACCGTCTATGACAAGAAAAGCAAACGTTGGAATGATATTACCAACTCTATCACACTCCACTTAGCCAAAGACAAAAATACCGTTAAATACCGTGATACCGTGATAATTAAAAAAATACCGTGATATCAATTTTTGGTCATACCGCCCAGCTCTACGTGAAACGTCAACATTATCGGATTTGTACCAAATTTGGGTATTCAATTCTCTGTATCAAAGCAAGCAAATAAATATATTATGGATATGGGGTATTTCCCACGCTTGACAGCAGGCGCAAAGACTCCCCAACAAATAGTTCCAAAATTACTACACGCACAGACTTTGTCTGATTGTGCTGAAATTTGAATCATTAATGCCTGATCACGACCTGAATATAATACACTATAAAGTATATGAAAAGTGAACTCTGTAGCGCCCCCTACCGAAGACATGAAACGTCACCATGATCGGATTTGTACCACATTTGGGGATTAAATTCTATGCGTGTCTCCGACCAAAAAAATACATTATGGATATGGGGTATTTTCCATGGTTGGCCACAAAGGGCGCAAATACTCTCGCACTATGTAACTTTTCTGGTGGAGGGTCTGTTTTTATGCACAGTCTTAGTCTGACAGTGCTCTTGATTACAAAAGTCATGTGACCTGTGGCCTAGTTTCTATAATTTGGCTCTAGATCGTTGTCATTTTCAAATATTAAAGGTGCCCTATGTAATTTTTCTGGTGGACGAGCTGTCGGGAGGAGAGTGTCATGTCAGGGCGGTTGCGAGTCCTCGACGGTCGAGTGGGAGGGGCGTGCACATCGGGGCAAGGGCCATCATTGCCGCGAGCAGCTTTAATTTTCTTTTTTTTTTTTCATCTCTATTTCTGGTCCTGTAGCTTTTCTCACAGCCTCATGACACAACTACAGCAGCAGATTGTGAAATAACAGGTTGGACTGAACAAAAGGAGGTAGAACACTTCATTAGGGGTAAAAGGGGCAGTTTGAAAAGAAACATTAAGAAAAAAAAGGCGGCACGGTGGCTGAGTGGCAACACTCAGGCCTCACAGCCAGAAGGTTGCGGGTTCGAGCCCCGGTCGCCCGGCCTTTCTGTGTGGAGTTTGCATGTTCTCCCGTGTCTGGATGGGTTTCCTCCCGGGTGCTCCGGTTTCCCCCATCAGCCCAAAACCTGCAGCACCTGAACTAACATCAAGGACCATGTTGTCCACCCTCCTGTGGGCTCCACCTGCAGATGGGTTCATAGGGGGTCAGGTGCTATGAGGATTGGGCAGCAAACTGCCCCCGCGACCCAGCCGGATTAAGCGGGAGAAGATGGATGGATGGAAATTAAGAAAAAATCCAGGTGAGGAGAAATGTACTAAAACTGCCCTCAGGTCTTCAGGGCTTAAAAAGTCCAGGAAACTCTTAATTCTTAATGAAAATGATTCTTGTGAATCAAACTTAATCCTGAAGTCAGTGGGTTTGTTCAGATTTTAAAGATGAGTGAGTTTCTTCCTGGATCCTGTAAACGTTTCTTCTTCTTCAAAATAATCCCGGTGGTTGGAGCTCGTTGGCTCGTCCTTCTGACTCGATCCGGACGATCCGGCTCCTCCAGTCGTCTCTTGGGACTTTCCTCCTTGGGATTTGTGAGCGGGATGTGGGAGTGGGCTGAGGTGTGGCAGCCTCAGACTCAGTTTGTCTTCTTCCTCCTTCTCCCACACTCTTCCCTTCTCCTCAGCTCACAGACGGAAAGCGTGAGGACAGAATTCTCCAGCTGCTGCTTCATTATCATCAGAACCACTGAGGGAAAAGTTCTGATCGTGTTTGTGTCGGCGGCGAAATGACAAACCGAGATGACAGAAAAGAGCAGCTGAAGTGTGGGTTTTCTTCCCAAAGACGGAAATACGTTTGTGTCGCTGTCCAATCAGCACCTTCCCCACTACAGACGCTGAGAACTATTAAATAAAGACCATTTAACCTGTTTCCATGGAAACCTCAACTCACTATTATTATTTCCATGGAAACTCCAAGGAGACGATTTGAATTCAGAAATATTTAATTCAGCCTTAAAAACCTCGTGTAAATATGGTGAGAGGACAGAACAGAACTTTTCCTGAATGTTTCAAACGCTCTGGCTGCTCTTACAAACTTTCACACAGTTTGACTCTTTCAGAGTTTATTCTGAGAAACAGAAACTTCTTAGAAAAAGAACCTTTAGACTCTCACCTTTATCAACACTTTAACTACAGTGAACCGTCACTATAACAAGCTTCACCTTTCACGGCTTCGCTGTTTCCTGGATTCTTTTTCCCCAGTGCCTTGTGTTCTGTGTTCTGAATCCTGAGGTCGTCTAGAAGATAAAAGTCACGTTGGTTTTTCTCTCAGACCAGTGTCCACAGTTTCAGCCTCGTCTCTGTTCAGCCCGACACATTTACCTTTGCAAATTTACTCCACGACAAAAGCCACAATGTGGAGGAAACGTTCTGCACGACAAAGGCAAAAGGCCGAGGAAGAAGAAACTATCACAGAAAAAGAGAAACTTCTGGACCTGCTGAAGGTAGAAGCTCTGCGGCTGTAGGCGCCTTTACAGAAGAAATGAATCTACGGCTCTGGGAAAAAGACGCTGCACCACAGCTTCAGGAGAAAAGACGCTGCGCCACAGCTTCAGGAGAAAAGACGCTGCGCCACAGCTTCAGTAGAAAAAGACACTGCACCACAGCTTCAGTAGAAACAGACGCTGCGCCACAGCTTCAGTAGAAAAGACGCTGCGCCACAGCTTCAGTAGAAAAAGACGCTGCGCCACAGCTTCAGTAGAAAAAGACGCTGCGCCACAGCTTCAGTAGAAAAAGACGCTGCCGCACAGCTTCAGTAGAAACAGACGCTGCGCCACAGCTTCAGTAGAAACAGACGCTGCGCCACAGCTTCAGTAGAAAAGACGCTGCGCCACAGCTTCTGTAGAAAAAGACGCTGCGACACAGCTTCAGTAGTAATAAACGCTGCGCCACACCTTCAGTAGTAAAAGACGCTGCGCCACAGCTTAAGTTGAGAAAGACGATGCACCACAGCTTCAGTAGAAAAAGACGCTGCGCCACAGCTTCAGTAGAAAAGACGCTGCGCCACAGCTTCAGTAGAAACAGACGCTGCGCCACAGCTTCAGTAGAAAAGACGCTGCACCACAGCTTCAGTAAAAAGACTCTACAGGAGTCAGGAGGAAGAGGCTCAGTCAGAGGGACTGAAATACTCCTGAGTCACAGTGTCCAACCTCCTGTTCACTATTAACATGATTATTTTACACTATTTTAAAAACTATCAGAGTTATTTGTGAGAAAACGTTTCTATTTTTATTTCTTAAACAAAAGCCTGAGCCTGAAAACAGGTTTGGATCTTTGGTTTAATTATAGTTCAGTATTGGATTGTAGAAGAACTAAAAAATAAAGCTGATACTTCAGGTTCTTTTTGGAACGTGACCCTGTGATAAACCAGGGTTCAGTGTATTAGATTTTCACACACAGGAGTTATCAGGAACACTTTTTCAAGAGTAAATTTGGACTGAACATTAGATTTGTGCACAGTACAGTTCCTCAGCGCTGATGTCAGAGTTTCTGAGCTCAGCTCGATCAGCTCCACAGGACGAGGGACAGTTTCCATTTATTTTCTTTATTAGTTCTTCTGTTATCGACTGGAACAAACCTGTGCTCAGGATTCAAATATTAAACTTGAGCCGTAAAGTTCGTCACAGGAATCGTCTCTGCAGAATCGAGGACGGAGCAAAAAAATGAAAACCTCCCGGAAAATGAGAAAAATGTGAACGAACGACAAAGTCCAACGAACGAGTTTAGAAACATCTGGAGACGAGTATTTTCCACCTGATGAAGTCGCCCATCAAACCCAAACCGACAACAACTCTGTCAATCGTTTGTGCTGCAAAGAGTTTCGTTTGTGCGTCTTTAGTTTTGGAGAAATGAACGATTCTTTTACAGGTGAAACTGGGGTCAGAGCCACAGGAAGAAGAAGAAAAATGCTCCAAAACGCCCAAAATGGAGTCAAACGTTTGTATTTGGTTTGTGCTGTTTTGTGCTGTGCATCTGACACACGGGAGGGCATCTGACACAGGGGGAGGGCATCTGACACAGGGGGAGGGCATCTGACACAGGGGAGGGCATCTGACACAGGGGGAGGGCATCTGACACACGGGGAGGGCATCTGACACAGGGGGAGGGCATCTGACACAGGGGGAGGGCATCTGACACAGGGGGAGGGCATCTGACACACGGGGAGGGCATCTGACACACGGGGAGGGCATCTGACACACGGGGAGGGCATCTGACACAGCTCAGACTGTGGTGTATTCAGTGTCATGAGGAACCACAGGACATAATTCCTCAAACGGCTCCGAGACAAACGGGAAGTTTCAGACCTCAGGATTTACTCACATTATTCGGATCTTTTACTGATTCAAAAATGTTTCGGGGGTTGTAAATGTTTCCCGGCTGGATTAAAGCGGCAGTATTTATACTCTGCAGCACCAACTTCCTTTTACTCTTTTCAAAAAAGCAAATTCACTTTCACTTTCTCTTCTGACGCTCTGGGCGAAAATACAGAAATATTAACATGTCGTGTGGTTTCATTTCATCAACAACAGTATCGTGGATATTGATATTAGACTTTTTATTTTTTACTAAATATTTTGGTACATTTTACTAAACTGTTTTGGTGTATTTTATTAAATTATTTTTGTGAATTTTCTTAAATTATTTTGGGACATTTTACTGAATTATTTAGTGAACCCCAGTGTGTTTCTTTGGGTTCACTTGTTCGTGTGAGTATCGGAGCCGTGACTCAGCCTCTGGTTTTCACTGAACAGAATCGGTTTGAAACATATCGTACAGAATCGTGCAGAATCAAATCTGTAATTTCCTTCCCGTTGCTGGAGTCGTCTCAGTGCCACATGACGACAGTTGTTACTGAGCAAGAACCGCGACTTTATCCTCACACGTAAATACTCGAGCTCTAACGATATCCAAGTGTCACGATACGATACTGTCCCAGTCTGAACCTCACCATATTTACTGCGATACCGTGGAACAGCTCACGATATTACGATATTCTCCATTAGAGGTGTAAGAATAACGTAAACCTGGTCACAGGTCCCAATAATCTGGAGCGTCACAGTATCTGAACCCCGAGTGTGACGGGACTACATAGACCATGATCCTTTGCTCCGGTTCAGTGCAGAAAACAGAGGGAACTACATAGACCATGATCCTTTGCTCCGGTTCAGTGCAGACGACATGAAGAAATAACTGTTCTAAGCACTTCATTCTGTGGATTAAGTCTGTGAAGCATTTTTAGAGGAAAAAGTCTCTGGAACAGAGAGATGGAGATGGAGAAAATTATAAAATTATTTATTTATTTTTCACCTTTATTTACCCAGGAAAGTCCCATTGAGACTCTCTTTTCCAGGGGAGTCCCGCCCTGCACACACCACTTTCACACGAGGCAGTGTGGGAGAAGTGCTTTGCCTAAGGACACAACGGCAGTTTCTGTGACTGGCCCCACTGTGGCCCCTGGAGCTCCCAGTGTCTCCATCCAGGTCCAGACCAGGTCCTGAGCCTCTGAGACCTGAGGGGATCAGGCTGTGATGAGCCGGTGTGGCCACGAACCGGCTTCATCATCATCATCCCATATTCAGTGATATTTCGGACCTTTCCACAGTAACATCTGCGATAGTCATGTTGGCTGGTTCAACTAAACCCGGACTGAAGTGGAACTAAACCCGGACTGAAGTGGAACTAAACCCGGACTGAAGTGGAACTAAACCAGGTCTAAAACCAAAACTGAACTCAAATTAACACTAAAATGAGGCTTAACTGGACTAAACCAGGTCTAAACCAGGTCTAAACCAGTTTAAATCAGAACTGAAACGGGTCTAACTGCAATAAACCAGGACTAAAACAGCACTGAACTAGACCTGGTTCCAGTATCGTTTTCCCCCCAGGTATCGTATCGGTTCAATATTAAGCGATATTTCTGACGTTTTTCGCTTCTTTCGGCTGGATTTCCACAGTAACATCTGGGCCGGTCTCGTGGCCTGGTGGACCCTCTGTGGCTGATGTCGTCCCCATCCCCTGGGGTGTGACGCTAACTGGAGGCACTGCTCTGTCTGGGGCTTTATTGCACTTTAATCTGATCTTTAGTCGAACCCACTCTGAACTCCTGACCCGGACCAGGACCTCGGGCTGATCACAGCGCAATTCAAATGTGTCTTTACGTCACTTTTGTTTTTTCAGACGATCCTAAAACTGTTTTGTCGTCGTTTGCTTATTCTCCCTGTGCTTTTTCAAATTATTCACGTGTTGATTTGTTTGTATTGTGATTTTAATGTATTTCTTATTCTGCACAACACTTTGGGCTCGTAGATAAACCTGCTTATGTGGGCGCTGCGTCTCCACGGGAACTGCTGAAGATTCCGCCATAGACACGCATGTAGAACTCCCCCAGTATCGTTCACCCCAATTCCGATTTAGGCAAAGACGGGTCCGTGCTGCGGTTTCTCTGACAAAAGTTTTGACAAAAGACGAAAGGAGAAAAGCCTGAAACTAAGCGAGGAGCAGAGATTCTCCCGGACGCCGTTTAAATTTAGGATAAACGTCAAAGTGAACCACAAAAACAGAAGTAAACCGTTGCTGAAACCGGCACAAAACTGAGTCAGGACTAAACCACAGACCAAGTCCAAGTTAACCCGCGGCTCAAGAACAGAACCGACACATTTACCTTATTCAGGATTTTTATCCAGGCCGAGACCTTCCTCAAACTCCACTTGGAAAACTTCAAATTCTGTGATTGGGTCTAAACTGGGACTAAACCAGGACCAAACCGGGTCTAAAGTAGGTCTGATGTGGAACTAAACCAGGACTAAACCGGGTCTAAAGTAGGTCTGATGTGGAACTAAACCAGGACTAAAGTAGGTCTGACTGTGAAAATAAACCAGGACTTAAAAAGAACTAAACCAGGTCTTTTTCCACGACCACATGAGAACAAAACTAGACTAAAGTGGAATCAAACCAGGACTAAACTAGAACCAAACCAGGTCCATTTACTTGACCTGAACAGATCTAGGACTAAACCGGGTCTAAAGTAGGTCTGATGTGAAACTAAACCAGGACTAAACTAGTTTGAATCTGAAGTAAACAGGTCTAAGCGCAATAATAACCCAGGACTAAAACTGTACTAAACTAGGACTAAATCTAAAATTAGACCCACCTGAACTAAACCAGGACTAAAGTAGGACTAAACCAGGCCTAAAGTAGAACTAAACCAGGACTAAAGTAGAACTAAACTAGGACTAATCTAGAAGTAAACCTAAATTGCTGAAGTAAACCAGGAATAAACCAGGTCTAAGCTAGTTTAAATCAGAAGTGCAATAATAAACCTGGTCTAAACCAGGACTAAAGCCAAACTAAACTAAAACTAAACCTAAAATTGGGACTAACTGACCTAAACTAGGACAAAACTCGTTCTAAAGTAGAACTAAATAAACCAGTTCTAAACTAAATGAGGTCTAAACTAAATAAGGATGAAACTAAACCACGACTAAATTAGTCTTGAACTAAACCAGGTCTAAAGTAGAACTAAACCAGGTCTAAAGTAGAACTAAACCAGGTCTAAACTAGTTTAAAACAGAAGTGCAATAATAAACCTGGTCTAAAGCAGAACTAAACTAAAACTAAACCTAAAACTGGGCCTAACTGACCTAAACTAGGACAAAACTAGTTCTAAAGTTAAACTAAACCAGATCTAAACTAAAACACAGGTTTAAATTAAGCTTATTTGAATTAAACCTGGACTAATGTAGAACGAACCTAAAACTAAAGATAAAATTAAACCTACTTGAACTAAACTAGGAATAATCCAGGACTAAAGTAGAACTAAACCAGGACTAAAACAGGCTTATTTGAACTAGAGCAGAACCGAACTAAAACTTAGCAAAACTAACCCTAAAATGAGGCCTAACTGACCTAATCTCGGCCAAAAGTGGCTCTAAAGTAGTTCTAAAGTGGATCTAAACCCGGTCTAATCCCGGTCCAGTCCAGGTCCGGCCCGGGTCCGGCTCCCGTGGCCGAGGCTCGGACACAAAGCTCCGGCTTAGCCCCTTTAGCTCGGCCCGGCCCCGGTCCTGTCCCCGCATGTTCCCCGCGGTCCCCCCGCTGTTCCGCGGCTCTAAAGCCCGCAGACCCGCAGCCCGGGCCGCTCTCCCGCGGGGTAAAAGTGCGTGTCTTCCCGGCCGGGCTTCTCCGCGGGCTGCTCCGGGTTTGGGCTCCGGTTCTCGGTTCTCGGTTCTGGGTTTTGGGTGTGCCTCCGTGTGCCTCCGTGTTTATGCAGCGCGTCCTCCGCAGAGCTGCAAACTTTCCCAGACGCTTCGGGCCTCCGCGCCGCGTCCGTCCCGCTCCAAACCGCGGCCCCCGCACGGAACCCGCCCCGGCCCCGCGTTTACCTTTAATCACGTTACTGTAGATCGTCCCGCGGAACTCCTCCCGGGCGTTTTGGTCGAAGTCTTGGCCGTGGATGATGCGCATTTGCTTGAGGAAGGTGGACTTGCCGCTCTCTCCGGCGCCGAGCAGCAGGATCTTCACCAGCCGCTTCACGTAGGTCTTTTCCCGGCTCAGGCACCGGTCGATCTCCTTGGACTTGCGCATCTGCTCCACTTCGCCGCTGTTCAGGAGGCAAACGGGCAGACAAACTTTTAAGACGGATCGGGACGGCAGGAAGTCCGCCATGTTCGCGCAAACTTCATCGAGGCTGTTTGGAGGCGCGCTCCCGAGGCTCACACACGGGGGGGCGCGCGCACGAGACCAAGCCCCTTCCGCAGAGCCCGGAAGTGACGACAGGGGCGGCGCGACGGAACGGCTAATGAGGGCTAAATATGAGGGAAATTATATGAAAAAATACATTTAAAATAATAATAATATATGTTTTTACATTACTACAGGAAGTGACGACAGGGGCGGCGCGAGGGAAACGGCAAAAACAGGACCAAACATGAGGGAAAATATCACAAAAATACAGGGAAAATATAATAAAACTACAGGAAAAATAATAATAATACACGTTTTTATGTTACTACAGGAAGTGACGACAGGGGCGGCGCGAGGGAAACGGCTAAAGAGGACAGAAAGTGAGAGGAAGTATAAAAAACTACATGAAAAATAATAACACGTGTTTTTACAGTCACGACAATAACATCAGGAAGTGACTGGACCAGGGGCGGAGCGGGAAACGGCTAAAGGGGGCAAAAGGGGCGAGAAAATACAATAAATATACATGAACAGCAATAATAAAACGTCTAAAGAGGGCAAAAAGTGAAAGAAAATCACATTAAAATGCATTAAAAATAGTTATAAATGTTTTTTTTTTTTTTATTCCTACAATAACATGAGGGAGTGACCAGAGCAGGGGTGGTGCAGACAAACGAAAAGTGAAAGAAAATAACACGAAAATGCATGAAAATAGTTTTTAAAAGTGCAATAAAATAAAATAAAAATATATGAAAATGAATTGTAAGTGGCTGATCTGACCTGTCCCACACACCGTCCCTGGACCACAGTTTACACACCACTTTACAACACGACACTGTCTGCAGGAGAGAAAGTTACACAGTGCACCTTTAAATCTATAAAACAATAACTAACGGCTTCACAGGTCGTTATTTATGTAGCGTTGCTTTTTTTATTAAGGTTTTTTTGTGAGGTGAAGAAGTGCATCATAATTAAAACCAAATAACTTTAGCCGTACATATTTTCATGGTGTTACTTCATGTCCGTATGTATCATTTTCTTACCCCAAATATTTAATTTTACCTTTAATATCTCGTTTGTTTTTCCTTCTTTTTTATGATCATCTTTATTCATCACATTTAAATTGCATAATTTAAATTGACTATATTATTTTTTGTTATCATATTAATTTAGCAATTTTATATTATTAATTTGAATTTCACTATTTTAATTTACTTTATTTTACAGGTTTTAATTTAAATTCCTGAGGGTTTGTATCTGCAAAAATAAAATATAAATAAAATACAAACATTTCGTAAAACACAGTTCCAGGTCACGGTTCCTCGTGAACATGACAGAACTTTTTACTTTCTTCTCTTGTTTAATCTAAATTTGCTCCTTCAGTTTCCTAAAATAAATCCACAGAGCGGAAACGCGCTCGGACTCAGACACAGTGCAGTGCCTCCCTCTAGCGGCGCCTCCTGTTACTGCACAGAGGCGGAACAGTGCGCCTCGGATCCGCTGGGGGCGCTGTTTTCACTTGTATCTCGGGTTAAATTCGGCATTTTTCAGTCATGGCGATAACCGAACTTTAGCAGAATTTGGTGTTTCATTTTCCAGTTTTAAATATTTAGAAGAGTCGCAGTTTTGTACGTGATTAAAAAAAAATAAAACTCTTTCTGTGCCTGAATCTAAACAACATCAAGTTTTAACTCATTTTTATAAATTAAATCAAATAAAATCGTTAAATTACTTGTGGACTTTTATCCATTTGGCAGAACACAATTTTCTTTTCCAATAAAACATGTAGCTAAAGCTTCACTGCGTAACATTCCTCTTGGAGGGTTCGCCACCTGATGTCTCCATGGGAACGTTATGGCTTTGTCTAGAATGTCCCACAGTGTAGATTAAACTTCTCTATCACCATGGAGACGAGCAGGTTACAGCACTGCGCTTCATCACGGGTCAGATCTGCGGAGAGGCAGAACATTTCACTTAAAATAGGACATTTTTACCTCAAAACTGGTATTTTTTTCTTATTTCTTGATCGGCCTTTTCACAGTGTGTGGAATGAACTGGACGAAAGCTTAAAAGAACGAACAAGGTAAACGTTTAAACTGTGTCACTGAAGACAGATCATAGAAAACTGTCAGGACTCACTGTGCTTTGGTAACAACTTCTGCTGTTTGTAGGAGGAATTTTCACTCTTATTCTGATGTGTTTGTTCTGCCTGTGTCAGAATGTTCTGCCTGTGTCAGAATGAGCTGCAGACACACGGGGCTGAGCTCATCTCCTCCTCATTCGTCTGTGTCTGAAGTGTTTTAATGGGAGCTTCCTCTGCCTGAACAGGGCCGGGGATTATAGGCACAGGTGTTAGTTTGTGGATTATAGGCACAGGTGTTAGTTTGTGGATTATAGGCACAGGTGTTAGTTTGTGGATTACAGGCACAGGTGTTAGTTTGTGGATTATAGGCACAGGTGTTAGTTTGTGGATTATAGGCACAGGTGTTAGTTTGTGGATTACAGGCACAGGTGTTATTTTGTGGATTATAGGCACAGGTGTTAGTTTGTGGATTACAGGCACAGGTGTTATTTTGTGGATTATAGGCACAGGTGTTAGTTTGTGGATTACAGGCACAGGTGTTAGTTTGTGGATTATAGGCACAGGTGTTAGTTTGTGGATTATAGGCACAGGTGTTAGTTTGTGGATTATAGGCACAGGTGTTAGTTTGTGGATTATAGGCACAGGTGTTAGTTTGTGGATTATATGCACAGGTGTTAGTTTGTGGATTATAGGCACAGGTGTTAGTTTGTGGATTATAGGCACAGGTGTTAGTTTGTGGATTACAGGCACAGGTGTTAGTTTGTGGATTATATGCACAGGTGTTAGTTTGTGGATTATAGGCACAGGTGTTAGTTTGTGGATTATAGGCACAGGTGTTAGTTTGTGGATTATATGCACAGGTGTTAGTTTGTGGATTATAGGCACAGGTGTTAGTTTGTGGATTATAGGCACAGGTGTTAGTTTGTGGATTATAGGCACAGGTGTTAGTTTGTGGATTATAGGCACAGGTGTTAGTTTGTGGATTACAGGCACAGGTGTTAGTTTGTGGATTATAGGCACAGGTGTTAGTTTGTGGATTATAGGCACAGGTGTTAGTTTGTGGATTATAGGCACAGGTGTTAGTTTGTGGATTATAGGCACAGGTGTTAGTTTGTGGATTATAGGCACAGGTGTTAGTTTGTGGATTACAGGCACAGGTGTTAGTTTGTGGATTACAGGCACAGGTGTTAGTTTGTGGATTATAGGCACAGGTGTTAGTTTGTGGATTACAGGCACAGGTGTTATTTTGTGGATTATAGGCACAGGTGTTAGTTTGTGGATTATAGGCACAGGTGTTAGTTTGTGGATTACAGGCACAGGTGTTAGTTTGTGGATTATAGGCACAGGTGTTAGTTTGTGGATTATAGGCACAGGTGTTATTTTGTGGATTATAGGCACAGGTGTTAGTTTGTGGATTATAGGCACAGGTGTTAGTTTGTGGATTATAGGCACAGGTGTTAGTTTGTGGATTATAGGCACAGGTGTTAGTTTGTGGATTACAGGCACAGGTGTTAGTTTGTGGATTACAGGCACAGGTGTTAGTTTGTGGATTATAGGCACAGGTGTTAGTTTGTGGATTATAGGCACAGGTGTTAGTTTGTGGATTACAGGCACAGGTGTTAGTTTGTGGATTACAGGCACAGGTGTTAGTTTGTGGATTATAGGCACAGGTGTTAGTTTGTGGATTATAGGCACAGGTGTTAGTTTGTGGATTATAGGCACAGGTGTTAGTTTGTGGATTATAGGCACAGGTGTTAGTTTGTGGATTATAGGCACAGGTGTTAGTTTGTGGATTATAGGCACAGGTGTTAGTTTGTGGATTATAGGCACAGGTGTTAGTTTGTGGATTATAGGCACAGGTGTTAGTTTGTGGATTATAGGCACAGGTGTTAGTTTGTGGATTATAGGCACAGGTGTTAGTTTGTGGATTACAGGCACAGGTGTTAGTTTGTGGATTACAGGCACAGGTGTTAGTTTGTGGATTACAGGCACAGGTGTTAGTTTGTGGATTACAGGCACAGGTGTTAGTTTGTGGATTATAGGTACAGGTGTTAGTTTGTGGATTATAGGCACAGGTGTTAGTTTGTGGATTATAGGCACAGGTGTTAGTTTGTGGATTACAGGCACAGGTGTTAGTTTGTGGATTATAGGCACAGGTGTTAGTTTGTGGATTATAGGCACAGGTGTTAGTTTGTGGATTACAGGCACAGGTGTTAGTTTGTGGATTACAGGCACAGGTGTTAGTTTGTGGATTATAGGCACAGGTGTTAGTTTGTGGATTATAGGCACAGGTGTTAGTTTGTGGATTACAGGCACAGGTGTTAGTTTGTGGATTACAGGCACAGGTGTTAGTTTGTGGATTACAGGCACAGGTGTTAGTTTGTGGATTACAGGCACAGGTGTTAGTTTGTGGATTACAGGCACAGGTGTTAGTTTGTGGATTATAGGCACAGGTGTTAGTTTGTGGATTACAGGCACAGGTGTTAGTTTGTGGATTACAGGCACAGGTGTTAGTTTGTGGATTATAGGCACAGGTGTTAGTTTGTGGATTATAGGCACAGGTGTTAGTTTGTGGATTACAGGCACAGGTGTTAGTTTGTGGATTACAGGCACAGGTGTTAGTTTGTGGATTATAGGCACAGGTGTTAGTTTGTGGATTACAGGCACAGGTGTTAGTTTGTGGATTACAGGCACAGGTGTTAGTTTGTGGATTACAGGCACAGGTGTTAGTTTGTGGATTACAGGCACAGGTGTTAGTTGCTGCACTATGAAAAAAAGAATTCAAAGTGAGTCTAAATCTTTCTGAGGCGACTGCAGAAACTCGTCAGAGAAGCTGGTCCAAAAAGTCATTTTTGTTTGTTGTTCACACGGATTTAACACAAAAATGTTCCCGGCGTCCGTCACAGGGACATGATTCAAAATTATAACTAAAAATATCAGAATGAAATGAACTAAATCTAAATGCTGAGGAGTTCATTCACCTCCAAACAGATGGAAAACCACAAAAATACAGATAAACTTATTTAATAAGTGTCTCCTTCTGCTTCCTCCTCTTAAGCTTTGTGCAAATCTGACATGTGATGAATGTGATCGTTTGTGATCGTTCACTTTCTCCTACCTGCTCAAATAAACTTCACTCATTCATTCATTCACTCAGTCTCATTCACTCATTCATTCACTCATTCACTCAGTCTCATTCACTCATTCATTCACTCATTCATTCACTCATTCATTTACTCATTCATTCACTCATTCATTCACTCATTTACTCATTCATTCACTCATTCATTCACTCATTCATTCACTCATTTATTCACTCATTCACTCATTCATTAATTCACTCATTCACTCACTCATTCATTCCCTCTTTAACTCATTCATTCACTCACTCATTCACCCATTCATTTATTCACTCATTCATTCATTCACTCATTCATTCATTCACTCACTCATTCATTCACTCATTTATTCATTCACTCAGCCATTCACTCACTCATTCATTCACTCACTCATTCACTCATTCATTCATTCACTCATTCATTCACTCATTCATTCACTCATTCATTAACTCATTCATTCACTCTTTCACTCATTCATTCACTCATTCATTCACTCACTCATTCACTCATTCATTCACTCATTCATTCACTCACTCATTCATTCACTCATTTATTCACTCATTCATTCACTCTTTAACTCATTCATTCACTCATTCACCCATTCATTCATTCATTCACTCAGCCATTCACTCACTCACTCATTCATTCACTCTAGAGGTAAGATCTTAAGCCCGAGCCCAACCCGAACACACAGAACACACACAGAACACACACAGAACACACAGAACACACACAGAACACACACAGAACACACACAGAACACACAGAACACACACAGAACACACAGAACACACACAGAACACACACAGAACACACACAGAACACACAGAACACACAGAACACACACAGAACACACACAGAACACACAGAACACACAGAACACACACAGAACACACACAGAACACACACAGAACACACAGAACACACACAGAACACACACAGAACACACAGAACACACACAGAACACACAGAACACACACAGAACACACACAGAACACACAGAACACACAGAACACACACAGAACACACACAGAACACACACAGAACACACAGAACACACAGAACACACACAGAACACACAGAACACACAGAACACACACAGAACACACAGAACACACAGAACACACACAGGACACACAGAACACACACAGGACACACAGAACACACACAGGACACACAGAACACACACAGAACACACACAGAACACACACAGAACACACACAGGACACACAGAACACACACAGGACACACACAGAACACACAGAACACACACAGAACACACACAGAACACACAGAACACACACAGAACACACAGAACACACACAGGACACACAGAACACACACAGAACACACACAGGACACACAGAACACACACACAGAACACACACAGAACACACACAGAACACACAGAACACACACAGGACACACACAGAACACACACAGAACACACAGAACACACACAGAACACACACAGAACACACAGAACACACACAGAACACACACAGAACACACAGAACACACACAGAACACACACAGAACACACACAGAACACACAGAACACACACAGAACACACAGAACACACAGAACACACACAGAACACACACAGGACACACACAGAACACACACAGAACACACAGAACACACACAGAACACACAGAACACACACAGAACACACACAGAACACACACAGAACACACAGAACACACACAGAACACACAGAACACACACAGGACACACAGAACACACACAGGACACACAGAACACACAGAACACACACAGAACACACAGAGAACACACACAGAACACACACAGAACACACACAGGACACACACAGAACACACACAGAACACACAGAACACACACAGAACACACACAGAACACACACAGGACACACAGAACACACAGAACACACACAGGACACACACAGAACACACAGAGAACACACAGAACACACACAGGACACACAGAACACACACAGAACACACACAGAACAAACAGAACAAACACAGAACACACACAGAACACACACAGAACACACAGAACACACACAGAACACACACAGAACACACAAAACACACAGAACACACACAGAACACACACAGAACACACAGAACACACACAGAACACACACAGAACACACACAGAACACACAGAACACACACAGAACACACAGAACACACACAGAACACACACAGAACACACAGAACACACAGAACACACACAGAACACACACAGAACACACACAGAACACACAGAACACACAGAACACACACAGAACACACAGAACACACAGAACACACACAGAACACACAGAACACACACAGAACACACAGAACACACACAGAACACACACAGAACACACAGAACACACAGAACACACACAGAACACACACAGAACACACAGAACACACAGAACACACACAGAACACACACAGAACACACAGAACACACAGAACACACACAGAACACACAGAACACACAGAACACACACAGGACACACAGAACACACACAGGACACACAGAACACACACAGGACACACAGAACACACACAGAACACACACAGAACACACACAGGACACACAGAACACACACAGGACACACACAGAACACACAGAACACACACAGAACACACACAGAACACACAGAACACACACAGAACACACAGAACACACACAGGACACACAGAACACACACAGAACACACACAGAACACACACACAGAACACACACAGAACACACACAGAACACACACAGAACACACAGAACACACACAGGACACACACAGAACACACACAGAACACACAGAACACACACAGAACACACACAGAACACACAGAACACACACAGGACACACACAGAACACACAGAACACACACAGAACACACAGAACACACACAGAACACACAGAACACACACAGAACACACACAGAACACACACAGAACACACACAGAACACACAGAACACACACAGAACACACACAGAACACACACAGAACACACACAGAACACACAGAACACACACAGAACACACAGAACACACAGAACACACAGAACACACACAGGACACACAGAACACACACAGGACACACACAGAACACACAGAACACACACAGAACACACAGAGAACACACACAGAACACACACAGAACACACACAGAACACACACAGAACACACACAGAACACACAGAACACACACAGAACACACACAGAACACACACAGGACACACAGAACACACAGAACACACACAGGACACACACAGAACACACAGAACACACACAGGACACACAGAACACACACAGAACACACACAGAACAAACAGAACAAACACAGAACACACACAGAACACACACAGAACACACAGAACACACACAGAACACACACAGAACACACACAGAACACACACAGAACACACACAGAACACACAGAACAAACACAGAACACACACAGAACACACACAGAACACACACAGAACACACACAGAACACACAGAACACACACAGAACACACACAGAACACACACAGAACACACAGAACACACACAGAACACACAGAACACACAGAACACACAGAACACACACAGAACACACACAGAACACACAGAACACACACAGGACACACAGAACACACACAGAACACACACAGAACACACACAGGACACACAGAACACACACAGGACACACAGAACACACACAGAACACACACAGAACACACAGAACACACACAGGACACACAGAACACACACAGAACACACACAGAACACACACAGGACACACAGAACACACACAGAACACACACAGAACACACACAGGACACACAGGACACACACAGAACACACACAGAACACACACAGAACACACAGAACACACAGAACACACACAGAACACACACAGAACACACACAGAACACACAGAACACACACAGACCGAGGTTTTAGTCCTGGTTTAGTCTCATATCAGTTTGGTTTGTGTATATTTGGTCCTGGTTCATATTTAAAGTTTTCTTGTTCAAAAATATGTTTCAGAAATCTCAGAATGAAGATTCTAAATGTGTCCTCAGTCTGTGGGGCTCCCAGAACTTTTAGGCACAAACCGGGTCCAGGTCCGAGTCCGAGTCCGGGTCTGAGTCTGAGTCTGAGTCTGGGTCTGGGTCTGGGTCTGGGTCTGAGTCTGGGTCCGGGTCCAGGTCTGAGTCTGAGTCTGGGTCTGAGTCTGGGTCCGGGTCTGTGTCTGCGCAGCAACAAACATGAACTTGAATCTAAAAGAACTTTTGTGGAAAAGTTTAATATTTTCTGAAGGCAGCGTCACATTTTAGTGCAAGTTTTCCACAGTTTTACTGAGACAAAAAAAGAATTTAAGAGTGAAAATGTGAAAATAAATTTAAACTCATCAGATTCGCTCCATGTAAACAATAAACTTAGACAGAGGTTAAGTCACACCGAGTTAACCAATCAGAGGCCAGCACAGAAACCAAACCCCGCCCGGGCGGGGCCTGGGGGAGGGGCGGGGTCTGGAGGAGGGGCGGGGCCTGGAGGAAGGGGCGGGGCCTGGAGGACTGAAGGGCGGGGCCTGGGGAGGGGCATGGAGGAGGGGCGGGGCCTGGAGGAAGGGACGGGGCCTGGAGGACTGAAGGGGCGGGGCCTGAAGGAAGGGGCGGGGCCTGGAGGAAGGGGCGGGGCCTGGAGGAAGGGACGGGGCCTGGAGGACTGAAGGGGCGGGGCCTGGGGAGGGGCATGGAGGAGGGGCGGCGCCTGAAGGAAGGGGCGGGGCCTGGAGGACTGAAGGGCGGGGCCTGGGGAAGGGGCAGGGTCTGAGGGAGGGGCAGGGTCTGGAGGCATAAAGAGCAGTGTGATTGGTCGAACAGGTGTCCAGGCTCCGCCCCTCTACACAGGTGATTGGGGCAGTGCTGTGATGTCACGTAGAACTTGAATTTACACAAAAATTACAGAAATAAAAACAGAAAAGTGAAGAATGTCGTGAACACTTCGTTTACACACTTTAGTAACTGAAATGTCCCACAGTGTGGCATTAAAGCTTTATATCTCCATGGAAACAAGCAGGCGACACAACAAAGGTTTTTAATGCCTCGTACAGACCGGGAGTGTGAGGAGGGATAGGGAGAGATCTCTAGATGACTCAAACCCTCTTCAGGTTTGAACAGGAGACAGAAGAACTAAAGGTGTGACTTAACCTCTCGCTCGAGGCACGTTTCCCTTTCCCTCCGTTTCCGTTTGAACTTTTAAAATAAACAGGCACAAAAATAATACAAAGAAACATCGAACAAACCAAAATAGCGATTCTCAGACTGCAGATTGTGTTTTGTATTTTCCTTCATGAGTGTGTGTTTTGGCAGCTCGAGGCCTCCGTACTTGTAGTCCCGCCTTCATTGCACACGGTCCCGTCGGGTCTGAAGCGCCGCCGTCGATGTGGCACTTCGGTACAATTCAGTTTAAATAAAATGCTACATAGAAAAACGATCGGACAGAGCCGGAGTTCACTTCCCTCACAGAAATACGGACCAAAAACTCAAACCCAGAGTCGGAAAACACTGAAATGTCCCATAATCCTCTGCTCCAATGTGGTTAAAACGAGACTACACGTCCCATAATCCTCTGCTGCTCTGATGTCGTTTCCTGGAGTCGTGTTTGTTTCATTCTCATGTTTCACTCAAACCTGCACATTTAGCACGAGTTCTTCTCTCAGACTGAAAACACTCTGTTCCACCTGGTGATGTCATCGTGTGGTGATACAGGAAGTGCTCCACTGTGTTTTTAAACTCCACACAACTTCACTAGAATCACCTGGATCATTTCAGTCTCTACTGAACTAAAAGTCCCATTAGACCTGGTTTAGACCTGGTTTAGACCTGGATTTAGACCCTGGTTTAGTCATTTGGACCGTTTCAGTCCTGGAGTCACTGATCTCGAACTAAAGGGAAAAGGAGAAAGGACCACTTGATGACATCACGAGGTGGAGCAGAGCGTCTGGAGCTTTGCAGATGTAACAGACGAATAATAAAGAGACAAACGTGAAGGAAACAAACACGACTCCAGATCTGAGACGAGGAAACAGCAGAACATGAGTACATTTTGTGTAATATTAAACCTAAATTCAGAATAATTTCAGTCGTTTTGATGATTCATGAAACTCTGTAAAAATAATTAATTAAAAAAACACTGGATAAACTCTGAAACCTGAAGCTGGAACCTTCCTGATTCTGCCGCCTGCTCGTCTCCATGGAGAAAGTGCAGCCTGAATGTTCCACAGTGACATTAAACCACAGAGTCACAAGTCAGGCCTGTAGTCCTGGTTTAGTCCTGGTTTAGTCCTGGTTTAGTCCTGGTTTAGTCCTGGTTTAGTCCTGCTTTAGTCCTGCTTTAGTCCTGCTTTAGTCCTGCTTTAGGCCTGCTTTAGGCCTGCTTTAGGCCTGCTTTAGGCCTGCTTTAGGCCTGCTTTAGGCCTGCTTTAGGCCTGGTTCAGGCCTGGTTCAGGCCTGGTTCAGGCCTGGTTCAGGCCTGGTTCAGGCCTGGTTCAGGCCTGGTTCAGTACTGCTTTAGGCCTGGTTCAGGCCTGGTTCAGTACTGGTTTAGGCCTGGTTTAGGCCTGGTTTAGGCCTGGTTTAGGCCTGGTTCAGGCCTGGTTCAGTACTGCTTTAGGCCTGGTTTAGGCCTGGTTCAGGCCTGGTTCAGGCCTGGTTCAGGCCTGGTTCAGGCCTGGTTCAGTACTGGTTCAGGCCTGGTTCAGTACTGGTTCAGGCCTGGTTCAGGCCTGGTTCAGGCCTGGTTCAGGCCTGGTTTAGGCCTGGTTTAGGCCTGGTTTAGGCCTTGTTCAGGCCTGGTTTAATCCTGGTTCAGGCCTGGTTCAGGCCTGGTTCAGTACTGGTTTAGGCCTGGTTCAGGCCTGGTTCAGGCCTGGTTCAGGCCTGGTTCAGGCCTGGTTCAGGCCTGGTTCAGGCCTGGTTCAGGCCTGGTTCAGGCCTGGTTCAGTACTGCTTTAGGCCTGGTTCAGGCCTGGTTCAGTACTGCTTTAGGCCTGGTTCAGGCCTGGTTCAGGCCTGGTTCAGTACTGGTTCAGTACTGGTTCAGGCCTGGCTCAGTACTGCTTTAGGCCTGGTTCAGGCCTGGTTTAGGCCTGGTTTAGGCCTTGTTCAGGCCTGGTTTAATCCTGGTTCAGGCCTGGTTCAGTACTGGTTTAGGCCTGGTTCAGTACTGGTTTAGGCCTGGTTCAGGCCTGGTTCAGGCCTGGTTCAGGCCTGGTTCAGTACTGGTTTAGGCCTGGTTCAGTACTGCTTTAGGCCTGGTTTAGGCCTGGTTCAGGCCTGGTTTAGGCCTGGTTCAGGCCTGGTTCAGGCCTGGTTTAGGCCTGGTTCAGGCCTGGTTCAGGCCTGGTTCAGGCCTGGTTCAGGCCTGGTTCAGGCCTGGTTCAGGCCTGGTTCAGGCCTGGTTTAGGCCTGGTTCAGGCCTGGTTCAGGCCTGGTTCAGGCCTGGTTCAGGCCTGGTTCAGGCCTGGTTCAGGCCTGGTTCAGGCCTGGTTTAGGCCTGGTTCAGGCCTGGTTTAGGCCTGGTTTAGGCCTGGTTCAGGCCTGGTTCAGTACTGGTTCAGTACTGGTTCAGTACTGGTTCAGGCCTGGTTCAGGCCTGGTTCAGGCCTGGTTCAGGCCTGGTTCAGGCCTGGTTCAGGCCTGGTTTTATTTTTGAGCACACTTGTGTTTACATAAATAAATGTCAGGTAAATCTGTTTAAAGTCGTACTGTGGAACATTCTGGGCACAGCTTTAGCGTCTCCGTGGCGACGCACAGGCGGCAGAACCTCGTCAGGAAAGTTCCGCAGTGTGTGGGCAGAATCGGGCGCTTAGTAACAGAAGTGAAGTCTGTAGTGGGAGTTTTTAACATTCTAAGATGCTGTTGACGGCCGCCTCCAGCGCCGAGTCGTCGCTCTGCGCCGGAGGAGAAAAGCCGGTGTGTGAGGAGTGTCCGGGGGAGAAGGACGAGGCCTGGAGCGAGCCCGAGTGTCCGGGGCAGAAGGACGAGGCCTGGGACGAGGCCTGGAGCGAGCCCGAGTGTCCGGAGCAGAAGGACAAGGCCTGGGACGAGGCCTGGAGCGAGCCCGAGTGTCCGGAGCAGAAGGACGAGGCCTGGAGCGAGCCCGAGTGTCCGGGGGAGAAGGACGAGGGCTGGGACGAGGCCTGGAGCGAGCCCGAGTGTCCGGGGCAGAAGGACGAGGCCTGGAGCCGCAGTTTTAAATCGTTTTTGGGGCGTTTGTGGGCTCCTCCTCCGCCTCCTCCTCCCGGGTCGGAGTAGGGAGGCTGCAGCGGCTCTGTCCTGAGGGAGGAGGGTGAGTCCGGGGACGAGTCCGAGAAACGCGTGCGCCGGTGTGTGGGGTCCGGGGGCTCCAGGTCCGGGGGCTCCGGGGCCGCGGGGGCCGAGAACACGCCGGACCTGACGCCGCAGCAGAACTCCTCCAGGAAACCGTCTAAGGAGCACAGGGTTAGAACGGGTCAGACCCTTCAGACTTTATGGATCCACAGGGGAAATGACCTGGACAAAGCTCACACATCACAACAGCAAAAAAATATATAGAAAATTATAATGAACTTCTAAATAACAATAAATAAATAAATCTGCCAACCCTGTATTTTATTTAACTCTGTATTTTATTTATTTAACTCTGTATTTTATTCATTTAACTCTGTATTTTATTCATTTAACTTTGTATTTTATTTATTTAACTGTATTTTATTTATTTTTATTTATTTTTGTATTTTATTTAAATTTTTTATTTGAGTATTTCATTTATTTAATTCTATATTTTATTGTATTTGTAATAAATTTTTTAATATTAATTTTACGTATTTTTATATTAGTATTTCATTTAAGTCTGTATTGTATTATATTTTTATTGTATTTTTAAAATAAAGTTTTATATTGTATATTTTAATTTTTTATATATATATATATATAAACATATATATATATATATAAACATATATATATATATAAACATATATATATATATATATATATATATATATATAAACATATATATACATATATATATACAGCCAGATGCCCTACCTGAAGCACTCGAAACTGCCAAACAAAGGCTCCAAGCCTTGGCCAGCCGCCTAAAGAGGTACACGAGAGAGAAAGAAGCCAGAATGAAGTCGCCTGTTCGCAACACAACCTGTGAAAGTGTAGCTCAATGGCAGAGTAATAACAGCAGAGCAGAGCCACCAAGGCTGGAGACTGAGAGGTACTGGAAAGACATATGGGAAAGAGAAGCATCACATAACACCGATGCACAGTGGCTGGAGGCTCTGAGAGCAGAACACAGCAACCTCCCTGAACAGAATCCAGACATCCAGGAAAGAGTCTCAGGCATGAAAAGTTGGACAGCACCAGGCCCTGACATGATCCACACATACTGGCTAAAGAAGCTCACTGCTCTCCACAAATGAACCAGCTGCTAAGGGATGGGACTCACCCTGAATGGCTCACCCAAGGGCGTATGACCCTGATCCTGAAGGATCCCGCAAAGGGTACAGTCCCATCCAACTATCGGCCAATAACCTGTCTCTCCACAGCATGAAGCTCATGTCAGGCATCATCACGGCTAAGATAAGCAGCACATGGATCAGTACATGAGCGCAGCACAGAAGGGCATCGGCAACAACACCAGGGGAGCCAAACACCAACTCCTGGTTGACCGAACAGTCGCTCGTGACTGCAGAACCCGTCAGACCAACCTGTGCACTGCCTGGATTGATTACAGTAAAGCCTCTGACTCAATGCCACACACATGGATCACTGATGCCTGGAGCTGTACAATATCAACAGGACTCTAAGGGCTTCATTGCAAACTCAATACGGTTGTGGAAAACCACCCTTGAAGCCAATGGCAAGACACTTGCACAAGTGACCATCAAATGTGGCATATACCAAGGAGACGCACTGTCCCCACTGCTGTTCTGCATAGGTCTGAACCCCCTCAGCCAAATAATCGACTGCACTGGCTATGGATACGACTCAGAAACGGGGCCACCATCAGTCACCTCCTCTACATGGATGACATCAAGCTGTACGCTAAGAGCGAGCGAGACATCGACTCACTGATCCACACCACCAGGATCTACAGCACAGACACTGGAATGTCATTCGGGCTCGAGAAATGTAGTAGGATGGTGACAAAGAGAGGGAAGGTAGTCCACACAGAGGGGGTCTCACTCCCAGAGGGAACAATAACAGACACTGAGGACAGCTACAAGTACCTTGGTATCCCACAGGCAAATGGCTCCTTGATGAGGCAACAAGGAAAGCGGCGACAGCCAAATACCTGCAAAGAGTACGGCAGGTCCTAAGAAGCTCAATGGAAGAACAAGGCGCAGACAATAAACAGCTACGCCCTGCCAGTGATCAGACCCTGCAGGAATCAGGCACTGGCCAAAGGAGGAGATACAGACCACGGATGTTAAGACACGAAAGCTCCTGACCTGCAGGAGGGTTCATCCCAAGTCCAGCACCCTGAGACTGTACACGAGCCGGAAGGAAGGAGGCCGAGGACTAGTGAGTGTGGGAACCACTGTCCAGGATGAAACATCCTCCACAAGTTCATCAGTGACAAGGCCCAGACTGATGACGCTCAGAGAATGTTTCAGACAGTGGGGCGCAGAGGAAGAGGTGCTGGAGGGACCATCATGCAGGACAAACCCCTACATGGGGCGAACCACTGGAACATAACTGAAGTGGCTGATATCAAGAAATCCTCCCAATGGCTGGAGAGGGCTGGACTGAAGGACACACAGAGGCTCATCCTGGAGCACAGGAGCCTTGAGCACCCGAGCAATAGAGGCCCAGATCTACCACACCAGACAAGAGCCAAGGTGTAGGCTGTGCAAAGAAGTGCCTGAGACAGTCCAGCACATAACTGCAGGTGTCAGATGCTGCAGGGAAACATGGAGCGACATAACCAAGTAGCGGCACAGTGTACAGAAACATCTGTGCAGAGTACGGGCTGGAAACCCCAGGATCAAGGTGGGAAACGCCTCCAAAGGTTGTGGAGAATGAGCCAAGATCCTGTGGGACTTCAGATCCAGACTGACAGAACAGTGATGGACCAACCAGACATCGTGGTTCTGGATAAGCGAGAGAACAAAGCCGTGGTGGTGACACTGCAATACTGAGCGATGGCAATGTCAGGAAAAAGGAACACGAGAAACTAGAGAAATACCAGGGGCTCAAGGAAGAGCTGGAGAGGCCTGAAGGTGAAAGCATCGGTGGTGCCTGTGGTGATCGGAGCACTCGGGGCCGTGACCCCCAAACTGGATGAGTGGTTGCAGCAGATCCCAGGAAGGACAACAGACATGAAGGACAGAAAAGTGCAGAACTGGAACAGCAAAGATACTGAAGAACTCTCAAGCTCCCAGGCCTCTGGTAGAACCCGAGCTGATGAGGGTGAGAGACCAACCACCGTGGAAGCTGAGAAATGTGTTTATATATATAATTAGTATTTTATTTTTACCCTTTTATTTTGTGTAAAAAGTTGCAAACCTGTATTTTAATTATTTAATTTTTATTTTATTTATTTATTATTTATTTTTACATTTCATTTTAATTATTTTATTTAATTTGCATAAATTTTTATTTTAGTATTTTATTTATTTTTATTTTATTCATTTATTTTAGTATTTTATTTTTACCCTTTTATTCCGTGTAAAAGCTGCTAACCCTGTATTTTATTTACTTTTATTTTATTTATTTTAGCACTTTATTTATTTATTATTATTTTTTTATTTAAATTCACGTTCTGAAAAGTCTCCGTGTGTCAGATGCCCTCCCGTTCAGACCTGGGTCCAGCAGAACGTTGCGTTTGTCTTGCGTGAGGCCGCTGCGTTCCTCCTGGTTAAACGTCCGATCGATCATCACGATTTCAGACGAAGGACTCGACCTCTGGAGAAGAACACAAACACGAAAAAAGAAATGTGAGATCCAAAAAACACCTTAAACCAGAAGAAACATCTGAGGAACATCTGAGGAACATGTGAGGAGAACAGTTTGAGGAACATCTGAGGAGAACAGTTTGAGGAACATCTGCGGAGAATAGTTTGAGGAACATCTGAGGAGAACAGTTTGAGGAACATCTGAGGAGAACAGTTTGAGGAACATCTGAGGAGAACAGTTTGAGGAACATCTGAGGAGAACAGTTTGAGGAACATCTGAGGAGAACAGTTTGAGGAACATCTGAAGAGAACAGTTTGAGGAACATCTGAGGAGAACAGTTTGAGGAACATCTGAGGAGAACAGTTTGAGGAACATCTGAGGAGAACAGTTTGAGGAACATCTGAGGAGAACAGTTTGAAGAACATCTGAGGAGAACAGTTTGAGGAACATCTGAGGAGAACAGTTTGAAGAACATCTGAGGAGAACAGTTTGAGGAACATCTGAGGAGAACAGTTTGAAGAACATCTGAGGAGAAGAGTTTGAGGAACATCTGAGGAGAAGAGTTTGAGGAACATCTGAGGAGAACAGTTTGAAGAACATCTGAGGAGAAGAGTTTGAGGAACATCTGAGGAGAACAGTTTGAAGAACATCTGAGGAGAAGAGTTTGAGGAACATCTGAGGAGAAGAGTTTGAGGAACATCTGAGGAGAACAGTTTGAGGAACATCTGAGGAGAACAGTTCAAGGAACAGGTCTGAGTTAAAGTCCTCACCTCGGCCTCCACCATCAGCAGCTTCCTGTACTTGTCCACCATGGCTTCAGTTTTATTTACGATTTGAGCTGCGACCGACTCAAACTCCTCGTCCACTGAAACAAAAAGACGTCACAGTGAGAGTTTATTCAGACCTCGTGTTCACGGACACAACCGCAGCGTTCATCTGGGAGCAGGAATCGCACCGACAACCAGAGATGTTCATGACTAGAGCGAGATTTGAAACCTGCCTGAAGTCGCCCCGTCAAACTCAAACCTGCACAAAAACTGTGTCCGTCGTTTGTGCTGCAGAAAGTTCAGTTTGTGATTCTGGTTCTTCAGATATTCACAGTTTTATTTTGGTCGATGACGTCGTCCAGAACCTCAGAATGTGAAACAGCCTCAAAACAGGAAGAAAATGATGTCAAACGTTTGTATTTGGTTTGTGCTGTTTTGTGCTGTGACAGTTTCATTTGTGTGAGTTTATTTCTAAAATGATTCATTATTATTTCTGTGGTAATTACAGGACGTCATTTCTGCTCAGCTGACGGAGACAAACTCCACAAAACTAGAGAAGAGAAACGACCTGAGGCTGAGAAACGACCTGAGGCTGAGGAAAAGTCTGTGTTATTATAAAATCTGAATCAGAAGCAAAAGACTAAAGACTGACAGACAAATGAAACTGTCACAGCACAAAACAAATACAAACGACTGACTCCATTTTGGGCGTTTTCGAGCATTTTTCTTCTTCCTGTGGGACTGACCCCAGTTTGACCTGTAAAAGAATCGTTCATTTCAGAATTTTAAAACTAAAGAAGCACAAGCGAAACTTTTGACAGAGTTTTTGTGCAGGTTTGAGTTTGACGGGCGACTTCATCAGGTGGATTTGAATCACCAACCTTCAGATCGGTGACAAACGCTCGACTGAGCTGCTCCTGCTGCTCCAGACCCGTGTGAGCTAAACACTGAATGGTTCTTATTTACCCTGTGCGAACTCGTCTGAGCTCGGCGGCGCCCCCTGGAACACGTTGTAGGGCAGCAGTCTGTTCAGGACGTCCTCGAAGGAGCTGAAGCGGGTTTTTTCTGGTCCCAGGACGCTCAGGTGGTCCTTCCTCACCTGCTGCAGGAGCCTGACACACCAGAGGAGGAGACGCGTGAGTTTGGAGAAACGCTTAAAGAGTTTTTAAAGAGAAAAGACAAAAAGACTCGTACATTCCTCCTCGAGTGAGCGGCGCCGAACGCTGGAGCCCGACCTGACGACATAAGGAACGATCGTTACTCACAAAACTTTAAAACATTTAAGGGTTTAACTGAAAACAGAAGTTATGTAACGTGTAAATCCCCAGTTTATCTGTAAACAACTATTTACTCCGATCAGGCTGAGGGACCCCTGCACACGTGAGGCCTGAGTGACCCCTGCACACGTGAGGCCTGAGTGACCCCTGCACACGTGAGGACTGAGTGACCCCTGCACATGTGAGGACTGAGTGACCCCTGCACACGTGAGGACTGAGTGACCCCTGCACATGTGAGGACTGAGTGACCCCTGCACACGTGAGGACTGAGTGACCCCTGCACATGTGAGGACTGAGTGACCCCTGCACATGTGAGGACTGAGTGACCCCTGCACATGTGAGGACCGAGTGACCCCTGCACACGTGAGGCCCGAGTGACCCCTGCACACGTGAGGACTGAGTGACCCCTGCACACGTGAGGACTGAGTAACCCCTGCACACGTGAGGACTGAGTGACCCCTGCACACGTGAGGACTGAGTGACCCCTGCACACGTGAGGACTGAGTGACCCCTGCACACGTGAGGACCGAGTGACCCCTGCACACGTGAGGCCTGAGTGACCCCTGCACACGTGAGGCCTGAGTGACCCCTGCACACGTGAGGCCTGAGTGACCCCTGCACACGTGAGGACTGAGTGACCCCTGCACACGTGAGGACTGAGTGACCCCTGCACATGTGAGGACTGAGTGACCCCTGCACATGTGAGGACTGAGTGACCCCTGCACATGTGAGGACTGAGTGACCCCTGCACACGTGAGGACTGAGTGACCCCTGCACACGTGAGGACTGAGTGACCCCTGCACATGTGAGGACTGAGTGACCCCTGCACATGTGAGGACTGAGTGACCCCTGCACATGTGAGGACTGAGTAACCCCTGCACATGTGAGGACCGAGTGACCCCTGCACACGTGAGGCCTGAGTGACCCCTGCACACGTGAGGCCTGAGTGACCCCTGCACATGTGAGGACTGAGTGACCCCTGCACACGTGAGGACTGAGTGACCCCTGCACATGTGAGGACTGAGTGACCCCTGCACACGTGAGGACTGAGTGACCCCTGCACATGTGAGGACTGAGTGACCCCTGCACATGTGAGGACTGAGTGACCCCTGCACATGTGAGGACTGAGTAACCCCTGCACATGTGAGGACCGAGTGACCCCTGCACACGTGAGGCCTGAGTGACCCCTGCACACGTGAGGCCTGAGTGACCCCTGCACACGTGAGGACTGAGTGACCCCTGCACACGTGAGGACTGAGTGACCCCTGCACACGTGAGGACTGAGTGACCCCTGCACACGTGAGGACTGAGTGACCCCTGCACATGTGAGGACTGAGGGACCCCTGCACACGTGAGGACTGAGGTCTGAACGCAACAAAGATCCTGAGGGAGGGAAATGTCTTTATTTCTCATTTCATCAAGAACTCTAAATTGATCGATTCTTTTTCTAAATTCACATTTTTGCCTCCAAAGTCTGAACTCCAAACCACGAGTGTCTCCAGAGGATCTGTGAACTGCTCCGCTCAAAAACATCTCTGAACATGACCCAGGCCTGAATCTCAGTTAAAACAGAAGAACAGGACGTACCTGAGAGTTTAGCGTTGAATCTACAGTGATGCTTTTTGTGGCTGAGAAAACAAAAGCACAAAGTTACAGCACAAAACAAAAACATATTTAAATAAATGATAAACGTGTCGAGTCACCGTGAATGGGAGTGAGCTTCAGCGCCGGAGACACAGAGCTCTGCAAACACAACAAAACTATAACTCACAACTCTAACTGCATTTAAATCAGAGACAGAGCCCAGGGGCCTGATGGGAGGGCATCTGACACACAGGGAGGGCATCTGACACACAGGGAGGGCATCTGACACACAGGGAGGGCATCTGACACACAGGGAAGGCATCTGACACACAGGGAGGGCATCTGACACAGGAGGGTGGGAGGGCATCTGGCGTGTTTCTCACCTGCTCTTGCGTCGCCGCTGAAGGCAAAGGCGACAGGGAGGTGCAGTTTGCCGTCTGCGTCACCAGGAGGCGCTGCACGGGGCTCCCGGACACTTGGCTCTGCCCGGCGACCAGCGTGATCCGCCCCGGCGCAGACGCGGCTTGTACCGGCGCGGCCGTGGCCTGGTTGAGGATGAGCTGCCCTCCGGCCGTGGCCGTGAAGCTCTGCCCGGCCACGATCTGCACGGCGTTCTGCGAGGTGATGAGCGCGTTAGCGTTAGCGTCTGTGGGGCCGTTCTGGACGCTCGGCGTCAGGATGAACGGGCCGGACGCCGCCGCGTTCTGCTCCAGGTTCGACTGCACCACGATGGAGCCGTTGGCGACGCTGGCGGTGGAGGTGGCGGGCTGCAGCCCCACGCTGTAGACCGTCTGCGCCCCCGTCTGCAGCGGTTTGGGCTGGATGGGCCGCACCAGCGCCTGCGCCCCGCCCGGGCCTCTCTGGATGATGATGTTCTGCAGCGGGATGTTCTTAAAGCCGCTCACCTGCGCCGGCGCCGGCGCCAACACCTGCTGTGCGCTGGTGGACGTGGCTAAAGGCGGCCGCAGCACGATCTGAGGAGTTCTTTCCAGGTTACTCAAAGTCATGACTCCTCCTGTGGGTCCGAACGAGCCCAGCACCTGTATGTGTGGAGCGGCGCCGTTCTGTAACTGCGACACGCCCTGGAGGAACTGTCCGGCGGGCGTCACCACGCCGACGGCGCCGCCGATGTTCCCGGGGACGATGGAGGGGAAGGTGACGGGAGGCTGGACTAAGCTGGGGGCCGGCTGGGACTCGAGCAGCGCCTCCTGGGCCAACGTTTGCTCCGTGATGTCGGCCTCCAGCAGAGACTTCTGCAGGATGTCGAAGGGCTGGTCGTCGCCCCCTGGAGGAGACGGAGGGGACCCCAGCTCGTCCTCGATGAACGACAGACTCCCCGACAGAGGCTGGAGCGACGAGCCCACGCTGAAGTCCGACACATCTTTGAGCGCCGGGTTTGAGACGGGCTGCGGACACAGATCACACTTTAGAACAGTTATTTCAATAAGTCTGTGGAGGTTAGTGATGCTGCGACGTCGCGCTGGGGGGAAAATGTTTTTCCATCAGCAGACGGCGGCGGCACCTTCGTCTTCGCGCTCAAATAAAACTTCAGTCACATTTATTATGCAGCTGCTTAAACAAACTGTCGCCTCTCGTGGCAACTGAAGGACGATAATCCATATGCGAAAACTTGCAAATATCGGCACGATATATCGGCTAGGCCTGGGTATCATGTGTAGAAGTAGAAGTTGTCGATACAATACACTGGCCACAGTACAATACATTTTTCGATATCATGAACTAGGTCTAAATCATGGCTCTGATTCTAAAAGTCGTTATTAAAGCACAAAGTCTGTGCTAAGAAAAAAAACAAAAAACACCTATTTTACTGATTCAAAAAAGTGAAAACGTCAAATGTTTTTCATTAAGTTTCTTTTCTCTGAACAAGCAACACAACTGTAGCTTTTTCACAAAATAATTTAGTAAAATATGCCAAAAAACATTCACGGTGGAGAATCTCACAGGACTTTCAAAAAGCAATGATTTCCCACAATAAAAATGAGGATGTAATGAAAAAATAAATCTAAAACCAAAGAACAGAGAAGTGAAACGAACCGTGTCTGTAGAAAAGAAGGAAGTGTCGGAGCCGTAGGCGGCGCTGGTCACATCCTCCTCGCCGATCTGAGGCACGAACACGCACACAAACCAGATTTAAAAGCTCCCGCATCACACGAACTGAACGACTACGAGCTTTAAGTGGTGTTCTGACGTTTCCTCGTCACACACGCAGCTGGAGTCGTGTTTGAGTCATTCTTTATTACGAGTCTGTTTACATCTGCAAAGCTCCGAACGCTTCAGGTGTTTGTGACGAGGAAACGACATCAGAACAGAGATCAGTAAATAAATAATGTAATAAAGACCTCTTTAAAGCAAAATGAAGCTGGAGAGTTTAAATGACACTCACCGATTTGCTGTTGTTGCCATGGAGATAGTCGTTCAGCGCGTCCACATCTCTGGAAAAACAAGGCACATTCAGGAGAAACGTCTCAGATTTAAGATTCTCTGTTCATTTTTCAGGTTTAAACTACTTTTTGTACATGATGGGTCAGGGCCAGAGCCTGGATGAAGTGTCCTGAGGGAGCGTGATGTCACCAGAACGCTCCAAATGAAGCTCATCGAGGCCAGCGGTCATAAGAGGACTGGGGGCCAGGTTTATGTTAGGAAAAGGTATTTTAATAGTATTTACAGATAAAATAGTGAAATAAAACCCCAGGAACAGTTTAAGAGCAGAAGGACGAGTCTGACAGCAGCAGGTGCAGAGAGCGGAGGACAAGTTATCAGGTGTATTAAGTTAACTGGAGTCAGTGGAGCAGCATTGTCCTGAATGACATCACGAGGTGGACCTGAGCTCTCCAGAGGGACGTGGTGAGAATCCTCCAAGTGTTTCACAGGCTCCTTATGCAGGGACGGACTTTTCCCCCACAAATAATGACTAATTTCAATAATGAAATAAGTGCAGAAAAAGCATAAATATAAATGACGTCTGAAGGTTTATGAACAAAAACACCTGAATCACTTCATTCTGAACTGACTTTTTTGTCTTTAACCTTTTCCCCTCGTCTTTCTCCTCATGTTTTCAATTCAGCGTCTCTGTCGTGTGAAACAAACGAGTGACCTGCTCTTCTCTGTCGCCTTTTAGGCCTGAGCAATTTATGCTTGACAAATGGGCAGATTATGGTACTAGCGCCCCCTGCTGTGAGTGCGGCCGACAGACCGGCGACGGGTCCGGACTTTTCTCCCGTCTTTGTGTGTGAATCAGAGCGGAGAGGGAGAAAATGAGCCTGAGTGGATTTAACTTGTTTTACCCTAAAATATCCAGGAGCTGGCGATCGTCCTCATCGTCCATGACATCTGAAACACAGAGACGTGTACGGAAATGATCGAAAACCAGGAAACATGTACAGAAAATACAGATTATTCCTGACTCCTGTGGGGTTTTCACTGCAACACGCCACATATTCAGATTCACTCTCTGTGCTGAGTCCCTCCCCCTTCAGAGCACTAGCCCAACACCCCACTAATGAAACTCCTGCATCACATCAGGTTTGTCCAGTTGTGTGTTCAGTTTTCTCATGTTTTTGTGTATTTATGGAGAATTGTGGCGTGGGAGCCTGGGGGCGGAGCCTCGTACTGAAAGATTTGCATTTAGATGAATTCAAGGCCTAAAACAAGTAAAAAAGTACTGGTAAGTTTTGTGTATTTATTACTTTTTTCATCAGATTTTGTCATTGTTCTTCACCATGAAATCTGAAAAAGGTCAAACCTGATGGTTTCTCTGTGTGATTATTGACTGCTCCATGTGTGTGCAGTATTTTTGGCCTGTCAAATGTTGTGATGTCGTGTGAAACCAGCAGAACCCAGTGTGTTCTTCTGAAATTTGATTATTCCAGGTCTGAATTAGGGCTAAACCAGGTCTAGAAGAGAATAAGCTTTGCTATAGTAGGTTTAACAAACTGACCCAAAGGAAGACAATAATGTGGATCAAATGTGCACAAATGAACCAAACACTGAGCTGCAGGTGAGCAGAAAACCCCGAGGGAGCGAGCGTACCGTAAAACAGAACCACAGCTCAGACCATGTGACTTCTGCCTTTATACGATGAGGATCAAATTACTGATGGTCAACGCGAAAACAGTGTGAAGGCCCGACGCTTCTGAGAAAAGAGAGTATTTATTTAATTTAAACAAACCAAATGGACTTCTGTGAGGTGTAAGACATGTTCCAACACCGTTCGCTCGTCAGAAACACACCTGGAGTCGTTTTGTTTCCTTCGCACACGTTTAAATAACTCTTTATTATTAGTTTGTTTACGTCTCCAAAGCTCAGAATGCTCCTTTCACTTTAAGTTCAGTGGAGTCTGCAGGGTTCCTACTTTTGTCACTGATAAAATTTCAAAACTTTTCCATGACTTTACGGCCCCGACATGTGTAGAATTTCTCAGGGTTTTAGGACTGAATATGAAATGTGAACCCTTTACACTTGGTTTATAGTTTTTTAACATTCTAAATCCTGTCAGTGCGTTTATTGTGTCTCTTTTAAAGAAAACAGCTCATTGTGGATTGTCCTGCTGGAGAAATAAAGACAGAGATACTTAAAATTCCATTGACTTTTTCAGTTTCCATCAGTCTTCCAGGATTTCCATGACCGCGGGAACCCTGAGATTAGCAATTCTGGGGCTGAAATGACCCAAATTATTCCAGCGACGGTGTGCGGAGTTTAAAAACACAGTGGAGCACTTCCTGTATTACGACGTCACAAGGTGGAACAGTGTTTGTGGGGAGAACTCGGCCTAAATATGCAGGATTTTTGTGTTTAACACGTGTGAATGAAACAAAAAACAACTCCAGGTGTATTTTTGATCAGGAAACAACATCACAGCAAAGACCAGAAGAGTAATATGGGTGCTTTAAAAATAAGTAACTTGAATCACTTGAAAATATCAGTTCTAAATTGTTGGTATTGAGTTTTATAACGGCCCAAAGCTGCTCAAGGTGAAATGCAGGATGGGCCTCTTCCTTCGACAGGCAAACCCCCACCCGTCCACTACCGCTCATGTGACCGGACCATTGTAGGCCTATATAAAGAATGAAAGGAACATTTTTCTTTTTTGTAAATGTCAGACGTCTATTTAAATCCACCGAGTTTGTTTAGGTTTTGTCATTTTAAACATACGCCAATACATTTGTGCTGCTGCGATTACAATTACAACAACAGAAAACATTTTAACTCAGTAATTACAGATTTAAACAGCAGATTTGGGTGTTTTGTGATCTTTTGCATCCTCGTTGTAAAGATAAGAGCAGAATGTTGGCGTGCAGGCCCGACATCTGCAGTTACTTGCTGGTGATTTCATGCATTATTCTGTCGAGTTTCTGGAGTAATGTGAGGAAACGTGGGAGGAATGGTTTTGTATTCCTGACGGTGCAGCTTGTTTTACAGCTGCACTGCCTCAAAATGGAGGCAGAGGCCACACGGGCTGTGTTCAGAGCCCTGTGTGTCCTGCCTCCATGTTTGCCTCAGTGAGAACAAAGGAGACGGGGACTGCAGCTTCTCTGTCGCTTTTACACCGACTTTATGTCCAATTTATGCGTTAAAATGCCAAAAACAAGCCTTAATCTTGTTGGATTTTAACATTTAAACGTTTCCAGTGGTGTTTTGGTGGATTTACAATGGTGTTTGTGGTTAAAAATGCAGCAAATACGACTTAAAACGCCATTAAAGTGCTTATTTTGTACACATTTCATTCCATTTAATGCAAAACTGTTAGAGCTGCTTCTTTTTAACGTTTTCTGACGACGTCGAATGGAAGAGGCTCATGCTAAAACTGAAATAAGGAATTTAAGACAAAACAACAACGGGTTTCTTAGGTATTGTCAGATAAATTGTTATAAAATAGAGTCCGGTGACCATAAACTAGTCGAAAAGCGAGTTAAATATCAAGCTATTCTTTATTTTTGGCGTTTTTAGCGTTTCGGACTCGACCTAGCATAACCGCTTTGGGAAAAAAAATGCAGGCTAATCCCAGTTGAAGTCGGTATTTTAGCACATTTTTACACTATTTTAGGCTAAAACACAAAACAGCGAGCAGGATGTGAGGTTTAATTCCAAAAATAGCTCAGTTTTGAGGCTGTGGGTCGCGTTCGTGGGCATAAAACGAGCTTCGTGTGTCGGGTTTGGGTGACAGCGCGGAGCCTGGTCTAAAATGGAAGCGTAGCGGGGACCGTCGTGTTTACGCCTCGGAAAAACGCTCATGTTTGTCTCCGTTTCGTTCTGGTTCTGTTCTCGCTTTGCCCGAACGCCGCGCTTCTTTCCGGGGGGTTTGTACCCGCAGCCCGGTCACAGCTCGGGCTTCCCCCCCGCTCGGCTCTCGGCCTGGTCGGGCTTAGCCGCGGTAGCTCCTCCGCCGCCATCACCGCCGAGGCTGCCGCCGCCGCCGCCTGCCCCGGGAGGATTTCAACGGGGAAACCGCGACGGAAAGAGCCGCGGCTATAAATATTTATCCGGATTAGCATAACATAAAGCCGGGCGAAAGAGGCAAACCCGGGCGCACTGTCTCTCTGCGCCTGTAACCCAATATCTGCTGCATTTGGCAACTTTTAATTCGCTCCCCCTCCTCCCGTGCATAACCTACTCCTCCTTCCCTCTCCCTCTCCCACTCAGATGGCTTTTTCTCGCCGCTCCCGCTCAGTCTCGGGTAGATTTTGCTCTCCTTCCCTCCCTGAAGGAATGGAAGGGAAGGGAGGCAGGAGCGGCGTGTGTTTTTTCCGTGAAATTTTTATCACTAAATTAGAATTCACTCGAAGCGAACTCACCGTCTGAAAAAGCACTGCCGCGTCCACGGGGTTTCCCAGCCATCAGCGCACGGGCTGGCGGGGGAGCGCAGCCCAAATGCTCCGCGGACACTCCAAATGCGTAAAAGCGCACCAAAACGCACCGAAACACCCCCGAAACACCCCCGGACCCTCCGCAAAGCACTTTTATTCACACCTTTGACTGTGTTTTTATTTTGTTTATTTTTAGACGCCATGCCGGAGGGGAAATTAAGCTTATGTCACGATATTTCATCACCAGCAGCAGAGGGCGGGACTCCGCTTTAGGCCACACCTCACGGCTCAGGTATGAAAATGGATTTAGGCCGTGACAGATATTAGATTTCGCTTAGATCAGGTGTCACTGCCTGTGGAGCTCAGATGTTTTATTGTCGGGGTTCAAAGGTGCAAAATTAGTGTGACCAGACGTCTCCATTTCCCGGGACAGCCCCAGTCCTGAGTCCTGTGTCCCCAGAATTTCCCCCAAACGAATGATTTGTCACAGTTTTATACAAGAAATCTCCCACGTGTCTCTATTTTTGACCAATTTGATCTAAACCAGGACTACGTCAGGTCTAAATCAGGACTATCACAGTTTTTTGACTAATCTGAACAGTAAAGAGGAGCATAAATTGTCATTTGTTTTGCCAAAATACAAAAATCCATGTCCAAAATGCAGTGACAGAAGTTCCTTAGTTCACGGCTGACACCAGAATCCACGGTCTTACTCGCTCTGTTCACTCTTTTATTTATACCAACCGCCCCAAGGTCTGTATGCAGTGCAAGAATAGTTTAAACGATGCAGTGACATTCTTGCTGCCTTTCCTCAGAATTAAATTAGCGTCGTGACCTATTCTAAAGCAAACACAGACTGTAAAGTGCATCACATCATTCTATAGGCCAATAATATTTAATAGACTCAGACTTTATTGATCCACAGGGAAAGGATTTGGACACAAAGGAGCTCAAACATCACAAAAATATATAAATGGTGATGATAGATTGTAAATAAGTAGCAAAAAAGAGAGAAAGGAAGCATATCATTTGTGGGCAGGTAAAAAAGCAGATTTCCTTTGTAATAAAATCAGTTTTAGGGTCTAGCAGTCGTTTGTCTTTGGTGTGTAACGGTTGGAGTGTCCGGGTCAAATGTCCAGCGCTCACGTGTCACTGGGGAGTTTCAGGCGACGTCACAACACTCAACAATACTGTGGTTTTTGAATGAGAAAAAGTCGTCAGGATGTGGCACAGAACAGGAAGCCGAACATATTCAGCGCAGACGGAGGCGGGTCAGGTGCAGGGTTGTGTTGTGCACAGGTCACTCAGAGAAATGAACAGGTTCAACATTTGTGAATTTACCTTTAGATATTTCTTAGGAAAATATTATGTAAAAAAAAAAAAAAAGAAAAAAGAGTGTCACGACATCATCACATTAGAACCACCAATTAAACTCAAGATTCATTCATTATTAGACGTGCATACGGCCCCGGTCTGAACCTCACGCTACCAGATTTATCGCGATATCGTGGGAAAGTTCATGATATTCTGATATTCTACAGAAGAACAGACTGACTCTAAAACGCTTCAGTCACTTGGTGCAACATTTATTGTCATTAGGGACGGAACGAAATCCAAATCTGGACCAGATTTACACCATAAACATCTCACTGGACCAGATTTATTCCAATATAAAACTGTGAATCTGAGACTTTTTCCTCTAAAAATGCTTCACAGACTTAATCCACAGAATGAAGATGTAAAAGTGCTGAGAACAGTTATTTCTTCATGTCGTCTGCACTGAAACGGAGCAAAGGATCATGGTCTATGTAGTTCCCTCTGTTTTTTACCTATTTCTGCATCAGAACTGTTCATTTAAGCAAAGACACTTGGGGTTCAGGATATTGTGACACTCCAGATCATTGGGGCCTTTGACCAGAGCAGCAGATTTACAGTATCGTCACAGCTCTGTTCATTATTCTGTTATTTTACATGAAACCTGCCCGTGTAAATGTAATAATGCAAATGCTGCTCTTCACTTCGTAGACTGTGTAAAGTCCGGTGTGAGGGCCGCGTGTGGCCTTGTGTTTGTAAAATACCACTAACACTTTCTCCTCACAAACCTGCACAGAACTCCTCCTCACACAGACCACAGACTCTGGTGTGACGGTGCATCTGTTTTACCACATCTGCTGTCGAGTCGAGGCCGCGTAAAAAAATGACAAATAAACTGGTCTAATGTCGCGTGTCTCAGCGTTTCCAGTGAAGCAGCTGCAGATTCTGTGTCTGACTTTAGTGTCGGAGCTGAAATCAAAGGTTCTGTCGCTCGGTTTCATCATCGACTGCAGCTCGGGTTCGATATAAATCTAATAGTTGTTGATTAATCAGAACAACAGAATTTTCAGTCACTTTATTTGAGTTCAGTCTTTATTTCAAAGGACGATGTACAGAGACATAAAATGATAAAGAGATGAACATAAACCGCCTGTTTCCCTCTGCAGCCTCTGATTTAAATAAATGACACAGTGCAATTACAGTGAAGCCCTTTACACACAATATCACACCATTGAATAATTTTATGATCTTTTTTTTTTTTTTATGCACTGTTGCAAAATAATACTTCTGTAATAAGATGCTGGGGTTGAGGTCAGTCAGTACCAGATTAAATGTTTTTGTGCAGAATATAACTTTTATTTCCAGGGTCATTGTGGGGCCTTAAAAGTCTTAAAAAGGTCTTAAATGTCATGTTCCTAAATTAAAGCCTTAAAAAGTCTAAAACGATATTGTCCAAGTCTTATTTTTTCACCAAAGTCTTAAATTTCATGAGCCTATTTTTTGTAAACTCATCTCAAGTGCAGCGGGAGACGGTGTGAAAGTTTAGTTTGTCTTGTTAGAAATTTATAAATGATTTTTGGCCATTTTACAGCAATGCATGTGACCTATTGGGTTCTGAATGAGATTTTCTATTTAAAATATGTTTTTGTTCTTTAAAGCAGTGAGGAATGGTCATTATTAGAACTGGATCTGGTGTTTGGCTGCATGTTGTTCTTAATTTTATTTAATCGGTCTTAAAAAGGTCTTTAAAAAGTCTTAAATTTGGGAGAGTCAAACCTGGGGATGCTCTGATTTATGCTTTTTATTTAAACTCAATATTTTTACACCTAAATGTAGGAACTCTGACGCTAAAGAAATAAGAACAAACATTAACATTAACAAACAGATCAACATAATAAAACAGGTCCATTTCTAACTACAGCACTGTACACAGTACAATACAAGTGCTGATGGACCCTGATGTTTCCTGCTGCTCACCGAAGAATGAACCCTGTGTCCTTCACCTGTTGTGGGGAATTATGTGTAACACTGAACCAGAGTGTCTGTCCCTATTTTGGACCAGTCTGATCCTGCCAACAATAAAGAGGCAGAAACTGTCATTTGTTCCAGTAAAATACAGAAAACGACCCAAATACAAAGAAAATGTGACTGTACTGACTGACGTTGGCAATAAATGGACCGAGGGCAGAACGATGTTCTTTCATTACGCACTCATTTAACTGTTTTATTATTACAAACCAATCAACCCAAACCAGGGATGTCCCAGTTTCTGATTTTGAAAATCTGTTCACCCTGTACATAAATAAACTTTGCTTTCTTGCTAATTCAATCCAAGTTTTTGACTTTCTGTCAGTTAAATCAACAATTTTGTTTGGGCTGTGCAAAAATAAACTGAATTGAAAAATAGAAATAATGAAATAAAATCAAACAAAACCCTAGAATTAAATTAAATTGTAAAAAAAACAAAACAAAAAAACACGATTCACTTGGACTTTATTTACAGTGACAGCGGAAGTCCAGCAGGTGGAGCTGTGGCGCCGCGGGCTCATGGAACTATAATAATTTAATACTATAATAACGATATGAAAAATAATTATATAATAACTATATACAACAACTATATATTATAATAACTCAAATAGAACTATAATAAAATTTAACCTTATTGTTAAACGCCCGTTGTAAGACGGGACGTATTATGCCCCGCTGGCGGAGCTCTTGTTTTTATTATCGATCCACGTGCGCATAAATCCTGCGTCACTTCCTGTTCGGTAGACAACATGGCGGCGATGGCGGAGCATGAAAATGGATTTATCCCCGAGACGAACCCTTCCACAGTCCAAGAGCGGCTCATGAAACGCCACCAAACCCGGCAGGAGGACGCGGAGAGGCGCAAAGAGGCGAAAGAGCGCCACCAACTGGCGGAGGAGAAGTCCGGTTACTTTATAGGCGAGTTTAATAAAGAGAGGGCGGAAATCGAGGAGCTGCTGCGCTCCTGCTCCGGGGCAGACAGAGCCGAGGCTGCCGAGCTCCTGGAGAGAGCCACGGCCCAAACTGCGCGGTTACAGAAGTTTCTAAACGACAGCATGACATTTCTGAGCCAGTACGACCTGAGGCGGGCCCAGGCCGCGTTACAGCAGCTGCAGAGTGCGCTGAACGAGGCCCGAGAACAGGCGATGCCCAAGAAGAAGTTTGCGTTCCGAGCGCGCACCAAAGCCACGGAGAAAACCCCCGCACAGCAAACGGACCCAGACACGACAGCGACTGACGGCGGAAGCAGTAAAGTAGACGGGAAAATAGAGACTGAACAATGCAGGTTTTCTCATTTAACTGACGCGAACGTGACCAAAACCGCAGAGGAGATCCAACAGCGAGACGTCCTGCTGACCCACCTCACAAACTGCAGAGTGAAACTGTTGGGTTCCCCCAGCACGCTGCACCTGAAGCACATCGAGGCCTGCGAGATCCTGTGCGGCCCCGTGTCCAGCTCCGTGTTCGTGGACCACTGCAGAAACAGCCTCCTGTCCTTCCCCTGTCAGCAGCTGCGCACCCACAACACGACGGACACGCAGGTTTACCTCCAGGTCACGAGCCGGGCCATCGTGGAGGACTGCACCGGGGTCCGCTTCGCCCCCTTCTCCTGGACCTACCCCGGCCTGGACCAGGACTTCCAGACGTCCGGGCTGGACAGAAGTCGGAATCACTGGAGCGACGTGGATGATTTTAACTGGCTTTCCGCGGGAACGCCGTCTCCCAACTGGAGCCTGATCCCGGAGGACGAGAGGAGGGTCACATGGGACGATTAAAATACAAATTAATATTAAATACGTGAATGTTAAACGATCAAAGCACTAAATCTCCACTTCCACTAGTCCACTTCAACAGACCGAACTGTGTTTACGCTGCATTTCTTTATAAAAAGTGTTTTTGTTCTGTTATCACGACATTTGAGCTGTAAAAGTTTAAATAAGTGACTTCTGTGGTTATTTATGGCTTCATTCGGCTGGTGATTTGTTGGAGTAAATGAATAAATCCAAGGAAAAAAATTCATGGTTTTTAATGACACGGTTTCTTTAAAAATGGTTTACTGCCATTATTTAACATTTTAGTCCAGGGATTTCCAACCTGCAGCTCCGGAGCTCCAAAGAATTTCTGAACGATAATAATTATTTTATCATCGTAAACGCCGAGTACCTTTTCAGGTGTCTTATGTAATGCACGACTTTGTTCCCCAGTAAATGAATAACAGTTTATGCACTCATCTAAGGCTCTGATATTTATTCAATTTCTTGAAACCTCTAAAATGAGCTCACATTTAATTCATTCATTAACATGAGCTTCTTGTATTTGATGTCGTCAGAAAACCTTAAAAACAAAAGGCACCAACACTTTTGTATGAAATAACTGTTGTTTCTATAAAATAAGCGCTTTAATGACATTTTAAGTCACGTTTGCTGCATGTTTAACCACAAACACCATCAGAAATCCACCAGAACTCCACTGGAAACGTTTAAATGTTAAAATCCCACAGATTAAGGGTGGTTCTGAACAAGGCGCTCACAGGGGGAAAGGCTGGAGAGCCCCGGGAAATATGTCCATGGAGTGAAAATGAAGCCTGAAGTGACAGAAACATGAAGAATAAACACGGCCTTACTCCACACTCATGCTGTGATACTTTTGTCTTTAAAGTTTAAAGTGTTTTTCTCCAGTGTTAGTCCAGGCTGTAGTTCTGTTCCTGCCTTTACAGATGTTCTGATCTGATACTGGTTTGGCTCAGATTTGTCTCATTTTAGTTTAAAGGAAGTAAAAGCTGTTTTCAGTCTCTGGTATCGGTATCGAGTATCGGCAGATTATTAAAGCTGTGTCAGAGTAATAACAGTGAAAGTATCAGACAAAGTGGATCAGAGCATCTCTTAAACTTCTGCCACGGTCTAAACCTCCTCAGTTCGTTTATGCTGATGCTGTTCATATGTCCTGTTCATATGTGCTGTTCATATGTGCTGTTCATATGTGCTGTTCATATGTGCTGTTCATATGTGCTGTTCATATGTGCTGTTCATATGTGCTGTTCATATGTGCTGTTCATATGTGCTGTTCATATGTGCTGTTCATATGTCCTGTTCATATGTGCTGTTCATATGTCCTGTTCATATGTGCTGTTCATATGTGCTGTTCATATGTCCTGTTCATATGTGCTGTTCATATGTGCTGTTCATATGTGCTGTTCATATGTGCTGTTCATATGTCCTGTTCATATGTCCTGTTCATATGTGCTGTTCATATGTGCTGTTCATATGTGCTGTTCATATGTGCTGTTCATATGTCCTGTTCATATGTGCTGTTCATATGTGCTGTTCATATGTGCTGTTCATATGTGCTGTTCATATGTCCTGTTCATATGTGCTGTTCATATGTGCTGTTCATATGTGCTGTTCATATGTGCTGTTCATATGTGCTGTTCATATGTCCTGTTCATATGTCCTGTTCATATGTGCTGTTCATATGTCCTGTTCATATGTGCTGTTCATATGTGCTGTTCATATGTGCTGTTCATATGTGCTGTTCATATGTGCTGTTCATATGTCCTGTTCATATGTGCTGTTCATATGTGCTGTTCATATGTGCTGTTCATATGTGCTGTTCATATGTCCTGTTCATATGTGCTGTTCATATGTGCTGTTCATATGTGCTGTTCATATGTGCTGTTCATATGTGCTGTTCATATGTCCTGTTCATATGTCCTGTTCATATGTGCTGTTCATATGTGCTGTTCATATGTGCTGTTCATATGTGCTGTTCATATGTGCTGTTCATATGTCCTGTTCATATGTCCTGTTCATATGTGCTGTTCATATGTCCTGTTCATATGTGCTGTTCATATGTGCTGTTCATATGTCCTGTTCATATGTGCTGTTCATATGTGCTGTTCATATGTGCTGTTCATATGTGCTGTTCATATGTGCTGTTCATATGTGCTGTTCATATGTGCTGTTCATATGTGCTGTTCATATGTCCTGTTCATATGTCCTGTTCATATGTCCTGTTCATATGTGCTGTTCATATGTCCTGTTCATATGTCCTGTTCATATGTGCTGTTCATATGTGCTGTTCATATGTCCTGTTCATATGTCCTGTTCATATGTGCTGTTCATATGTGCTGTTCATATGTGCTGTTCATATGTGCTGTTCATATGTCCTGTTCATATGTCCTGTTCATATGTGCTGTTCATATGTGCTGTTCATATGTGCTGTTCATATGTGCTGTTCATATGTCCTGTTCATATGTGCTGTTCATATGTGCTGTTCATATGTGCTGTTCATATGTGCTGTTCATATGTCCTGTTCATATGTGCTGTTCATATGTGCTGTTCATATGTGCTGTTCATATGTGCTGTTCATATGTGCTGTTCATATGTCCTGTTCATATGTCCTGTTCATATGTGCTGTTCATATGTCCTGTTCATATGTGCTGTTCATATGTGCTGTTCATATGTGCTGTTCATATGTGCTGTTCATATGTGCTGTTCATATGTCCTGTTCATATGTGCTGTTCATATGTGCTGTTCATATGTGCTGTTCATATGTGCTGTTCATATGTGCTGTTCATATGTCCTGTTCATATGTGCTGTTCATATGTGCTGTTCATATGTGCTGTTCATATGTGCTGTTCATATGTGCTGTTCATATGTGCTGTTCATATGTCCTGTTCATATGTCCTGTTCATATGTGCTGTTCATATGTGCTGTTCATATGTCCTGTTCATATGTGCTGTTCATATGTGCTGTTCATATGTGCTGTTCATATGTCCTGTTCATATGTGCTGTTCATATGTGCTGTTCATATGTGCTGTTCATATGTCCTGTTCATATGTGCTGTTCATATGTGCTGTTCATATGTCCTGTTCATATGTGCTGTTCATATGTGCTGTTCATATGTCCTGTTCATATGTGCTGTTCATATGTGCTGTTCATATGTGCTGTTCATATGTGCTGTTCATATGTGCTGTTCATATGTGCTGTTCATATGTGCTGTTCATATGTGCTGTTCATATGTGCTGTTCATATGTGCTGTTCATATGTCCTGTTCATATGTGCTGTTCATATGTGCTGTTCATATGTGCTGTTCATATGTCCTGTTCATATGTGCTGTTCATATGTGCTGTTCATATGTGCTGTTCATATGTGCTGTTCATATGTGCTGTTCATATGTGCTGTTCATATGTCCTGTTCATATGTGCTGTTCATATGTGCTGTTCATATGTGCTGTTCATATGTGCTGTTCATATGTGCTGTTCATATGTCCTGTTCATATGTCCTGTTCATATGTGCTGTTCATATGTGCTGTTCATATGTCCTGTTCATATGTGCTGTTCATATGTGCTGTTCATATGTGCTGTTCATATGTCCTGTTCATATGTGCTGTTCATATGTGCTGTTCATATGTGCTGTTCATATGTGCTGTTCATATGTCCTGTTCATATGTCCTGTTCATATGTCCTGTTCATATGTGCTGTTCATATGTGCTGTTCATATGTCCTGTTCATATGTCCTGTTCATATGTGCTGTTCATATGTGCTGTTCATATGTGCTGTTCATATGTGCTGTTCATATGTGCTGTTCATATGTCCTGTTCATATGTGCTGTTCATATGTGCTGTTCATATGTGCTGTTCATATGTCCTGTTCATATGTCCTGTTCATATGTCCTGTTCATATGTGCTGTTCATATGTCCTGTTCATATGTGCTGTTCATATGTGCTGTTCATATGTCCTGTTCATATGTCCTGTTCATATGTCCTGTTCATATGTCCTGTTCATATGTCCTGTTCATATGTGCTGTTCATATGTGCTGTTCATATGTCCTGTTCATATGTGCTGTTCATATGTCCTGTTCATATGTCCTGTTCATATGTCCTGTTCATATGTGCTGTTCATATGTCCTGTTCATATGTGCTGTTCATATGTGCTGTTCATATGTCCTGTTCATATGTGCTGTTCATATGTGCTGTTCATATGTGCTGTTCATATGTGCTGTTCATATGTGCTGTTCATATGTGCTGTTCATATGTCCTGTTCATATGTCCTGTTCATATGTCCTGTTCATATGTGCTGTTCATATGTGCTGTTCATATGTGCTGTTCATATGTCCTGTTCATATGTCCTGTTCATATGTCCTGTTCATATGTGCTGTTCATATGTGCTGTTCATATGTGCTGTTCATATGTGCTGTTCATATGTCCTGTTCATATGTCCTGTTCATATGTCCTGTTCATATGTGCTGTTCATATGTCCTGTTCATATGTGCTGTTCATATGTGCTGTTCATATGTCCTGTTCATATGTCCTGTTCATATGTCCTGTTCATATGTGCTGTTCATATGTGCTGTTCATATGTCCTGTTCATATGTGCTGTTCATATGTGCTGTTCATATGTCCTGTTCATATGTGCTGTTCATATGTCCTGTTCATATGTGCTGTTCATATGTCCTGTTCATATGTCCTGTTCATATGTGCTGTTCATATGTGCTGTTCATATGTCCTGTTCATATGTGCTGTTCATATGTGCTGTTCATATGTCCTGTTCATATGTGCTGTTCATATGTGCTGTTCATATGTCCTGTTCATATGTCCTGTTCATATGTGCTGTTCATATGTGCTGTTCATATGTGCTGTTCATATGTCCTGTTCATATGTGCTGTTCATATGTGCTGTTCATATGTGCTGTTCATATGTGCTGTTCATATGTCCTGTTCATATGTGCTGTTCATATGTGCTGTTCATATGTGCTGTTCATATGTCCTGTTCATATGTGCTGTTCATATGTCCTGTTCATATGTGCTGTTCATATGTGCTGTTCATATGTGCTGTTCATATGTGCTGTTCATATGTGCTGTTCATATGTGCTGTTCATATGTCCTGTTCATATGTGCTGTTCATATGTGCTGTTCATATGTGCTGTTCATATGTGCTGTTCATATGTGCTGTTCATATGTGCTGTTCATATGTGCTGTTCATATGTGCTGTTCATATGTGCTGTTCATATGTCCTGTTCATATGTGCTGTTCATGTGCTGTTCATATGTCCTCATTTTTTCATGACAAAAATCTCAGTTCATTTTTGTTTTCATCAAATTTCACGATGCAGTTTAATAAAAGCTCAGAGTTTCACCTTTTAAATGCAGTTTATTTCATGTTTTTATTGTTTCAGATGCTGAGATATGAAGTCTGTCATCACCCCTCAGGAGGGAAGCACCTTCACCCTGGAACAGCAGGTTTTACAAGACTAAACCAGGACTAAACCAGGTCTGAACCAGGTCTGAACCAGGTCTGAACCAGGTCTAAACCAGGTCTAAACCAGGTCTAAACCAGGTCTGAACCAGGTCTGAACCAGGTCTAAACCAGGTCTAAACCAGGTCTGAACCAGGTCTGAACCAGGTCTAAACCAGGTCTGAACCAGGTCTAAACCAGGTCTAAACCAGGTCTGAACCAGGTCTAAACCAGGTCTGAACCAGGTCTGAACCGGGTCTGAACCAGGTCTGAACCAGGTCTGAACCAGGTCTAAACCAGGTCTAAACCAGGTCTAAACCAGGTCTGAACCAGGTCTGAACCAGGTCTAAACCAGGTCTAAACCAGGTCTGAACCAGGTCTGAACCAGGTCTAAACCAGGTCTAAACCAGGTCTGAACCAGGTCTAAACCAGGTCTAAACCAGGTCTGAACCAGGTCTAAACCAGGTCTGAACCAGGTCTGAACCGGGTCTGAACCAGGTCTGAACCAGGTCTGAACCAGGTCTGAACCAGGTCTGAACCAGGTCTGAACCAGGTCTGAACCAGGTCTGAACCAGGTCTAAACCAGGTCTAAACCAAGACTAAACCAGGTCTAAACCAGGACTAAACCAGGACTAAACCAGGACTAAACCAGGTCTAAACCAGGTCCATGTGTGTACTCTAGTCTCTGTTCTCTTACACTTGTTCTGCTCCAGTTCGTTCTAAACACGTTCAGGAAGCGTTCTAAATGTCCTGAAGGTTCTAAATGTTCTGAAGGTTCTAAATGTTCTGAAGGTTCTAAATGTTCTGAAGGTTCTGAATGTTCTGAAGGTTCTGAATGTTCTGAAGGTTCTAAATGTTCAGAAGGTTCTGAATGTTCTAAAGGTTCTGAATGTTCTGAAGGTTCTAAATGTTCTGAAGGTTCTGAATGTTCTAAAGGTTCTGAATGTTCTGAAGGTTCTAAATGTTCAGAAGGTTCTAAATGTTCTAAAGGTTCTGAATGTTCTGAAGGTTCTAAATGTTCAGAAGGTTCTGAATGTTCTGAAGGTTCTGAATGTTCTAAAGGTTCTGAATGTTCTGAAGGTTCTAAATGTTCAGAAGGTTCTAAATGTTCAGAAGGTTCTGAATGTTCTGAAGGTTCTGAATGTTCTAAAGGTTCTGAATGTTCTGAAGGTTCTAAATGTTCAGAAGGTTCTGAATGTTCTTAAGGTTCTTAATGTTCTGAAGGTTCTAAATGTTCTTAAGGTTCTTAATGTTCTGAAGGTTCTTAATGTTCTTAAGGTTCTGAATGTTCTGAAGGTTCTAAATGTTCTGAAGGTTCTAAATGTTCTGAAGGTTCTGAATGTTCTGAAGGTTCTAAATGTCCTGAAGGTTCTAAATGTTCTGAAGGTTCTAAATGTTCTGAAGGTTCTGAATGTTCTGAAGGTTCTGAATGTTCTAAAGGTTCTGAATGTTCTGAAGGTTCTAAATGTTCAGAAGGTTCTAAATGTTCTAAAGGTTCTGAATGTTCTGAAGGTTCTAAATGTTCAGAAGGTTCTGAATGTTCTGAAGGTTCTGAATGTTCTAAAGGTTCTGAATGTTCTGAAGGTTCTAAATGTTCAGAAGGTTCTAAATGTTCAGAAGGTTCTGAATGTTCTAAAGGTTCTGAATGTTCTGAAGGTTCTAAATGTTCAGAAGGTTCTAAATGTTCTGAAGGTTCTGAATGTTCTAAAGGTTCTGAATGTTCTGAAGGTTCTAAATGTTCAGAAGGTTCTAAATGTTCTAAAGGTTCTGAATGTTCTGAAGGTTCTAAATGTTCTAAAGGTTCTGAATGTTCTGAAGGTTCTAAATGTTCAGAAGGTTCTAAATGTTCTGAAGGTTCTGAATGTTCTAAAGGTTCTGAATGTTCTGAAGGTTCTAAATGTTCAGAAGGTTCTAAATGTTCTGAATGTTCTGAAGGTTCTAAATGTTCAGAAGGTTCTAAATGTTCTGAAGGTTCTAAATGTTCAGAAGGTTCTAAATGTTCTGAATGTTCTGAAGGTTCTAAATGTTCAGAAGGTTCTAAATGTTCTGAAGGTTCTGAATGTTCTAAAGGTTCTGAATGTTCTGAAGGTTCCGCTCTGTGGGACTGTTTCAGGCTCCAGACCTGAGGACCATGAGGATCTAGTTCTTAGTCAGATGTGATTTTCGATACTTGTGAGAGTTTTGCTGCTGCGTTAAAGTTCCGTCTTGAGTCTCTCCTCGGGCCTGAGGTGAAACTGTCACTTTGGCTTCAGACTGAATTATTTTGATCTCCTTTTACCGTAAAACCGCTCAAACGGGTCCAGACGTGTGATCCTGAACCCCGAGGCCCGTTCAGACTGAAGCCCGATGTTCATGTTAGAACGTTATAATCCACATAATTCTGGATGACTTTAATATTTGGATCTGAAGGTTCTCAAACTGTGGTCCTGATCACAGAACAAAGACATTTTACACTGAACTATTCACAAGAATCAGATGAAGTTTATTATAAGTTTACTTCTGTTTCTGTCAGTGAAAAGTTGGAGTTTGGACATGTTTTATTTTCATGACTTTCTACGTTTGAAATACAAACACAACACATCAAATCTGTGAGAAATGGATTTATGGATTCAGCTTTTTTCAAAATACATTTCTTATCAGGTTTACAGTGGCCCTCAACAAAACCCAGTAACACTGACACGGCTCAAAACCGTCAGTAACAGAGGATTTTTTATATTTCCCCCAAAACAAACCACAACCCGACAATACCAAAGTAAATTTCATTTGAAAAATCTGTTTTGTGAATCTGCAGAGGTTTGATAAATGAACTGGATTTTTTTTTTCCATTGAAAAGGTTCATCAAAAAGATCTTTGTATTTTTTACATCTTATATGTGGAATATTTATCACTGATTCAAACTTTTATTTATCCCAGTTCCTTTGGACCATTTGTGGATCTTTACAAAAGGCCGACAGACAAATGACTTCGTTGTTTCTCTGTTACTTCTGTGTTTCAGTTCTTTCCCACATGACGGGAGCAGATGTTTCCTTAAAGGCCGATTCTCTGAGCAGAATCAACCAGGTCATTTTTAAAGACCAGGAGCTTTTCCCAAACTGAGGGTTTGAAGTCACTTATTACATTTATTATTCATTTAGTCAAATCATTTCATCCCATTTTCTTGGAGGGTTGAATCGGAATTAGAACCAACACAACCCTGACCTCCTTTATGAGGCTGTAAATGAGACACGGAACAGAACAAAAATACTGTTGGTTTAATAACGCACTGGAATAACAAATGTGGTTTGTAGTTTTTGTGGTTTGTTTTGTGTTTTAGTAGTTTGTGTTTTGTAGTTTTTGTGTTTTGTAGTTTTAGTCTTTAGTGTTTTGTAGATTTAGTGTTTTTGTCTTTTGTAGTTTTTATCTTTAGTGTTTTGTAGTTTTAGTGTTTTGTAGTTTTAGTGTTTTGTAGTTTTAGTGTTTTATAGTTTTTATCTTTAGTGTTTTGTAATTTTAGTGTTTTATAGATTCAGTGTTTTAGTGTTTTGTAGTTTTAGTGTTTTGTAGATTTAGTATTTTAGTGTTTTGTAGTTTTAGTGTTTTGTAGATTTAGTATTTTAGTGTTTTGTAGTTTTAGTGTTTTGTAGATTTAGTATTTTAGTGTTTTGTAGTTTTAGTGTTTTGTAGTTTTAGTGTTTTGTAGTTTTAATGTTTTGTACTTTTAGTGTTTTGTAGTTTTAGTGTTTTGTAGATTTAGTGTTTTAGTGTTTTGTAGTTTTAGTGTTTTGTAGTTTTAGTGTTTTGCAGATTTAGTGTTTTAGTGTTTTGTAGTTTTAGTGTTTTGTAGTTTTAGTGTTTTGTAGTTTTAGTGTTTTGTAGTTTTAGTGTTTTGCAGATTTAGTGTTTTGTAGTTTTAGTGTTTTGTAGTTTTAGTGTTTTGTAGTTTTAGTGTTTTGTAGTTTTAGTGTTTTGTAGTTTTAGTGTTTTGCAGATTTAGTGTTTTAGTGTTTTGTAGTTTTAGTGTTTTGTAGTTTTAGTGTTTTGTACTTTTAGTGTTTTGTAGTTTTAGTGTTTTGTAGTTTTAGTGTTTTGTAGTTAGTGTTTTGTAGTTTTAATGTTTTGTACTTTTAGTGTTTTGTAGTTTTAGTGTTTTGCAGATTTAGTGTTTTAGTGTTTTGTAGTTTTAGTGTTTTGTAGTTTTAGTGTTTTGCAGATTTAGTGTTTTGTAGTTTTAGTGTTTTGTAGTTTTAGTGTTTTGTAGTTAGTGTTTTGTAGTTTTAGTGTTTTGTAGTTAGTGTTTTGTAGTTTTAGTGTTTTGTAGATTTAGTGTTTTGTAGTTAGTGTTTTGTAGTTTTAGTGTTTTGTAGTTAGTGTTTTGTAGTTTTAGTGTTTTGTAGATTTAGTGTTTTAGTGTTTTGTAGTTTTAGTGTTTTGTAGTTTTAGTGTTTTGTAGTTAGTGTTTTGTAGTTTTAGTGTTTTGTAGTTTTAGTGTTTTGTAGTTTTAGTGTTTTGTAGATTTAGTGTTTTAGTGTTTTGTAGTTTTAGTGTTTTGTAGTTAGTGTTTTGTAGTTTTAGTGTTTTGTAGATTTAGTGTTTTAGTGTTTTGTAGTTTTAGTGTTTTGTAGTTTTAGTGTTTTGTAGTTTTAGTGTTTTGTAGTTAGTGTTTTGTAGTTTTAGTGTTTTGTAGTTTTAGTGTTTTGTAGTTTTAGTGTTTTGTAGATTTAGTGTTTTAGTGTTTTGTAGTTTTAGTGTTTTGTAGTTTTAGTGTTTTGTAGTTTTAGTGTTTTGTAGTCTTCGTGTTTGCGTGCGACCTGTGCGTGCCGGCAAGCGCTCAGGCGGTGAATGGGCCGCTGAGGTCACGCTAACGAAGGCTAACCTGAAGCTAACTGCTCGGGCTAACAACCCCGGGCCTGAACTCTGCATCCGCCGACTCTAAAAGTGCCGCTCTGCTTTCGCCCCGTGATCCCTTCCCGCCCCCGGGGGAACCGCGTGCTCCGGCTTTGCCCAATCGCCGAGCAGCCGTCGGCTTAACCGTCCTGTGCCAAACCGATTTAAGCTAATTGGCTGTAGCGACTTACCGGAGATTAGCGTGACGTGTTCTGACTTCTGCTCTAATCATTCGGATCCTACGCAATCCTCCTGCGCACGGGACGGACACCAGCTCCTCAGCAAAACACAGAAATACTCGTTTTTTCACAAAATGGAAGACGATTTAAGGCGGGAGTTTTGATTGCGATGGATCACGAGCGCTGCTAACTCGGAATTTGACGTTTTTCGCGGTGTTTAAGGGGCAACTCGAAGCGCTAAATCTTTGACGTTTTTATTTTAAGTTAAATAAAAAAGGAGGATTTAAAGTGCTGAAAATGGCGCTGATGTCGGTGAAGTTCGACCTGAAGAAGCGCGTGAAGCTGGCGCAGACGGTGTGGTTCATGTACTGGTTCGCGGTGATGGCGGGAATCCTGGTGTTCAGCATGGGCCTGTTCTTCAAGATCGAGCTGAGGAAACGCTCCGAGCTCATGGACAACAACGAGAGCCACTTCCTGCCCAACCTGCTGATCCTCATGGGGCTGGTGATCTGCTGCATCAACGCGCTCGGCGGCAAAATCTGCTACGACTCGCTCGACCCGTCCAAGTTCGCCAAGTGGAAGCCGCTGCTGGGCTCGTTCCTGGCGGCGTGTTCGGTGTTCAACGCCCTGCTGCTGCTCACGGCGCTCCTGTGCTTCCTGATGAGGATCCCGCTGCAGTTCACGCTGGCCGAGGGGCTGAGGAGCGGCATGAGGTTCTACAAGGACACGGACACGCCCGGGCGCTGCTACATGAAGAGGACCATCGACCTCATGCAGATGGAGTTCAGGTGCTGCGGCACCGACAGCTTCAGGGACTGGTTCGAGATCCAGTGGGTCAGCAACCGGTACCTGGACTTCAGCGCCAAGGAAGTCCGAGAGTGAGTACGATACGATACGATACGATACGATAAGATACAATACGATAAGACAAGATACGATAAGATACGACAAGATGAGATACGATATGATAAGACAAGATACGATACAATACGATACGATAAGATAAAATAAGATAAGGTAACACTATAAAAAAGGATTTTCTAACATAGTTAAACTGACTTCAATTAAGCAGATTCATCTTAAAAGATCAATTTTAAGATTTTTTTACTATAAGTTCTTCTAAAACCTGTTACACAACGACAGAATTAGAAGAAAACAGCAGCGTCTGAAGAGCAAGTCTGGAGCTACACTTTCACTGATGACTTACTGTAAATATAAGAGACAAAGTAAAACAAACAAATGTAATGCAGAATTCATTGGTTCCAGAGCTTTAAAAACGTAACACTTTAGGCTCTTTAAAGGCTTCTGCAGTGTGAGACTTTAAAGTCCTCACTCAGGCCGACTGTGCTCCATAAGAAGAAGAACACATTTGATTTATTCTGCTCCTTTCTGGACACTCAGGGTCACTTTAAAACAACATGAACAAGTGCAGTTTAAACACCACCGTTAAAGTGGGACAGAGTTTGATGTGTTTGGTGAGTTCCTCCTGTCGACGAGGAGGAAGCAGATGATTCTGGAGCTGGAGCTTCACTACGGCCGAGCTCAGGTCGACGAGAGCCAAACGTGAAGGAACTTTTAGCTCAGCAAAGGGATTCGCACCATCAATAATCCTGAAAACCTTTGAGTGGAGCAGGAAAATTCTGTTCCTGTTGGATTTATACGTGTTCCTCATATTTCCGCTCAGGAGTTTAAGGCTGAGGGAACAAACCACAGGAAATAAAGAGGATTTTGGTTTAAAACTCTTTTCCTGCGACTCATCAGAGCAGCAGTTTAATTACACTGATCTGGACTAAACCAGGACTAAACCAGGACTAAACCAGGACTAAACCAGGACTGAACCAGGACTGAACCAGGACTGAACCAGGACTAAACCAGGACTAAACCAGGACTGAACCAGGACTAAACCAGGACTGAACCAGGCCTGAACCAGGACTGAACCAGGACTGAACCAGGACTGAACCAGGACTGAACCAGGACTGAACCAGGACTGAACCAGGACTGAACCAGGCCTGAACCAGGCCTGAACCAGGACTGAACCAGGACTGAACCAGGACTGAACCAGGACTGAACCAGGACTGAACCAGGACTGAACCAGGACTGAACCAGGACTGAACCAGGACTGAACCAGGCCTGAACCAGGCCTGAACCAGGCCTGAACCAGGACTAAACCAGGACTGAACCAGGACTGAACCAGGACTGAACCAGGCCTGAACCAGGACTGAACCAGGACTGAACCAGGACTGAACCAGGACTGAACCAGGACTGAACCAGGACTGAACCAGGACTGAACCAGGCCTGAACCAGGACTGAACCAGGCCTGAACCAGGCCTGAACCAGGCCTGAACCAGGCCTGAACCAGGCCTGAACCAGGACTGAACCAGGCCTGAACCAGGCCTGAACCAGGCCTGAACCAGGCCTGAACCAGGACTGAACCAGGACTGAACCAGAACTGAACCAGGACTGAACCAGGACTGAACCAGGACTGAACCAGGACTGAACCAGGACTGAACCAGGACTAAACCAGGACTGAACCAGGACTGAACCAGGACTGAACCAGGCCTGAACCAGGCCTGAACCAGGACTGAACCAGGACTGAACCAGGCCTGAACCAGGCCTGAACCAGGCCTGAACCAGGACTGAACCAGGCCTGAACCAGGACTGAACCAGGCCTGAACCAGGCCTGAACCAGGCCTGAACCAGAACTGAACCAGAACTGAACCAGGCCTGAACCAGGCCTGAACCAGGCCTGAACCAGGACTGAACCAGGACTGAACCAGGCCTGAACCAGGCCTGAACCAGGCCTGAACCAGGCCTGAACCAGGCCTGAACCAGGCCTGAACCAGGCCTGAACCAGGACTGAACCAGGACTGAACCAGGACTGAACCAGGACTGAACCAGGACTGAACCAGGACTGAACCAGGACTGAACCAGGACTGAACCAGAACTGAACCAGGACTGAACCAGGCCTGAACCAGGCCTGAACCAGGCCTGAACCAGGCCTGAACCAGGACTGAACCAGGCCTGAACCAGGACTGAACCAGGACTGAACCAGGACTAAACCTTTAGATTCTTCCTCCTGACAGAGAAGATAGTGAACTTTGTGCCAGTTTCAGTTTCATGTGGAGAGTTCCAGGAATCACAGGGATCTGAACCCGAAACCAGGTCACACATCTGCACCTGTCGCACCTGTCGCACCTGTCGCACCTGTCGCACCTGTCGCACCTGTCTGTGCTCACGTTAGACTCCAGAATGCTCTTGTCGTCGTAGTTTTCCGTCCGCTGGCTCAGTTTTTCTTCCGTCTCCTGAGCTCAGGGTTAAGTGTGTCACAGAGTCCAAGTGTGTCACGTTAACGAGGCAAATCTGCTGATGGGCCTAAAGCCGAGAGCAGATAATCCCCTGACAACAGGAACACAGGAACACAGGAACACCACAAGAACACCACAGGAACACCACAAGAACACCACAAGAACACCACAAGAACACCAGAACACCACAGGAACACCACAAGAACACCACAAGAACACCACAAGAACACCAGAACACTACAAGAACACCACAAGAACACCACCAGAACACCACAAGAACACCACCAGAACACCAGAACACCACAGGAACACCACCAGAACACCAGAACACCACAGGAACACCAGAACACCACAGGAACACCACCAGAACACCACAGGAACACCAGAACACCACAGGAACACCACCAGAACACCAGAACACCACAGGAACACCAGAACACCACAGGAACACCAGAACACCACAGGAACACCAGAACACCACAGGAACACCAGAACACCACAGGAACACCACCAGAACACCAGAACACCACAGGAACACCAGAACACCACAGGAACACCAGAACACCACAGGAACACCAGAACACCACAGGAACACCAGAACACCAGAACACCACAGGAACACCAGAACACCACAGGAACACCAGAACACACTAAGCTTTAACTCCACACGTGTGTTTATAACGACATGTCTGAGATTAAACCAAATCAAACCTGCTCCTGCACTGCACATTTCTCTGATCTGGTCCAGATTTCAAACTTCTCTCAGGTTCTTCATGTTGTTTTCAGATTTATTCTCCTGACTCATTCTGAGACGCTTCATTCTCGTCTAGACATCGATTATTTGAACAGAACTTGTCCAGTAAAAGGATCTTCTTCTGGTAGATTTAAGAAGAGATGAACCAATACTGTTGCTCTGGTCAAAGGTTCAATGATCTGGAGCGTCACAATATCCTGAATCCCAAGTGTCTTTGCTTAAATGAACAGTTCTGATGCAGAAATAGGTAAAAAACAGAGGGAACTACATAGACCATGATCCTTTGCTCCGTTTCAGTGCAGACGACACGAAGAAATAACTGTTCTAAGCACTTTTACATCTTCATTCTGTGGATTAAGTCTGTGAAGCATTTTCAGAGGAAAAAGTCTCAGATTCACAGTTTTATATTGTAATAAATCTGGTCCAGTGAGATGTTTATGGTGAAAATATCTACAGAGAGATTTGGATTTCACTCCATCACTAATGACAGTAAATGTTGCACCAAATGACTGAAGCATTTTGGAGTCAGTCTGTTATTCTGTAGAATATCGGAACATCATGAGATTTCCCACGATATCGCGATAAATATCGTACCGGGGCCGTATCGTATCGGGAGAATCGGATATCGGTACAGTCCTGGTTGGTAATAATAAAATAGTGAATCAAGTGCATCATTAAGGGAAACTGTTCTGTACTCGGCTCATTCACAACGAACTTAAGTCAGTTTAGTCACATTTTCTTTGTGTTTTTGTTGTTTTTAAGCAGATTTTCTGTATTTTACATAAACAAATTACAGTTTCTGCCTCTTTACTGTTGCAGGATCAGATTAGTCAAAAATAGAGACACTGGGACATTTATTATATAAAACTGGGACAAATCTGTGTTTTTGGATAAATCTGCTGGGACAGGGACGTCTGGACCCTGTACTCGTGTTTTTGAGTATTTTTAGTTTGGTTTTCTGTTGTTTTCTTCTGTAGTTTCGGTGTATTTTTAGTTTAGTTGTTGTTTTCTTCTGTAGTTTTGGTGTATTTTTAGTTTAGTTGTTGTTTTCTTCTGTAGTTTCGGTGTATTTTTAGTTTAGTTGTTGTTTTCTTCTGTAGTTTTGGTGTATTTTTAGTTTAGTTGTTGTTTTCTTCTGTAGTTTTGGTGTATTTTTAGTTTAGTTGTTGTTTTCTTCTGTAGTTTTGGTGTATTTTTAGTTTAGTTGTTGTTTTCTTCTGTAGTTTTGGTGTATTTTTAGTTTAGTTGTTGTTTTCTTCTGTAGTTCTGGTGTATTTTTAGTTTAGTTGTTGTTTTCTTCTGTAGTTCTGGTGTATTTTTAGTTTAGTTATTGTTTTCTTCTGTAGTTCTGGTGTATTTTTAGTTTAGTTATTGTTTTCTTCTGTAATTTTGGTGTATTTTTAGTTTAGTTGTTGTTTTCTTCTGTAGTTTTGGTGTATTTTTAGTTTAGTTGTTGTTTTCTTCTGTAGTTTTGGTGTATTTTTAGTTTAGTTGTTGTTTTCTTCTGTAGTTTTGGTGTATTTTTAGTTTAGTTGTTGTTTTCTTCTGTAGTTTTGGTGTATTTTTAGTTTAGTTGTTGTTTTCTTCTGTAGTTTTGGTGTATTTTTAGTTTAGTTGTTGTTTTCTTCTGTAGTTCTGGTGTATTTTTAGTTTAGTTATTGTTTTCTTCTGTAGTTTTGGTGTATTTTTAGTTTAGTTGTTGTTTTCTTCTGTAGTTTTGGTGTATTTTTAGTTTAGTTGTTGTTTTCTTCTGTAGTTTTGGTGTATTTTTAGTTTAGTTGTTGTTTTCTTCTGTAGTTTTGGTGTATTTTTAGTTTAGTTGTTGTTTTCTTCTGTAGTTTCGGTGTATTTTTAGTTTAGTTGTTGTTTTCTTCTGTAGTTTTGGTGTATTTTTAGTTTAGTTGTTGTTTTCTTCTGTAGTTTTGGTGTATTTTTAGTTTAGTTGTTGTTTTCTTCTGTAGTTCTGGTGTATTTTTAGTTTAGTTATTGTTTTCTTCTGTAGTTTTGGTGTATTTTTAGTTTAGTTGTTGTTTTCTTCTGTAGTTTTGGTGTATTTTTAGTTTAGTTGTTGTTTTCTTCTGTAGTTTTGGTGTATTTTTAGTTTAGTTGTTGTTTTCTTCTGTAGTTTTGGTGTATTTTTAGTTTAGTTGTTGTTTTCTTCTGTAGTTCTGGTGTATTTTTAGTTTAGTTATTGTTTTCTTCTGTAGTTTTGGTGTATTTTTAGTTTAGTTGTTGTTTTCTTCTGTAGTTTTGGTGTATTTTTAGTTTAGTTGTTGTTTTCTTCTGTAGTTTTGGTGTATTTTTAGTTTAGTTGTTTTCTTCTGTAGTTTTGGTGTATTTTTAGTTTAGTTGTTGTTTTCTTCTGTAGTTTTGGTGTATTTTTAGTTTAGTTGTTGTTTTCTTCTGTAGTTTTGGTGTATTTTTAGTTTAGTTATTGTTTTCTTCTGTAGTTTTGGTGTATTTTTAGTTTAGTTGTTGTTTTCTTCTGTAGTTTTGGTGTATTTTTAGTTTAGTTGTTGTTTTCTTCTGTAGTTTTGGTGTATTTTTAGTTTAGTTGTTGTTTTCTTCTGTAGTTTTGGTGTATTTTTAGTTTAGTTGTTGTTTTCTTCTGTAGTTTTGGTGTATTTTTAGTTTAGTTGTTGTTTTCTTCTGTAGTTTTGGTGTATTTTTAGTTTAGTTGTTGTTTTCTTCTGTAGTTTTGGTGTATTTTTAGTTTAGTTGTTGTTTTCTTCTGTAGTTTTGGTGTATTTTTAGTTTAGTTGTTGTTTTCTTCTGTAGTTTTGATTTAAAAATGGGACAAATCAGTGGGTTTGACACAGGGACATTTGGACACCGTGGACTTAACACTATCTTAATGTTTTCACACATGTTCATTCTTCACTTCTCTTTCACTCGTCTTTAGTCTCTATTGTGTCTTTAGTCCTGGTTTAGGTCTAGTTTTCTCTTGGTTTTGTTTTGGGTTAGTCATAGTTTGCTACTTGGGTTAGACCTGCTTTACACCATGTCCAGTCCTGGTCCAGTCCTGGTCCAGTCCTGGTCCAGTCCTGGTCCAGTCCTGGTTCAGTCCTGGTTCAGTCTTTGTTCAGTCCTGGTTCAGTCCTGGTTCAGTCCTGGTTCAGTCCTGGTTTAGTCCTGGTCTCGTTACATAAGTGAACTGGTTCACGGTGGGATTGGCTAACGCTAATGCTAACGCTAATGCTGATGCTAACGCTAATGCTGATGCTAATCCTGAAAACACTGGAGTGACACCAGAGTTTTAAATCCCTTCATCTACAGCAGGAATAGGAAATATTCCTGAGTGAAGCTTTAATTTGAAAAAACAAACAAAGTGTGTTTTAGTTTGTTTTTTTAGTGTGGTGTATTTTTGTAGATTTAGAATGATTTAACTGTTTGAACACGTACGGTATTCTTAATTTCAAGTGTACTTTTAGTATGTGTATTTCTGCTACTACAGCCAAATATGAATGTTTCCTTATCTTAAAGCCACAGTGTGTCACTTTTTAATATGCAGAAATAGAAGCAGGTTGTTTTCCTGTGAGCTCGGTTCTCCTAAACTTAACTGCAGTTCCTGTTGGTTTCCATGGAAATGTTTCTCCTTTGGCTGTAATATTCCACAGTGTGACACAAAACACATCTGTCACAGTGGGGAAAGTTCCAGAGTGTGGCTTTAATGTTCTGTTCCCACTGCAGCTTTAACAGACCTGAGAGTTCAGGAGCAAAACATTTGGATTTTCTCTCAATTTGACATTAAACGAGAGGAGTTTATTTTTAATCTGATTATCAAAGCTTTTCCCCTAAAGAGACAAACTAACGAGACAAGTTTCAAATCCAGCCTGATTCAGACAGAGACGTGTGTGTCTCAGGAACAATGGGGAAAACAGGAAATACAGGATTTATACAAATACAAATGACAACAAACACTAGGGCTTTATAATGAGGGCCCCAAACTGCCAACTCTACCACTGGAACATGTCTCTTATTTCTGAGCTGCTTCACTGTCGTTTCGTGCAGTTTTTGTTTTGTTCTGTTTGGTCCCTCGTCTAAACTCACAGCTCTGAGTCCAGCTGCTCCATTAAACTGTGATTTTTCCTGACAAATACTGTGATTTCTTTGAGATTTTAAGAGTAGGATTAGGTTCAGGCTGCACATTGTGAAGTGGAGCATCAGATTGAGTGGGTTAAACTTCTGGATCCTCTTCTGTTTTCCTCAGACTCTTTATTTAATCAGACCAAACTCAGGCTCCAGGTCAGTTTGTGCGTTAAAGCTGTTTTCTCTGGACCTGCTGCTGCTTCCACACAAACCACAGAAGGTTCCAGTGTTTAACTCGCTGCTGTTTGTTCGGTGAGTTGATAATTGTGCCAACTCACACTTTAATCCCGCGGCCCCCGGCTCAGCGCTCCCTCTGGTTCGGGTCTAAGTGGATTCCTGGAAAAGTCCTGGTCAGGTCCCTGGATTATCCCGGGTCTTGGTCCGGTGGGGTCCTGATCTGAGGGAGGGGCTTCCCGGTTTAGAGCAGATCAACCCGGTCAAAAGTTCAGGAGAGAAATCTGAAATGGAGCCGTGACGCTGCTCCCGGACGCCATGTTTGTAGTTTTTAGGGCGGAGGGGGAGGGGCCAGTGAAGCAGAGGGTAAAATCTAATTAAATATGATGATTATTCACAGGGAGAAATACATCACAGCAAAATACTACTACTATGAATACTACTACAGCTGATACTACAAACACTACAAATACCTGATGAGGCTTTTGTATCTTCTGAGCTTCTGCAGATCAGTTTTCCTCCTGTGGCTTTAGTCTGGCTCTGATCTGAGTCTGAGTTCTTGGTTCCAAAGGTTTAGTTTGGTTGGACTCCGCTGAGCCTCCGGCCCTCAGACTGTTCCTCAGACTGTTCCTCAGACTGTTCCTCAGACTGTTCCTCAGACTGTTCCTCAGACTGTTCCTCAGACTGTTCCTCAGACTGTTCCTCTGTTCCTCAGACTGTTCCTCAGACTGTCCCTCAGACTGTTCCTCAGACTGGTCCTCAGACTGTTCCTCTGACTGTCCCTCAGACTGTTCCTCAGACTGTTCCTCAGACTGTCCCTCAGACAGAGTACTGCAGAGTACTGCAAAGTACTGTAAAATACTGCAAAGTACTGCAAAGTACTGCAAAGTACTGCAAAATACTACAAAGTACTGCCCTGTGTTAAATCTTACACATCAGACGGAGATCAGGGGGTCGAGGGACACGAGTGTGAGGCCAGTGCATCTGTCTGTTCATGTGATCATGTGTGTGTTCATATATGTGTTCATGTGTGTGTTCATGTGTTCATGTGTGTGTTCATGTGTTCATGTGTGTGTTCATGTGTTCGTTCATGTGTTCATGTGTTCATGTATGTGTTCATGTGTGTGTTCATGTGTTCATGTGTTCGTTCATGTGTTCATGTGTGTGTTCATGTGTGTTCATGTGTGTGTTCATGTGTTCATGTGTGTGTTCATGTGTGTGTTCATGTGTTCATATGTGTGTTCATGTGTGTTCATGTGTGTGTTCATGTGTTCATGTGTGTGTTCATGTGTGTTCATGTGTTCATGTGTGTGTTCATGTGTGTTCATGTGTGTGTTCATGTGTTCATGTGTGTGTTCATGTGTTCATGTGTGTGTTCATGTGTTCGTTCATGTGTTCATGTGTTCATGTATGTGTTCATGTGTGTGTTCATGTGTTCATGTGTTCGTTCATGTGTTCATGTGTGTGTTCATGTGTGTTCATGTGTGTGTTCATGTGTTCATGTGTGTGTTCATGTGTGTGTTCATGTGTTCATATGTGTGTTCATGTGTGTTCATGTGTGTGTTCATGTGTTCATGTGTGTGTTCATGTGTGTTCATGTGTTCATGTGTGTGTTCATGTGTGTTCATGTGTGTGTTTATGTGTGTTCATGTGTGTGTTCATGTGTGTTCATGTGTGTGTTCATGTGTTCATGTGTGTGTTCATGTGTGTTCATGTGTGTTCATGTGTGTGTTTATGTGTGTTCATGTGTTCATGTGTGTGTTCATGTGTTCATGTGTGTGTTCATGTGTTTATGTGTGTTCATGTGTGTGTTCATGTGTGTGTTCATGTGTTCATGTGTGTGTTCATGTGTGTGTTCATGTGTTTATGTGTGTTCATGTGTGTGTTCATGTGTGTTCATGTGTGTGTTCATGTGTGTGTTCATGTGTGTTCATGTGTGTTCATGTGTGTGTTTATGTGTGTTCATGTGTGTTCATGTGTTTATGTGTGTGTTCATGTGTGTTCATGTGTGTGTTCATGTGTTCATGTGTGTGTTCATGTGTGTTCATGTGTGTTCATGTGTGTGTTCATGTGTGTTCATGTGTGTGTTCATGTGCTCATGTGTGTTCATGTGTGTTCATGTGTGTTCATGTGTGTGTTTATGTGTGTTCATGTGTTCATGTGTGTGTTCATGTGTCCATGTGTGTGTTCATGTGTGTGTTCATGTGTGTGTTTATGTGTGTTCATGTGTTCATGTGTGTGTTCATGTGTCCATGTGTGTGTTCATGTGTGTGTTCATGTGTGTGTTTATGTGTGTTCATGTGTTCATGTGTGTGTTCATGTGTGTTCATGTGTGTTCATGTGTGTGTTCATGTGTGTTCATGTGTGTTCATGTGTGTGTTCATGTGTGTTCATGTGTGTGTTCATGTGCTCGTGTGTTCATGTGTGTTCATGTGTGTGTTTATGTGTGTTCATGTGTTCATGTGTGTGTTCATGTGTCCATGTGTGTGTTCATGTGTGTGTTCATGTGTTCATGTGTGTGTTTATGTGTGTTCATGTGTTCATGTGTGTGTTTATGTGTGTTCATGTGTGTGTTCATGTGTGTGTTCATGTGTGTGTTCATGTGTGTGTTCATGTGTTCATGTGTGTGTTCATGTGTGTTCATGTGTGTGTTCATGTGTTCATGTGTGTGTTCATGTGTGTTCATGTGTGTGTTCATGTGTTCATGTGTGTGTTCATGTGTGTGTTCATGTGTTCATGTGTGTGTTCATGTGTGTTCATGTGTGTGTTCATATGTTCATGTGTGTGTTCATGTGTGTTCATGTGTGTGTTCATGTGTTCATGTGTGTGTTCATGTGTGTTCATGTGTGTGTTTATGTGTGTTCATGTGTTCATGTGTGTGTTCATGTGTTCATGTGTGTGTTCATGTGTGTTCATGTGTGTGTTCATGTGTTCATGTGTGTGTTCATGTGTGTGTTTATGTGTGTTCATGTGTTCATGTGTGTGTTCATGTGTTCATGTGTGTGTTCATGTGTGTGTTCATGTGTTTATGTGTGTTCATGTGTGTGTTCATGTGTGTGTTCATGTGTTCATGTGTGTGTTCATGTGTGTGTTCATGTGTTTATGTGTGTTCATGTGTGTGTTCATGTGTGTTCATGTGTGTGTTCATGTGTTTATGTGTGTTCATGTGTTCATGTGTGTGTTCATGTGTGTTCATGTGTGTTCATGTGTGTGTTTATGTGTGTTCATGTGTTCATGTGTGTGTTCATGTGTGTTCATGTGTGTGTTCATGTGTGTTCATGTGTGTGTTTATGTGTGTTCATGTGTTCATGTGTGTGTTCATGTGTGTTCATGTGTGTGTTCATGTGTTCATGTGTGTGTTCATGTGTGTTCATGTGTGTGTTTATGTGTGTTCATGTGTTCATGTGTGTGTTTATGTGTGTTCATGTGTTCATGTGTGTGTTCATGTGTTTATGTGTGTGTTCATGTGTGTTCATGTGTGTTCATGTGTGTGTTCATGTGTGTTCATGTGTGTGTTCATGTGTGTTCATGTGTGTGTTCATGTGTTCATGTGTGTGTTCATGTGTGTTCATGTGTGTGTTTATGTGTGTTCATGTGTGTGTTCATGTGTGTTCATGTGTGTGTTCATGTGTTCATGTGTGTGTTCATGTGTTCATGTGTGTGTTTATGTGTGTTCATGTGTGTTCATGTGTGTGTTCATGTGTTCATGTGTGTGTTCATGTGTGTTCATGTGTGTGTTCATGTGTTCATGTGTGTGTTCATGTGTGTGTTCATGTGTGTGTTCATGTGTTCATGTGTGTGTTCATGTGTGTTCATGTGTGTTCATGTGTGTGTTCATGTGTGTTCATGTGTTCATGTGTGTGTTCATGTGTGTGTTCATGTGTTCATGTGTGTGTTCATGTGTGTTCATGTGTTCATGTGTGTGTTCATGTGTGTTCATGTGTTCATGTGTGTGTTCATGTGTGTTCATGTGTGTGTTCATGTGTTCATGTGTGTTCATGTGTGTGTTCATGTGTTCATGTGTGTGTTCATGTGTGTGTTCATGTGTGTGTTCATGTGTTCATGTGTGTGTTCATGTGTGTGTTCATGTGTTCATGTGTGTGTTCATGTGTGTTCATGTGTGTGTTCATGTGTTCATGTGTGTGTTCATGTGTGTTCATGTGTGTTCATGTGTGTGTTTATGTGTGTTCATGTGTTCATGTGTGTGTTCATGTGTTCATGTGTGTGTTCATGTGTGTTCATGTGTGTGTTCATGTGTTCATGTGTGTGTTCATGTGTTCATGTGTGTGTTCATGTGTGTTCATGTGTGTTAATGTGTGTGTTCATGTGTTCATGTGTGTGTTCATGTGTGTTCATGTGTGTGTTCATGTGTGTGTTCATGTGTTCATCTGTGTGTTCATGTGTGTTCATGTGTGTGTTCATGTGTTCATGTGTGTGTTCATGTGTGTTCATGTGTGTGTTCATGTGTGTGTTCATGTGTTCATGTGTGTGTTCATGTGTTCATGTGTGTGTTCATGTGTTCATGTGTGTCTTCATGTGTGTTCATGTGTGTGTTCATGTGTGTTCATGTGTGTGTTCATGTGTGTTCATGTGTTCATGTGTGTGTTCATGTGTGTTCATGTGTGTGTTCATGTGTTCATGTGTGTGTTCATGTGTGTGTTCATGTGTTCATGTGTGTGTTCATGTGTGTTCATGTGTGTTAATGTGTGTGTTCATGTGTTCATGTGTGTGTTCATGTGTGTTCATGTGTGTGTTCATGTGTGTGTTCATGTGTTCATGTGTGTGTTCATGTGTTCATGTGTGTGTTCATGTGTTCATGTGTGTGTTCATGTGTTCATGTGTGTGTTCATGTGTTCATGTGTGTGTTCATGTGTTCATGTGTGTTCATGTGTGTGTTTATGTGTGTTCATGTGTTCATGTGTGTGTTCATGTGTGTGTTCATGCTCCTCTCCTCCTCTCCTCCTCTGCTCCTCTCCTCCTCTGCTCCTCCGCTCCTCTGTTCCTCCTCTCCTCTGCTCCTCTGTTCCTCTGCTCCTCTCCTCTCCTCCTCTGCTCCTCTGCTCCTCTCCTCTCCTCCTCTGCTCCTCTGCTCCTCTCCTCCTCTGCTCTTCTGTTCCTCTGCTCCTCTCCTCTGCTCCTCTGTTCCTCTGCTCCTCCTCTTCTCTGCTCCTCTCCTCTGCTCCTCTGCTCCTCCTCTCCTCTGCTCCTCCTCTCCTCCTCTGCTCCTCTGCTCCTCTGCTCCTCTCCTCCTCTGCTCTTCTGTTCCTCTGCTCCTCTCCTCTGCTCCTCTGTTCCTCTGCTCCTCCTCTTCTCTGCTCCTCTCCTCTGCTCCTCTGCTCCTCCTCTCCTCTGCTCCTCCTCTCCTCCTCTGCTCCTCTGCTCCTCTGCTCCTCTCCTCCTCTGCTCTTCTGTTCCTCTGCTCCTCTCCTCTGCTCCTCTGTTCCTCTGCTCCTCCTCTTCTCTGCTCCTCTCCTCTGCTCCTCCTCTCCTCTGCTCCTCTCCTCTCCTCCTCTGCTCCTCTCCTCCTCCTCCTCTCCTCTGCTCCTCCTCTCCTCCTCTGCTCCTCTGCTCTGGTGTGAGGGCCACAGGAGCTGTGAGGCTGGTGACAGGAGGATCTTAAACTGTGAGTCTCAAGAACCAAAGAAATGAAAGTTCATAAGAAACAAAATGATCTTTGGTTTCTCAAACTGTGGTTCTCGAGCTCCTGCAGGTGGGACTTAAACACATGTTCAGTTTGGGGATTTGCTTCATTTAGATTTGACCCACTTTTAGTCCTCGTTTGAATCTTTTCTCGTTTAGAACGACAGTGTCCAGTGCAGGTCACTTTTAGACCTGGTTCAGACCTGGTTCAGACCTGGTTCAGACCTGGTTTAGTCCTGTTTTAGACCTGGTTCAGACCTGGTTCAGACCTGGTTCAGACCTGGTTTAGTCCTGTTTTAGACCTGGTTCAGACCTGGTTCAGACCTGGTTCAGACCAGGTTTAGTCCTGTTTTAGACCTGTTTTAGACCTGATTCAGACCTGGTTCAGACCTGGTTCAGACCTGGTTCAGTCCTGTTTTAGACCTGGTTCAGACCTGGTTCAGACCTGGTTTAGTCCTGTTTTAGACCTGATTCAGACCTGATTCAGACCTGGTTCAGACCTGGTTCAGACCTGGTTCAGACCTGGTTCAGTCCTGGTTCAGACCTGGTTCAGACCTGGTTTAGTCCTGGTTCAGACCTGGTTCAGACCTGGTTCAGACCTGGTTCAGACCTGGTTCAGACCTGGTTCAGACCTGGTTCAGACCTGGTTCAGACCTGGTTCAGACCTGGTTCAGACCTGGTTTAGTCCTGGTTCAGACCTGGTTCAGACCTGGTTCAGACCTGGTTCAGACCAGGTTTAGTCCTGTTTTAGACCTGATTCAGACCTGATTCAGACCTGGTTCAGACCTGGTTCAGACCTGGTTCAGTCCTGTTTTAGACCTGGTTCAGACCTGGTTCAGACCTGGTTCAGACCTGGTTTAGTCCTGTTTTAGACCTGTTTTAGACCTGATTCAGACCTGATTCAGACCTGGTTCAGACCTGGTTCAGACCTGGTTCAGTCCTGATTCAGACCTGATTCAGACCTGGTTTAGTCCTGGTTCAGACCTGGTTCAGACCTGGTTCAGACCTGGTTCAGACCTGGTTTAGTCCTGGTTCAGACCTGGTTCAGACCTGGTTCAGACCTGGTTCAGACCTGGTTCAGACCTGGTTCAGTCCTGGTTCAGACCTGGTTCAGACCTGGTTCAGACCTGGTTCAGACCTGGTTCAGACCTGGTTCAGACCTGGTTCAGACCTGGTTCAGACCTGGTTCAGACCTGGTTCAGACCCCGTGTCCTCAGAGCCTGTTTACTTCCTGTGCTTAAAGCTGTTCTCATGTGTTTCTGAGGTGTTCAGGGACAGGGCTGCACCAGGGCCACAGGTCATAAACACCTGCAGCTCTACAAACCTCCTACAAACCTCTCGTTACCAGGAGGTTTCCATGGAAATGTTCCTTTAGTTTAATGTTCCAAACTTTGTTTTTATAACTTCCCACAGAATCATGACGTCTGCAGATGTTGAAATGTGTCAGATGCCCTCCCAGATGTCGTGGTTGGAGAATGGACCTGTGAGGGCAGAAAGGATCAGGAAAAACATTTGTGGATTTAACTTTTTTATTGACTTTTAGTGATTTCGTATGAAAACAGCAGAGCCTGAGCCTGTGGTGTTACAGGCCTGGGCCTGTAGGGGGCAGGAGCGTCTGTTTTTGACCTGTTACATCAGAACAGGGCGTGTGCAGCTTTTTTCTGTGATTTTTAGACATTTTATTCTCACTCACTGTTCTCAGGCTGAGCAGCGTCAGAACTGTGAGATTTACTGATTTTTATACAGAAATATTCTTCATGTTATGCAATATTTAGCAGTATTTTCTGTTCCGCCTGTGGCCCCAGGAAAAAACTCCGGGTTATATGAACTCTTCTTACAGGTGTATTTCTATTTTAGGCCCATAATAACATGAGGGCGCTCTTCAGGAATCCTGCAGATATTTTTACTCCAAACTCACTTTTCTGACATATCAGTGACGTCACACAGACGCTTAAAGCTCCTGTGACACTAATGACTCCTGAGAGACTTAATGTGTGTCCACACCGTCACAGCCTGATCCCTCAGGTCTCAGAGGCTCAGGGCCTGGTCAGGACTTGGATGGAGACACTGGGAGCTCCAGGTGCCACAGTGGGGCCAGTGGCAAAAACTGTTGTTGTGTCCTTAGGCAAGACACATCACCCACATTACCTAGTATGAAAGTGGTGTGTGTGTGTGTGATGGTGGTGGTGGTCGGAGGGGCCGATGGTGCAGACTGGAGCCTCACTTCCCTCAGTCTGCCCCAGGGCAGCTGTGGCTACAATAGTAGCACCACCACCGGGTCTGGAGTGAATGAATAATGCTGTAAAGTGTCTTTGAGTGACCTGAAAAGCGCTGTATAAAACTGATGCATTATTATTATTATTATTATTATTATTATTATTATTATTATTATTATTATTATTATTATTATTATTATTAAAATAGGGCCTTTTTACCTCAAAATTTGTATTTTTTTCTTATTTTTTGATAGGCCTTTTTTGCAGTGTGTATCACCGTATGATGACATCACAAGGTGGAGCAGAGCGTTTTTGGTTTGAGAAGAACTCTAAAGTCTAAATCTGCAGGGTTTGAGCTCATTTAGTGTAAAATGTCAGAGGTAATGTCACACACAGGTTCAGGTCAGATACTCGCCCTTTAACTAGACCCTCAGGCGTGTGGGAGGGCATCTGGCCTAACCCCGTGTGTCCTTCCCCTCCAGTCGCATCGGCAGTAACGTGGACGGGCAGTACCTGATGGACGGCGTGCCCTTCAGCTGCTGTAACCCGTCGTCGCCGCGGCCGTGCATCCAGTTCCAGATGACCAACAACACGGCGCATTACAGCTACGACCACTACACGGAGGAGCTGAACGTGTGGAGGCGCGGCTGCTCCGACGCCCTGCTGGCCTATTACGGCGGCATGATGAACACCATCGGGGCGCTCGTCATCCTCGTCACGCTGCTTGAGGTAACGCTCATACTCACCACAGGGTCACACTCGTCACAGGGTCACACTCGTCACAGGGTCACACTCTGTCACAGGGTCACACTCGTCACAGGGTCACACTCACCACAGGGTCACACTCTGTCACAGGGTCACACTCTGTCACAGGGTCACACTCGTCACAGGGTCACACTCACCACAGGGTCACACTCGTCACAGGGTCACACTCTGTCACAGGGTCACACTCACCACAGGGTCACACTCGTCACAGGATCACACTCACCACAGGGTCACACTCTGTCACAGGGTCACACTCTGTCACAGGGTCACACTGTCACAGGGTCACACTCACCACAGGGTCACACTCTGTCACAGGGTCACACTCTGTCACAGGGTCACACTCGTCACAGGGTCACACTCACCAGAGGGTCACACTCGTCACAG
>CM060671.1:1336262-1341262 GCA_030686955.1 Odontamblyopus rebecca
ATAATAAAATCGTTGGTTTGTCGGTGAAGTCCTCAAAATGGCGCCGGGGCAGTGACTGAAGCTGAACAGCGCCGCCTGCAGGTCAAACACGAAATCACAGCGACTGAAGCGGGAAAAGTTCCTCACAGGAGACGGAGGACTGTGCGTGTGGCTGTTGTACATACGACGTTTGTCTAAAGTTTTATTTTAATTTTACTCTTTTTTTGTTGTGTAAAAAATGACAAATATTTATTTTTGAACTGATCCACGTCTGAATGTGAAAGACTGAAGCGAAGGAAGGAAACTGGAGCCCAGAGACACAAAAAGCCGACGGGTGAAGAGGCAGCTACACCTGCTCCAGCTCCTGTCCTGCCAGCTCCGTTTGCACCTGCCACCCTGCACCTGCTACCCTGCACCTGACACTCTGCACCTGACACTCTGCACCTGACACTCTGCACCTGACACCCTGCACCTGACACCCTGCACCTGACACCCTGCACCTGACACCCTGCACCTGACACTCTGCACCTGACACCCTGCACCTGACACCCTGCACCTGACACCCTGCACCTGACACCCTGCACCTGACACCCTGCACCTGACACCCTGCACCTGACACCCTGCACCTGACACTCTGCACCTGACACTCTGCACCTGACACTCTGCACCTGACACCCTGCACCTGACACCCTGCACCTGACACTCTGCACCTGACACTCTGCACCTGACACTCTGCACCTGACACTCTGCACCTGACACCCTGCACCTGACACCCTGCACCTGACACTCTGCACCTGACACCCTGCACCTGACACTCTGCACCTGACACTCTGCACCTGACACCCTGCACCTGACACCCTGCACCTGACACCCTGCACCTGACACCCTGCACCTGACACTCTGCACCTGACACCCTGCACCTGACACCCTGCACCTGACACCCTGCACCTGACACCCTGCACCTGACACTCTGCACCTGACACTCTGCACCTGACACCCTGCACCTGACACTCTGCACCTGACACTCTGCACCTGACACCCTGCACCTGACACTCTGCACCTGTCACCCTGCACCTGTCATCCTTCCAGTCGCTTTAATAAAATCGAAACAAACACATTCATATCATTTCCTGTAGAGACGTTGCTGCTCCCCTCGTGGCCCCGATAATCTAAAGTTTGATAAATTCTCCCAAACGCAGCAGGTGCAAAGGAGCTGCGTCTGTACAAACCTCTGTAAATATTAGCTCGAGTCAGACTTTTTCCATGAGACTCGGAGTTTGTTTTGGCCTCGTGTCGTAGAATAAAAGTGGAGAGAGTTTCTGCGTCTGTGACCTTTTCTGAGCTCGACCCGATTAAAGACTTAAGAGAAACTGGATCAGTTTAAAGACTTAAAACCACGAGACCAGAGCACACGTGGACCAGAGGGCGGGGCTAGACCTGGACTAGACCTGGACTAGACCTGGACTAGACCTGGACTAGACCTGGACTAGACCTGGACTAGACCTGGACTAGACCTGGACTAGACCTGGACTAGACCTGGACTAGACCTGGACTAGACCTGCACTAGACCTGGACTAGACCTGGACTAGACCTGGACTAGACCTGGACTAGACCTGGGCTAGACCTGGACTAGACCTGGACTAGACCTGGACTAGACCTGGACTAGACCTGGGCTAGACCTGCACTAGACCTGGACTAGACCTGGGCTAGACCTGGGCTAGACCTGGACTAGACCTGGGCTAGACCTGGACTAGACCTGGACTAGACCTGGGCTAGACCTGGACTAGACCTGCGCTAGACCTGGACTAGACCTGGACTAGACCTGGATTAGACCTGGATCAAACCTGTACTAGACTTGAGCCAGACCTGGACTAGACCTGGACTAGACCTGGATCAAACCTGGACTAGACCTGAGCCAGACCTGGACTAGACCTGGACCAGACCTGGACTAGACCTGGACTAGACCTGGACTAGACCTGGACTAGACCTGGACTAGACCTGGACTAGACCTGGACTAGACCTGGGCTAGACCTGGACTAGACCTGGACTAGACCTGGACTAGACCTGGACTAGACCTGGGCTAGACCTGGACTAGACCTGGACTAGACCTGGGCTAGACCTGGGCTAGACCTGGACTAGACCTGGGCTAGACCTGGACTAGACCTGGACTAGACCTGGACTAGACCTGGACTAGACCTGGGCTAGACCTGGGCTAGACCTGGACTAGACCTGGACTAGACCTGGACTAGACCTGGACTAGACCTGGGCTAGACCTGGACTAGACCTGGGCTAGACCTGGACTAGACCTGGACTAGACCTGGACTAGACCTGGACTAGACCTGGGCTAGACCTGGACTAGACCTGGGCTAGACCTGGGCTAGACCTGGGCTAGACCTGGACTAGACCTGGACTAGACCTGGACTAGACCTGGACTAGACCTGGGCTAGACCTGGACTAGACCTGCACTAGACCTGGACTAGACCTGGGCTAGACCTGGACTAGACCTGGACTAGACCTGGGCTAGACCTGGACTAGACCTGGGCTAGACCTGGGCTAGACCTGGACTAGACCTGGACTAGACCTGGACTAGACCTGGGCTAGACCTGGACTAGACCTGCACTAGACCTGGACTAGACCTGGGCTAGACCTGGACTAGACCTGGACTAGACCTGGGCTAGACCTGGACTAGACCTGGACTAGACCTGGACTAGACCTGGGCTAGACCTGGACTAGACCTGGACTAGACCTGGACTAGACCTGGGCTAGACCTGGACTAGACCTGGACTAGACCTGGACTAGACCTGGACTAGATCTGGACTAGACCTGGACTAGACCTGAGCTAGACCTGGGCTAGACCTGGACTAGACCTGGACTAGACCTGGACTAGACCTGGGCTAGACCTGGGCTAGACCTGCACTAGACCTGGACTAGACCTGGGCTAGACCTGGACTAGACCTGGACTAGACCTGCACTAGACCTGCACTAGACCTGGACTAGACCTGCACTAGACCTGGACTAGACCTGCACTAGACCTGGACTAGACCTGGACTAGACCTGCACTAGACCTGGACTAGACCTGCACTAGACCTGCACTAGACCTGGACTAGACCTGCACTAGACCTGGACTAGACCTGGACTAGACCTGGACTAGACCTGGACTAGACCTGGGCTAGACCTGGACTAGACCTGGACTAGACCTGGGCTAGACCTGGACTAGACCTGGACTAGACCTGGGCTAGACCTGGGCTAGACCTGGACTAGACCTGGACTAGACCTGGGCTAGACCTGGACTAGACCTGGACTAGACCTGGGCTAGACCTGGGCTAGACCTGCGCTAGACCTGGACTAGACCTGGGCTAGACCTGGACTAGACCTGGGCTAGACCTGCACTAGACCTGGACTAGACCTGCACTAGACCTGCACTAGACCTGGACTAGACCTGCACTAGACCTGGACTAGACCTGGACTAGACCTGCACTAGACCTGCACTAGACCTGGACTAGACCTGGACTAGACCTGGACTAGACCTGCACTAGACCTGGACTAGACCTGCACTAGACCTGGACTAGACCTGCACTAGACCTGGACTAGACCTGCACTAGACCTGGACTAGACCTGCACTAGACCTGGACTAGACCTGCACTAGACCTGGACTAGACCTGGACTAGACCTGGACTAGACCTGCGCTAGACCTGGACTAGACCTGCACTAGACCTGGACTAGAGCTGGTTTAGTCCTGGTTTAGACCTGGTTTAGACCTGGTTTAGACCTGGTTTAGTCCTGGTTCAGTCCCAAGCAGGTTGTGGGTTTGACTCCGAGTGGACGGGGCGGTGGGGAAGAGGAGGATGTGACGGAGGTGAAGAAAAAGTATTTTTGTCTGAACCTGAAGAGATCAGAGTAAGAGGATCAGGAGAGAGAGAAAGAAGGAGGAGGAGAAGGGGGGGAGAGAGGGGGAGGAGGGAGAGAGAGAGGGAAGAGAGAGGGAAGAGAGAGAGGGAGGAGAGAGAGGGAGGAGAGAGAGGGAGGAGAGAGAGAGGGAGGAGACAGGGAGGAGAGAGAGGAAGGAGAGAGAGAGGGAAGAGAGAGATGGAGGAGAGAGAGGGAGGAGAGAGGGAAGAGAGAGTGGGAAGAGAGAGAGGGAAGAGAGAGAGGGGAGAGAGAGAGGGAACAGAGAAAGGGAGGAGAGAGAGGGAAGAGAGAGAGGGAAGAGAGAGATGGAGGAGAGAGAGGGAGGAGAGAGAGGAAAGAGAGAGATGGAGGGGAGAGAGAGGGAGGAGAGAGAGGGAAGAGAGAGAGGGAGGAGAGAGAGGGAAGAGAGAGATGGAGGAGAGAGGGAGGGAAGAGAGAGCGAAGAGAGAGATAGAGGAGAGAGAGGGAGGAGAGAGAGGGAAGAGAGAGGAAAGAGAGAGATAGAGGAGAGAGGGAAGAGAGAGGGGAGAGAGAGGGAGGAGATAGAGGGAGGAGAGAGAGGGAGGAGAAAGAGGGAGGAGATAGAGGGAGGAGAGAGAGGGAGGAGAAAGAGGGAAGAGAGAGAGGGGAGAGAGAGAGGGAAGAAAGAGGGAGGGAGGAGAGAGAGAGGAGAGAGGGAGCAGAGAGAGGGAAGAGAGAGGGAGGAGAGAGAGGGACGGGAGAGAGGGAGGGGAGAGAGGGAGGAGAGAGAGGGATGGAAGATAGAGGGAAGAGAGAGAGTGAGGAGAGAGAGGGAGGACAGAGAGAGGGAGGAGAGAGAGGGAAGAGACAGGGAGGAGAGAGAGGGAAGAGAGAAAGGGAGGAGAGAGGGAGGAGAGAGAGGGGAAGGAGAGAGAGGGAGGAGAGGGAAGAGAGAGGGAAGAGAGAGACGGAAGAGAGAGGGAGGAGAGACGGAAGAGAAAGGGACAAGAAAGGGCAGAGAGAGAGGGAAGAGAGAGAGAGAGAGAGAGAGAGGGTGGCGGGGGGCTGATGAAGAAAAGAAAAAAAAATAAGGAAAAGGAGGAAATATGAGACGAGGCGGTGAAGAAAACAAACAAAACAAAAGTGACAGA
>CM060671.1:1346262-1403762 GCA_030686955.1 Odontamblyopus rebecca
CCTGGTTTAGTACTGGTTTAGACCTGGTTTAGTCCTGGTTTAGACCTGGTTTAGACCTGGTTTAGACCTGCTTTAGACCTGGTTTAGTCCTGGTTTAGACCTGGTTTAGTCCTGGTTTAGTCCTGGTTTAGTCCTGGTTTAGTCCTGGTTTAGACCTGGTTTAGTCCTGGTTTAGTCCTGGTTTAGTCCTGGTTTAGTCCTGGTTTAGAAAAAGACTAAAAACATAATTAAAGAGGAGTTTTTTTTATTCTCTGGAGGTTTAAAGTTTTCGTCTCACACAAAACAAAACCAAACTCTGCTCCACCCTGTGATGTCATGAAGTGGTGGTTTCCACGGTAACAGCTCCTTTTCCTTTAGTTCAGTTTAGTTTCAAATGAAACGATCCAAATGATTCTGGTGAAGATGTGTGGAGGCTTTACTGCAGATGCCCTCCCTCCATCCCTCCATCCCTCCATCCCTCTGTCCCTCCATCCCTCCATCCCTCCGTCCCTCCATCCCTCCGTCCCTCCATCCCTCCGTCCCTCCGTCCCTCCATCCCTCCATTCCTCCATCCCTCCATCCCTCCGTCCCTCCATCCCTCCGTCCCTCCATCCCTCCGTCCCTCCGTCCCTCCATCCCTCCATTCCTCCATCCCTCCGTCCCTCCATCCCTCCATTCCTCCATCCCTCCGTCCCTCCATCCCTCCATCCCTCCATCCCTCCATCCCTCCATCCCTCCGTCCCTCCGTCCCTCCTTTCCTCCGTCCCTCAGGCTCTTTTCTGCTTTTCATTTTAAAGTTGGATTTTCATTTCCTAAAACTCTGAATTAAACCCGAGTCCAAGTCCGAGTCCAAGTCCGAGTCCAAGTCCGAGTCCAAGTCCGAGTCCGACTCCGAGTCCGAGTCCGAGTCCGAGTTCAAGTCCGAGTTCAAGTCCGAGTTCAAGTCCGAGTTTAAGTCCGAGTTCAAGTCCGAGTCCAAGTCCGAGTTCAAGTCCGAGTCCAAGTCCAAGTCCGAGTCCAAGTCCGAGTGCACAGACTGTAAATCTGACGTCACTTTAACCCCCTCCTCCTCCTCCTCCTCCTCCTCTCTCCCTTTATTCGTCTTTTTCACAGTTTCCGCTCCTTTATCTTTTTCTCTTTTGTCTCCCCCTCACTCTCTGTCCTTCTTTCTGACTCCCTCCCTTTTCTCCTTCCTCCTCCCTCCCTCCTTCCTCTCCTTTCCTCTCCTCCTCTCCTCCTCTCCTCCCCCCTCCCTCTCTTTCCTCTCCTCCCCCCTCCCTCTCTTTCCTCTCCTCCGCCCCTCCCTCTCTTTCCTCTCCTTTCTTGTGAGCACAAAAGCGTTCCTGGAGTCTGGAGCGTTCCGGAGCGTTTCGGAGCGTTTGGGAGCGTTGCCGGGGGAAACGGGGGGACACGGCCGGCCCTTTAAATCACTCTTTAATATTGTCCCCACACTGAACCCCCATCAGACCGCCCCTTTAACACAGGAAACACACCCACAGGCAGGGGGCGCCACTGAGGGCTCCAGGGGCCACACACTCTGTCCTTAAAGCTGAACTCTGTCCGTCTGAAGCTAAAGTCGTTTCTAGAGGAGGAGGAATTCTGTCCGGAGCCAAAAAACGGCACAGATCAGAGTTTCCTCAGAGGAGAATCTGACTGTGTGAGAGTCTGAGAAGGAACAAAGTAGTGTAGTGATGGGGCAAGTTCTGAACTAGTGCAGTGATGGGGGCAAGTTCTGAACTAGTGTAGTGATGGGGGCAAGTTCTGAACTTCCACATAAAACGCCAATTTCCTTAGACCTGGTTTAGTCCTGGTTTAGTCCTGGTTTAGTCCTGGTTTAGTCCTGGTTCAGTCCTGGTTTAGTCCTGGTTTAGTCCTGGTTTAGTCCTGGTTCAGTCCTGGTTTAGACCTGGTTTAGTCCTGGTTTAGTCCTGGTTTAGTCCTGGTTTAGTCCTGGTTTAGTCCTGGTTTAGTCCTGGTTTAGTCCTGGTTCAGTCCTGGTTTAGACCTGGTTTAGTCCTGGTTTAGTCCTGGTTTAGTCCTGGTTTAGTCCTGGTTCAGTCCTGGTTTAGACCTGGTTCAGACCTGGTTTAGTCCTGGTTTAGTCCTGGTTTAGTCCTGGTTCAGTCCTGGTTTAGTCCTGGTTTAGTCCTGGTTTAGTCCTGGTTTAGTCCTGGTTCAGTCCTGGTTTAGACCTGGTTTAGACCTGGTTTAGTCCTGGTTTAGACCTGGTTTAGACCTGGTTTAGTCCTGGTTTAGTCCTGGTTCAGTCCTGGTTTAGACCTGGTTTAGACCTGGTTTAGTCCTGGTTTAGACCTGGTTTAGACCTGGTTTAGTCCTGGTTTAGACCTGGTTTAGACCTGGTTTAGACCTGGTTTAGTCCTGGTTCAGTCCTGGTTTAGACCTGGTTTAGACCTGGTTTAGTCCTGGTTTAGTCCTGGTTTGGACTCTGCAGTTTTGTGAAGCTGAAGTTGGAGCATTAGTTTCTTTTACATTGTTTTAAGTTAATTTCCCGATTAAAAACGTGAAAACTGAAGCAGGAAGATCCGAGGGTCAAAAGACTCGATCGCCGACGTCATTTCTGATCTCGTTTATTTACCAGTGAATTATATTTTTTGAAAAACGGTGAAAAACACATTCCCGAACCACTTTATTTCAACACTTTCAGTTTCTCTTCTTCTCTGTCAGTCGTCGATCTTCACTTGTTGCTTCTGGAGTCGGTGATCGAGTCTTTTGGGCTTTTGTGCAGTGGGAAATCAGCAGAGGGAAGTGTGAGGTGATGATGAAGATGTTTTCTAACGTTTCCAGACACTAATGAGTGAACCAGAGCGTTTGGTTTGTGAGACTCGTGGCTGTTGTCAGATGGGTTAAAGTGGAGTTAAGCTTCTTCAGTCTGAAGCTAATTGGTGTTTTACGTGGAAGTTCAGAACTTGCCCCCATCACTGCACTAGTTCAGAACTTGCCCCCATCACTACACTAGTTCAGAACTTGCCCCCATCACTACACTAGTTCAGAACTTGCCCCATCACTGCACTAGTTCAGAACTTGCCCCATCACTACACTAGTTCAGAACTTGCCCCCATCACTGCACTAGTTCAGAACTTGCCCCCATCACTACACTAGGTCAGAACTTGCCCCCATCACTACACTAGGTCAGAACTTCCCCATCACTACACTAGTTCAGAACTTGCCCCCATCACTACACTAGTTCAGAACTTGCCCCCATCACTACACTAGTTCAGAACTTGCCCCCATCACTGCACTAGTTCAGAACTTGCCCCCATCACTACACTAGGTCAGAACTTGCCCCATCACTGCACTAGTTCAGAACTTGCCCCCATCACTGCACTAGTTCAGAACTTGCCCCCATCACTACACTAGGTCAGAACTTGCCCCATCTCTGCACTAGTTCAGAACTTGCCCCCATCACTGCACTAGTTCAGAACTTGCCCCCATCACTACACTAGGTCAGAACTTGCCCCATCACTGCACTAGTTCAGAACTTGCCCCCATCACTACACTAGTTCAGAACTTGCCCCCATCACTACACTAGGTCAGAACTTGCCCCATCACTACACTAGTTCAGAACTTGCCCCCATCACTACACTAGTTCAGAACTTGCCCCCATCACTACACTAGGTCAGAACTTGCCCCCATCACTACACTAGGTCAGAACTTGCCCCCATCACTACACTAGTTCAGAACTTGCCCCATCACTACACTAGTTCAGAACTTGCCCCCATCACTACACTAGTTCAGAACTTGCCCCCATCACTACACTAGGTCAGAACTTGCCCCATCACTGCACTAGTTCAGAACTTGCCCCATCACTACACTAGTTCAGAACTTGCCCCCATCACTGCACTAGTTCAGAACTTGCCCCCATCACTACACTAGGTCAGAACTTGCCCCATCACTGCACTAGTTCAGAACTTGCCCCCATCACTGCACTAGTTCAGAACTTGCCCCCATCACTACACTAGGTCAGAACTTGCCCCATCACTGCACTAGTTCAGAACTTGCCCCATCACTGCACTAGTTCAGAACTTGCCCCCATCACTGCACTAGTTCAGAACTTGCCCCCATCACTACACTAGGTCAGAACTTGCCCCATCACTGCACTAGTTCAGAACTTGCCCCCATCACTGCACTAGTTCAGAACTTGCCCCCATCACTGCACTAGGTCAGAACTTGCCCCATCACTGCACTAGTTCAGAACTTGCCCCCATCACTGCACTAGTTCAGAACTTGCCCCATCACTGCACTAGTTCAGAACTTGCCCCCATCACGACACTAGGTCAGAACTTGCCCCATCACTGCACTAGTTCAGAACTTGCCCCATCACTGCACTAGTTCAGAACTTGCCCCATCACTGCACTAGTTCAGAACTTGCCCCCATCACTACACTAGTTCAGAACTTGCCCCATCAGTACACTAGTTCAGAACTTGCCCCATCACTGCACTAGTTCAGAACTTGCCCCCATCACTGCACTAGTTCAGAACTTGCCCCCATCACTGCACTAGTTCAGAACTTGCCCCCATCACGACACTAGGTCAGAACTTGCCCCATCACTGCACTAGTTCAGAACTTGCCCCATCACTGCACTAGTTCAGAACTTGCCCCCATCACGACACTAGGTCAGAACTTGCCCCCATCACTACACTAGTTCAGAACTTGCCCCCATCACTACACTAGGTCAGAACTTGCCCCATCACTGCACTAGTTCAGAACTTGCCCCCATCACTGCACTAGTTCAGAACTTGCCCCATCACTGCACTAGTTCAGAACTTGCCCCCATCACTACACTAGTTCAGAACTTGCCCCCATCACTACACTAGTTCAGAACTTGCCCCCATCACTACACTAGGTCAGAACTTGCCCCATCACTGCACTAGTTCAGAACTTGCCCCCATCACTGCACTAGTTCAGAACTTGCCCCCATCACTGCACTAGTTCAGAACTTGCCCCCATCACTACACTAGGTCAGAACTTGCCCCCATCACTACACTAGGTCAGAACTTGCCCCATCACTACACTAGGTCAGAACTTGCCCCCATCACTACACTAGGTCAGAACTTGCCCCCATCACTACACTAGGTCAGAACTTGCCCCCATCACTACACTAGGTCAGAACTTGCCCCCATCACTGCACTAGTTCAGAACTTGCCCCCATCACTGCACTAGTTCAGAACTTGCCCCCATCACTACACTAGTTCAGAACTTGCCCCATCACTACACTAGTTCAGAACTTGCCCCCATCACTGCACTAGTTCAGAACTTGCCCCCATCACTGCACTAGTTCAGAACTTGCCCCCATCACTACACTAGGTCAGAACTTGCCCCCATCACTACACTAGGTCAGAACTTGCCCCCAGACTCAGACCCAGACCCAGACCCAGACCCAGACCCAGACCCAGACCCAGATCCAAACTCACACCCAGACCCAGACCCAGACCCAGACCCAGATCCAAACTCACACCCAGATCCAGACCCAGACCCAGATCCAGACCCAGATCCAGACCCAGACCCAGACCCAGACCCAGACCCAGACTCAGACCCAGACCCAGACCCAGACCCAGATCCAAACTCACACCCAGACCCAGACCCAGATCCAAACTCACACCCAGATCCAGACCCAGACCCAGATCCAGACCCAGATCCAGACCCAGACCCAGATTCAGACGAAGACCCAGATCCAGACCCAGACCCAGACTCAGACCCAGACCCAGACCCAGACCCAGATCCAAACTCACACCCAGACCCAGACCCAGACCCAGACTCAGACCCAGATCCAAACTCACACCCAGATCCAGACCCAGACCCAGACTCAGACCCAGATCCAAACTCACACCCAGACCCAGACCCAGACCCAGACCCAGACTCGGACTCAAAAACACTGGACACAGAACAGTTACAACAAAAGTTTCAGGGAAAAAAATCTTTATTTCAAATCTGAAATGAACAAAGTTTAAATTACCCATGATCCACCTGGTCTCCTGCAGGACGTCTGAGGACTTCATCCGGTCTAGATCAAGTCCAAGTCCAAGTCTTGGTTCAGTCTGGGTGTGATCTTGGTGGGTTTATCTGAAATCCTCGTGAAGTATCAGTTTAGTCCTGGTTTAGTTGTGATTTGGCCCTGGTTTAGTCCTGGTTTAGTCCTGGTTTAGACCAGGTTTAGTCCTGGTTTAGTCCTGGTTTAGCCCTGATTTAGTCCTGGTTTAGTCCTGGTTTAGCCCTGGTTTAGTCCTGGTTTAGTCCTGGTTTAGTCCTGGTTTAGTCCTGGTTTAGACCTGGTTTCGTCCTGGTTTAGAGGAGTTTCTGCATTCAGGAGTTAGATTTGCTCCTAGACTTCAGTGTCTCCTCCCCCCTAACCCTCCCTTTTCTATCCTCTCTGCATCCATCCCTCCCTCTGTTTCTCCCTCGCTCTCGTGTTCCCTCGTTCTCGTGTTCCCTCGTTCTCGTGTTCCCTCGTTCTCATGTTCCCTCGTTCTCATGTTGTTCTCGTGTTCCCTCGTTCTCGTGTTCCCTCATTCACGTGTTTTTCTCGTGTCGTTCTCGTGTTGTTCTCGTGTCGTTCTCGTGTTTTTCTCGTGTCGTTCTCGTGTTTTTCTCGTGTCGTTCTCGTGTTGTTCTCGTGTTTTTCTCGTGTTGTTCTCGTGTTTTTCTCGTGTCGTTCTCGTGTTGTTCTCGTGTTTTTCTCGTGTCGTTCTCGTGTCGTTCTCGTGTTGTTCTCGTGTTTTTCTCGTGTTGTTCTTGTGTCGTTCTCGTGTTCTTCTCGTGTCGTTCTCGTGTCGTTCTCGTGTCGTTCTCGTGTCGTTCTCGTGTTTTTCTCGTGTTGTTCTCGTGTTGTTCTCGTGTTTTTCTCGTGTTTTTCTCGTGTTGTTCTCGTGTTGTTCTCGTGTTTTTCTCGTGTTGTTCTCGTGTTGTTCTCGTGTCGTTCTCGTGTTTTTCTCGTGTTGTTCTCGTGTTTTTCTCGTGTTTTTCTCGTGTTTTTCTCGTGTTGTTCTCGTGTTTTTCTCGTGTTGTTCTCGTGTTGTTCTCGTGTCTTTCTCGTGTCGTTCTCGTGTCGTTCTCGTGTCTTTCTCGTGTTTTTCTCGTGTTGTTCTCGTGTTGTTCTCGTGTTGTTCTCGTGTTGTTCTCGTGTTTTTCTCGTGTTGTTCTCGTGTTGTTCTCGTGTTGTTCTCGTGTTTTTCTCGTGTTGTTCTCGTGTTTTTCTCGTGTTGTTCTCGTGTTGTTCTCGTGTTTTTCTCGTGTTGTTCTCGTGTTGTTCTCGTGTTTTTCTCGTGTTGTTCTCGTGTGTTTCTCGTGTTGTTCTCGTGTTTTTCTCGTGTTGTTCTCGTGTTTTTCTCGTGTTTTTCTCGTGTTGTTCTCGTGTTGTTCTCGTGTTTTTCTCGTGTCGTTCTCGTGTCGTTCTCGTGTCTTTCTCGTGTTTTTCTCGTGTTGTTCTCGTGTTTTTCTCGTGTTTTTCTCGTGTTGTTCTCGTGTTGTTCTCGTGTTTTTCTCGTGTTGTTCTCGTGTTGTTCTCGTGTTGTTCTCGTGTTGTTCTCGTGTTGTTCTCGTGTTTTTCTCGTGTTGTTCTCGTGTTTTTCTCGTGTTGTTCTCGTGTTGTTCTCGTGTTTTTCTCGTGTTTTTCTCGTGTTGTTCTCGTGTTGTTCTCGTGTTGTTCTCGTGTTTTTCTCGTGTTGTTCTCGTGTTTTTCTCGTGTTGTTCTCGTGTTTTTCTCGTGTTTTTCTCGTGTTGTTCTCGTGTTGTTCTCGTGTTTTTCTCGTGTCGTTCTCGTGTCGTTCTCGTGTTTTTCTCGTGTTTTTCTCGTGTTTTTCTCGTGTTGTTCTCGTGTTGTTCTCGTGTTTTTCTCGTGTTGTTCTCGTGTTGTTCTCGTGTCGTTCTCGTGTTTTTCTCGTGTTGTTCTCGTGTTGTTCTCGTGTTGTTCTCGTGTTGTTCTCGTGTCGTTCTCGTGTCGTTCTCGTGTTGTTCTCGTGTTGTTCTCGTGTTGTTCTCGTGTTGTTCTCGTGTTGTTCTCGTGTCGTTCTCGTGTCTTTCTCGTGTTTTTCTCGTGTTTTTCTCGTGTTGTTCTCGTGTTGTTCTCGTGTTTTTCTCGTGTTGTTCTCGTGTTGTTCTCGTGTTTTTCTCGTGTTGTTCTCGTGTTTTTCTCGTGTTGTTCTCGTGTTTTTCTCGTGTTGTTCTCGTGTTTTTCTCGTGTTTTTCTCGTGTTGTTCTCGTGTTGTTCTCGTGTTTTTCTCGTGTCGTTCTCGTGTCGTTCTCGTGTCTTTCTCGTGTTTTTCTCGTGTTGTTCTCGTGTTTTTCTCGTGTTTTTCTCGTGTTGTTCTCGTGTTGTTCTCGTGTTTTTCTCGTGTTGTTCTCGTGTTGTTCTCGTGTTGTTCTCGTGTTGTTCTCGTGTTGTTCTCGTGTTTTTCTCGTGTTGTTCTCGTGTTTTTCTCGTGTTGTTCTCGTGTTGTTCTCGTGTTTTTCTCGTGTTTTTCTCGTGTTGTTCTCGTGTTGTTCTCGTGTTGTTCTCGTGTTTTTCTCGTGTTGTTCTCGTGTTTTTCTCGTGTTTTTCTCGTGTTTTCCTCATGTTTTTCTCATGTTTTTCTCGTGTTTTCCTCGTGTTTTTCTCGTGTTTTTCTCGTGTTTTCCTCGTGTTTTTCTCGTGTTTTCCTCGTGTTTTCCTCGTGTTTTCCTCGTGTTTTCCTCGTGTTTTTCTCGTGTTTTCCTCGTGTTTTTCTCGTGTTTTTCTCGTGTTGTTCTCGTGTTGTTCTCGTGTTTTTCTCGTGTTGTTCTCGTGTCGTTCTCGTGTTGTTCTCGTGTTGTTCTCGTGTTGTTCTCGTGTTGTTCTCGTGTTGTTCTCGTGTTGTTCTCGTGTTGTTCTCGTGTCGTTCTCGTGTTTTTCTCGTGTTGTTCTCGTGTTGTTCTCGTGTTTTTCTCGTGTTGTTCTCGTGTTGTTCTCGTGTTGTTCTCGTGTTGTTCTCGTGTTGTTCTCGTGTTTTTCTCGTGTCGTTCTCGTGTCGTTCTCGTGTTTTTCTCGTGTTTTTCTCGTGTTTTTCTCGTGTTGTTCTCGTGTTGTTCTCGTGTTTTTCTCGTGTTGTTCTCGTGTTTTTCTCGTGTTGTTCTCGTGTTGTTCTCGTGTTTTTCTCGTGTTGTTCTCGTGTTTTTCTCGTGTTGTTCTCGTGTTTTTCTCGTGTTGTTCTCGTGTTGTTCTCGTGTTTTTCTCGTGTTTTTCTCGTGTTGTTCTCGTGTTTTTCTCGTGTCGTTCTCGTGTCGTTCTCGTGTCGTTCTCGTGTCTTTCTCGTGTCGTTCTCGTGTCGTTCTCGTGTCGTTCTCGTGTCGTTCTCGTGTCGTTCTCGTGTCGTTCTCGTGTCGTTCTCGTGTTTTTCTCGTGTTTTTCTCGTGTTGTTCTCGTGTTGTTCTCGTGTCGTTCTCGTGTTTTTCTCGTGTTTTTCTCGTGTTGTTCTCGTGTTTTTCTCGTGTTGTTCTCGTGTTGTTCTCGTGTTGTTCTCGTGTTGTTCTCGTGTTGTTCTCGTGTTGTTCTCGTGTCGTTCTCGTGTCTTTCTCGTGTTTTTCTCGTGTTTTTCTCGTGTTGTTCTCGTGTTGTTCTCGTGTTTTTCTCGTGTTGTTCTCGTGTTGTTCTCGTGTTGTTCTCGTGTTGTTCTCGTGTTGTTCTCGTGTTTTTCTCGTGTCGTTCTCGTGCCGTTCTCGTGTTTTTCTCGTGTTTTTCTCGTGTTTTTCTCGTGTTGTTCTCGTGTTGTTCTCGTGTTTTTCTCGTGTTGTTCTCGTGTTGTTCTCGTGTTGTTCTCGTGTTGTTCTCGTGTCGTTCTCGTGTTTTTCTCGTGTTGTTCTCGTGTTGTTCTCGTGTTTTTCTCGTGTTGTTCTCGTGTTTTTCTCGTGTTGTTCTCGTGTTGTTCTCGTGTTTTTCTCGTGTTGTTCTCGTGTTTTTCTCGTGTTGTTCTCGTGTTTTTCTCGTGTTGTTCTCGTGTTGTTCTCGTGTTTTTCTCGTGTTTTTCTCGTGTTGTTCTCGTGTTTTTCTCGTGTCGTTCTCGTGTTGTTCTCGTGTTGTTCTCGTGTTGTTCTCGTGTCGTTCTCGTGTCGTTCTCGTGTTGTTCTCGTGTTGTTCTCGTGTCGTTCTCGTGTTTTTCTCGTGTTGTTCTCGTGCCGTTCTCGTGTTTTTCTCGTGTTGTTCTCGTGTTGTTCTCGTGTTGTTCTCGTGTTGTTCTCGTGTTGTTCTCGTGTTTTTCTCGTGTTGTTCTCGTGTTTTTCTCGTGTTGTTCTCGTGTCGTTCTCGTGCCGTTCTCGTGTTTTTCTCGTGTGTTTCTCGTGTTTTTCTCGTGTTGTTCTCGTGTTGTTCTCGTGTCGTTCTCGTGTTTTTCTCGTGTTTTTCTCGTGTTGTTCTCGTGTTTTTCTCGTGTTGTTCTCGTGTTGTTCTCGTGTTGTTCTCGTGTTGTTCTCGTGTTTTTCTCGTGTTTTCCTCGTGTTTTTCTCGTGTTTTTCTCGTGTTTTCCTCGTGTTTTCCTCGTGTTTTCCTCGTGTTTTCCTCGTGTTTTCCTCGTGTTTTCCTCGTGTTTTCCTCGTGTTTTCCTCGTGTTTTTCTCGTGTTTTCCTCGTGTTTTCCTCGTGTTTTCCTCGTGTTTTTCTCGTGTTTTTCTCGTGTTGTTCTCGTGTTGTTCTCGTGTTAGTCGGTTGCAGCCACAGAGGAGCTCAGTTAGTCACAAATGATTTTAATTATTTTGTTTTTACAGTTTAAACATGAAAACAGCAGAAAAGCAGGTTAAATACACAGAGTTAAAGACAGAGTTAAAAACAGGAACATTCAGAGAGTTAAACTCAGAGTTACTCAGAGTTACACTCAGAGTTATGCTCAGAGTTACACTCAGAGTTACTCAGAGTTACACTCAGAGTTACTCAGAGTTACACTCAGAGTTATGCTCAGAGTTACACTCAGAGTTATGCTCAGAGTTACTCAGAGTTACACTCAGAGTTACTCAGAGTTACACTCAGAGTTACTCAGAGTTACACTCAGAGTTACTCAGAGTTATGCTCAGAGTTACACTCAGAGTTACTCAGAGTTACACTCAGAGTTACACTCATAGTTACTCAGAGTTATGCTCAGAGTTACACTCAGAGTTACTCAGAGTTACACTCAGAGTTACTCAGAGTTACACTCAGAGTTACTCAGAGTTACACTCAGAGTTATGCTCAGAGTTACTCAGAGTTATGCTCAGAATTACACTCAGAGTTACTCAGAGTTATGCTCAGAATTACACTCAGAGTTACTCAGAGTTACACTCAGAGTTACTCAGAGTTACACTCAGAGTTACACTCAGAGTTACTCAGAGTTACACTCAGAGTTATGCTCAGAGTTACTCAGAGTTATGCTCAGAGTTACTCAGAGTTACACTCAGAGTTACTCAGAGTTATGCTCAGAATTACACTCAGAGTTACTCAGAGTTATGCTCAGAGTTACTCAGAGTTACACTCAGAGTTACTCAGAGTTACACTCAGAGTTATGCTCAGAGTTACTCAGAGTTACACTCAGAGTTACTCAGAGTTATGCTCAGAGTTACACTCAGAGTTACTCAGAGTTACACTCAGAGTTATGCTCAGAGTTACTCAGAGTTACACTCAGAGTTACTCAGAGTTATGCTCAGAGTTACACTCAGAGTTACTCAGAGTTACTCAGAGTTACTCAGAGTTACACTCAGAGTTATGCTCAGAGTTACTCAGAGTTACACTCAGAGTTACTCAGAGTTATGCTCAGAGTTACACTCAGAGTTACTCAGAGTTACACTCAGAGTTACTCAGAGTTACTCAGAGTTACACTCAGAGTTACTCAGAGTTACACTCAGAGTTATGCTCAGAGTTACTCAGAGTTACACTCAGAGTTACTCAGAGTTATGCTCAGAGTTACACTCAGAGTTACTCAGAGTTACTCAGAGTTACTCAGAGTTACACTCAGAGTTACTCAGATTTATGCTCAGAGTTACACTCAGAGTTACTCAGAGTTACACTCAGAGTTACTCAGAGTTACTCAGAGTTACTCAGAGTTATGCTCAGAGTTACTCAGAGTTATGCTCAGGCAGAGTTAAAACTGTTTACACATGAGAACTTTAAAGAGACAAGCAGGATGAGCGGTGCGTTTGGACTGAGACTGAAGGCCTCTCACGGCCGCCATTTTAGAAAGAGAATTCTATCAGATTTATTTCCAAATAAATAAAATACATTGTTTACATTTGGACATTTTTTTGTATAATTGTTATTTATGTGAGATACTTTTTATTTTAAATTTGATCAAGCCATAAAAAAAAAAAAAATTAGAAAAAAAATGCTTCAGTGCGTAACTTTCTGGAGGTGGTGTGTCCCCTGCAGGACTCCATGGAAAAGTTAAAGCCGCACTATGGAACATTCTGCATGGAGATAACTCGGTTTAATGCCATACTGTGGAATATTACAGCTGAAGGAACAACATTTCCATGGAAACATGCAGGAGGAGAGTCAGGTCTGTGGAGATGCGATAAAAAGTGCAATAAAAACAACCAAAATGAACAAAAACACTTTTGTATGAGTCCATTTTGGGGCTAAAAAGTTATGTACTGTGGCTCTAAATTTATAATGAATAATAAATAATTAAAAGCTCAATAATCATCATCATTTGTCCAATGTAATTTCTTTAATTTGTCATGAATACCCTAAAGTTTCACCGTTCCAAAACAGCTGCTTTAGGTTTGACCTTCCCAAGATGGCGGCTGTGTTTTTGTGGTGAACCTTCCCAAGATGGCGGTCGGTTCATCTCAGTAAATGCTCTTTCTCTCTCTCTGCTTCGTCTTCTCAGAATCAAACGCCGTGTAATAAGGCCTCACGTTTATCTGAGAATTTAATGTTATTTTCACAAAATACAAAATGCAAATATATAAAAATACATTTGAGAAGGTTACAGACGGTTACGCTTTTCACGAAGGACACTTGGTTTTGTTCATCTGCAATTTCTCCTAAAACAGTTTGTGCTTAAAAACATGCAAAAAACACTCAAAAAGACGTCAAAAACAAACAAAATATAATAATACTTTCCATAACACTGTTGAAAGGCGAAGAGTCTGAGAGTCTGACAGATTCAGGATGGAACGGGACAGTGGACAGAACGTTCAAAACGTCCAAACTGAGACCGAGCTGTAAGTCAGAGTCGACGTTCAAGGTTTTGTTTTAGAATTTTAGTTTCATTTTTAAACCCGGAACGTCACATCTGAGACAGACTGACACCATCTGATCCTGCCAACAGTAAAGAGGCAGAAACTGTCATTTGTTTGGGTAAAATACAGAAAATCTGCTTAAAAACGACCAAAACACAAAGAAAATGTGACTGTACCGACTCATGTTCGTCATGAGCGGTTTTTGCAGAACATTTCTCCATAATTCCGCACTTGATTCACAATTTTATTATTACTAAATACTAAAAACTGAGTGTTCGTTTTTTATTTTGAAAATCTGGTCGCTCTACCCTGTGTCTCCATGGCGACTGCTGAGCATTCTACCATAGAGATCCATGTACACATTCTTTTCGTTTTAAAGTTTATGGTTTTGTTTTCTTATGATCTCAGAACAGAGTGAATATATTTAACTGGAATAATACGGGACATTATTTTGCATAAAGTGGTGGAGTCCACTGTCCTCGTTCTGCCCGGTTTGAATATGTGACGTAAAGTCGAGCAGAAAAGGATTCCACAGTTTGACATAAATAAATAAAAACAAGAGAAACGTTGTGTGGAAAAACCTCATTTACTCTTTGCCAGTTTCAAACGTTCAGACGATCTTTTGTTCCTTTTTTTTCTTGGACCAAACGTTGTATCTGTGACACTGTGATGCTAATATGCTAATGCTAATGCTATGCTAATATTAGCGTTTGGCCGAGAGATGAATTTCAAATGTAAATAAATTCTGAACGTGTTTTTTCCACACAAAGGTTCAGTGTGTGCGGAGAATAAGGCGCTTCTGTTCGCCGCGCTCCAGTTCTGTGGATAAAGAATCACTGTGGGGTTTTCAAACGTAGGATCAGCATTTCAGATCCACACAAAAGGTCAGAGGTCAGAGGGGTGGGTGTGCCGCGGAACGCAGGGGGCGCTACAGGCCACGGGGGACGCTACAGGCCGCAGGGGGCGCTACAGGCCACAGGGGGCGCTACAGGCCACAGGGGGCGCTACAGGCCGCAGGCTGCAGGGGGCGCTACAGGCCGCAGGGGGCGCTACAGGCCACAGGGGGCGCTACAGGCCACAGGGGGCGCTACAGGCCACAGGGGGCACTACAGGCCACAGGGGGCGCTACAGGCCACAGGGGGCACTACAGGCCACAGGGGGCGCTACAGGCCACAGGGGGCGCTACAGGCCACAGGGGGCACTACAGGCCACAGGGGGCACTACAGGCCACAGGGGGCGCTACAGGCCACAGGGGGCGCTACAGGCCACAGGGGGCACTACAGGCCACAGGGGGCACTACAGGCCACAGGGGGCACTACAGGCTGCAGGGGGCGCTACAGGCCACAGGGGGCACTACAGGCCACAGGGGGCGCTACAGGCCGCAGGCTGCAGGGGGCGCTACAGGCCACAGGGGGCACTACAGGCCACAGGGGGCGCTACAGGCCACAGGGGGCGCTACAGGCCACAGGGGGCACTACAGGCCACAGGCTGCAGGGGGCGCTACAGGCCACAGGGGGCGCTACAGGCCACAGGGGGCACTACAGGCCACAGGGGGCACTACAGGCCACAGGCTGCAGGGGGCGCTACAGGCCACAGGCCACAGGCTGTAAATGAGGTCTCAGATTGTCCATGAGTTGAGGCTGCAGGCGTCAGACACAAATCCACGGTGTCGTTTGTGCTGCTTTTTCAAACGTTTTTGAGATATTAACGTTTCCGGTTGTCAGACATGAGCTGTTTTCCGCCGCCTGAAAAATGTAAAACGTGTTTAAAAAATGGCAAATTATGACCAGTTCTGTCTGTTGTGTTTGTGCTGTCGTGAGACGTTCATATTTGACTTTTTGCATTTATATATTTTTTAATTATTTACTCATTTCGCTGAGTACATGACATCATGTGCTCACTTTGGAATTTAATGATGACGATAACTGAGCTTTTAATTGTTTATTATAAAAACAGCACATTTGATCCTTTTCGGGCGGCGGGAAGACGTCATTGGCTGAAAATAACTAAAGGCTACGAACCGTAATCATTAGAGATGAAACAGCACAGGTTCAATAATCTGGAGCATCACAATATCTGAACCCCGAGTGTCTTTGCTTAAATGAACAGTAAAGAAACAGAGGGAACTACATAGACCATGATCCTTTGCTCCGTTTCAGTGCAGACGACATGAAGAAATAACTGTTCTAAGCACTTCTACATCTTCAGTCTGTGGATTAAGTTTGTGAAGCATTTTTAGAGGAAAAAGTCGCAGACTCACAGTTTTATATTGGAATAAATCTGGTCCAGTGAGATGGAGATGGAATATGATCGAACGAACAACCAAATAAAAGAAAGAACGAACGAAAAAGAAAAAACGAAAAATAAAGAACTAAAGAAATAATGAAATAACAAACAAAACTAAGAAAAAACAAAAGGAAGAACAAATGAACAAATGAAAGAAAGAACATAAAATAAAGAAAGAACTAAAGAATGAAATAACAAAAGTAAGAAAAAACAAAAAAGAAAGAACAAACAAACAAAAGAAAGAATGAAAAAGAACAAATAAATAAAAACAAAAGATAGAAAACTGGTGTAAATCTGGTCCAGATTTGGATTTCGTTCCGTCCCTAATGACAATAAATGTTGCACCAAGTGACTGAAGCGTTTTAGAGTCAGTCTGTTATTCTGGAGAATATCGGAATATCGTTTTCCCACCATATCGTGATAAATATCGTACCGTGAGACCTGGATATTGTTACACCCGTAGCTGTAAGTGTTCGAGATCAGAAACGATTATATTGATAAGAAAACAATTGTATTTTAATTCCAAACCTCGGATATCGTATCGGGACACTCGGATATCGTATCGGGACACTCGGATATCATATCGGGACACTCGGATATCGTATCGGACACTCAGATATCGTATCGGGACACTCGGCTATCGTATCGGGACACTCGGATATCGTATCGGACACTCGGATATCGTATCGGGACACTCGGATATCGTATCGGACACTCAGATATCGTATCGGGACACTCAGATATCGTATCGGGACACTCAGATATCGTATCGGGACACTCAGATATCGTATCGGGACACTCAGATATCGTATCGGGACACTCAGATATCGTATCGGGACACTCAGATATCGTATCGGGACACTCAGATATCGTATCGGACACTCAGATATCGTTATAGTCCTAATAATGAGTTAATATCTCAGAATCTGAAGCAGCACAAACGATTGGTGTATTTTTGTGCAGTTGTGCGTTTGTGGGAGCAGATTATGATCTGATTCTAGTGATGATGGTGTGAGACGTTCACACACACACACACACACACACTCACACACACTTACACTCACGCACACACTTACACTCACACACACACACACGCACACACACTTACACTCACACACACACACACACACACTCACACACACTTACACTCACACACACACACACACACACACACACACACACACACACACACACACACACTCACACACACACACACACACACACACTCACACACACACACACTCACACACACTCACACTCACACACACACACACACACACTTACACTCACACACACACTTACACTCACACACACACACACACGCACACACACACTTACACTCACACACACACACACACACACACACACTTACACTCACACACACACACACACACACACACACACACTTACACTCACACACACACTTACACTCACACACACACACACACACACACACACACACACACACACACACACACACTTACACTCACACACACACTTACACTCACACACACTTACACTCACACACACACACACACACACACACACACACTCACACACACTTACACTCACACACACACACACGCACACACACACACACACACACGCACACACACACTTACACTCACACACACACACACACACACAGATGTGTCGGGTTTGTGTTTCTTATGTCCCGCAGAGGCGCAGATGGTGCAGATGTGTCGGATGTGTCGGATGTGTCGGATGTGTCGGATGTTGCAGATGTTGCAGATGTTGCAGATGTTGCAGATGTTGCAGATGTGTCGGATGTTGCAGATGTGTCGGATGTTGCAGATGTTGCAGATGTGTCGGATGTTGCAGATGTTGCAGATGTGTCGGATGTTGCAGATGTTGCAGATGTGTCGGATGTTGCAGATGTGTCGGATGTGTCGGATGTGTCGGATGTGTCGGATGTTGCAGATGTTGCAGATGTGTCGGATGTTGCAGATGTTGCAGATGTGTCGGATGTGTCGGATGTTGCAGATGTTGCAGATGTGTCGGATGTTGCAGATGTTGCAGATGTGTCGGATGTTGCAGATGTTGCAGATGTTGCAGATGTGTCGGATGTTGCAGATGTGTCGGATGTGTCGGATGTTGCAGATGTTGCAGATGTGTCGGATGTTGCAGATGTTGCAGATGTGTCGGATGTTGCAGATGTGTCGGATGTGTCGGATGTTGCAGATGTTGCACATGTGTCGGATGTTGCAGATGTGTCGGATGTTGCAGATGTGTCGGATGTTGCAGATGTGTCGGATGTGTCGGATGTTGCAGATGTTGCACATGTGTCGGATGTTGCAGATGTGTCGGATGTTGCAGATGTGTCGGATGTTTCTTTTGTCCTGTGTGAGTTTTCACCGAGTCGTCGACAGTGAATCCAGTGAAAGTTTACAGGCCGTAAACACGTTTAACACTGTGAGAGTGAAACTGTGACAGAGCTGTGGAGCTCTGTAAAAGCACTTTACGATTTCATCATTAACTCCTCCACTGTACGAGTGAGTGTGTGAGTGTGTGTGAGTGAACGTCTCACACACACATGTGTGAGTGTAAGTGTGTGTGTGTGTGAGCGTGTGTGTGTAGGTTTGTGTGTGTGAGTGTGTGTGTGAGTGTGTGTGTGAACATTCCCCATGGAGATACGGTTCATTAGAGACTGTGGAATATTCTAGCTGACGTTTCCAGGGAGACAAGCGCGAAGAGTCGGGTCTGTGGAGATGCGAGCGCCGCAGTCACGACGCACCACTCGTTCATTCATTTTTCAAAATAAAACCAAAAAAAAAAACGAAAAACCAACTCTTTTCTTCATGATTTGTCTCCAAAACCAAAATGAAAAAACAGATAATGATTCAGTTTTAAAATTTTCTATTTTATGTTTAAATGAATAAAAAATCTGTTTGTTCTGTTCGTGAATCGTGAAGAAAAAAGTCGGTTTTTCGCTTTCTTATTTTTGATTTGTATTGAAAAATGAACGAACGACACACGGGTGAAGTTTTCAGTGCGACAAACACAACCAAATGAAAAGGAAGAACATGAGTTTTTATCTATTTTGGAGCTAAAAAGTGACGCAGTGGGGCTTTAAAGGCACTATACACGTTTTGTGCTTTACCCTAACAGAATCCAGAGAGTTTTGTGGAAGGATCTGGACGTGTGATCTGGATTAGTGTGCGTTACTTTCAGTCCAGTTAAACTCGGATTATAAGGTCAACGTCATTATCACATCGTTATAATTATTAATGTCGTTATTATTGGGTGAATATAAAAGACGCTCTGATGTTTGGCTGTAAAAACGAGGCACAGATTCTCAGAAAATCACAGTTGTGTTTCGGTGACAGTCGAAGGCACGTTTGGACCTGGAAACTCGGAAATGTGCTTAAATTTCAAGTTTACATTTTGCTTTTCTCACGTGAAGGCACTTTTGTACTTTAAAGGTCGTAGATTATTCCAAACGGACTCGCGTGAGCTTTAATTTGAGCTCTAACGACGTTTCCTCCTCAAAAACGACCACCTCCGGGTCTGAGGAGGAAACGACATTAGCACAGATTAAACCAGAGTCACGTGGACCTTTTCAAGTTGGCGAAAAAACATCATTTTGATCCTGAGTTTTCCGTAATATTCTTTCCTGGTGTTTCAATATAAAAAAGGAAGCATTTTAGAAACTGGAATTCCCACAAAAGTAGCATAAAAACTGGTCAAGTCGCTCGTTTTCAGGTGCATTAAAACAGTGGTGGAGAGTTCGGCGTTCGCCTGGTCGAACGTTGGAGTGTTTCCGTTTCCGTGGCGATTGTTGGCGTGTAAAGTCGTTGGTGCGGTTTAGTTCCTGGTTAGAAGCACCTCCTGGTCAGTCGCTGCGGACGCCGGTCTCCGGTTGGCCGCGGGGAGGTGAGTGGCGCGGCCGTGAGCCAATGAGCGCGCCCGCAGGCAGGAGTGGGCGGGGTCATGGGTTAGTGGCCGTGGCAGCTAGAGTTAGACAGACAAGGGACCAAAGGAAAGGAAACGAGGAAACAAAACAAGGAGAGAGGAGAGAGAGAGAGATTAGTGTCAGCGAGTGGATTTAAGGATGGTACAAGAACAGCGGGGCGGCCCGGGGGCTCCCAGGGGCTCCCAGGGGCCGGTCTAGGGCCAGTTTAGGGGCCGCGGTGACGGTAAAACGAGTGGAGTGAGTTAAGAACCCACCTTTAGGAATGTTACCGACGATTATTAGTTCCTCAGTGCGACAGAACTCTGCAGAGAGATTTTTACAACGATAAATGCGTCAAGACGACCTGAACTAAGAAAGTTTTATCAAGAAAATGAAAAGTAAAATGATCTGCCAATGGAACAAGAGTTTTTGTGCTTAAAATATGAAAATACGGCGCAAATAAAGTGAAATGTTTAATTCAAGTCATTTTAATTTAGCTAAATATTGTTTTTTTCAGTGAGTCTTTTATTAATTCAAGATCTAAACATTTAAATCTATCCGAAAATGACTTAAAGTAGTGAAAAGATCTACAGCGAGATCAGACTATAAGGAGTTAGTCATAGAAGTCGATAATAAATCTGAATATAACATGAAGAAGTTCAGAGAAATGTGAAGAATCTGAGTTTAAGAATCTCACTCGAATCCAAATCCACTTTATTTCTGCAGCAGATTTTTACAAACAAAACCGTTTCCAAAGAAAATGAAGAGGACAAAAAGGCAACTGCTAAAATGTGTTCACGCTCGTCCCGAAACAATAAAACCAGTAAAAGCAAAACCAGAAAATCATAAAATAGAAGTAAATAAGTCAAATAAATAAAAGACAGAGAGGAACACACGACTCCCGCGGTGTTAAAAGCCGCAGAGTAAAAGGGTTTAAAGTTCCTCTGTGTCTCTTATTTATTTTACTGCTATTTTATGATTTTTATGGTTTTGCTTTTATTTAATTTGACTGGTTTTATCGTTTTGGGACTTTACCTTTTTGTTGTCTTAATTTTATTTCATCGTTTGTAAAAATGTGCTGGAGAAATAAAGTGGATTGGAGTTTGAAAAACAAGTTACTTTTTATGTTTTAAATTTTTACTACAGTTTTGGCTTTGTGTCCGATATAATGTGACACTATTTTCAGATTTATTTCATTTCAGATTTTTTTTTTTTTAAGCCATTTATTTTCTGATAATGTCGTTTCCTCGTCACAAACAGACCTGAAGTTGTGTTTTGTAAAATAGAATAAGTAAATAAGTAAAAGTAAATAATAATATTCAATAAAATCTATGGTCAGAGACACATGAATCTTTAGCCTGTAGAAGCACAAATGTCTGGAATCAAACCTAAAATTATCTGTCGTCATTTAAAGATAATTCTGTTTCTTTCAGTCCACTCTCTTTACCATTAGCGCGCCCCGTTAGCTCGTTGCTAATGCTCCAGTGTTATGTCTATGGGAGCTTGTGCCGCCGCGCGCTGCTAACTCTACTCATGCTACAGGAACCATGAGACAGGAGCATGGTTCAGAGGGGCCCATTTACAGACGGACCCCAGGTTTAGTTGGGAACTTTACGCCGAGAAATACGATAAAGTCTGCGAGGGTTTGGTGGTGTTTGCATCGTTTAAATCAGAGGAGGGTTAGCTAGAATATTTACTTCTGCTACGATCTAAGGGAAAATGTGAAACAAAATGGTCAAAACTATCAAACATGTTACTCTGACTCACAGCCAGGGCATCTGGGTTTATATCATGAGGTTTCATCAGGAAAACAACACGTGTTTATGCTAAAGAAACTAGTGCTAATTCAAGCTAATCATGCTAACAGGCTAATGTGCCTAAAGCGACAGCCTGGAACTGCTGGAACGACAAAAAAACCTCTGTTTCCATAGAAACCGCCGTGTTTGTGGAGGTTTATTTAACAAATCAGTGTTGAAAAGTAAACGAAGGTCCGTGTACGATTCAACATTCACCTTCTGAGACGCCAAAGTAAAAGCGTTGAATCCGTGCGTCGTTTGTTCATTTGTTTTTCAAAATAAAACCAAAAATAAGAAAACAAAAAAACAACTCTTTTCTTTATTATTTGTCTCCAAAACCAAAAAAGGATAAAGATTTGTTTTTTCAGTTTTTCGCTTTTGTGTTTAAATGAAGAATGGAAAAAACAGATAATGATCGTTTCCCAAACCAGGTCTAAACCAGGTCTAAACCAGGTCTAAACCAGGTCTAAACCAGGTCTAAACCAGGTCTAAACCAGGTCTAAACCAGGTCTAAACCAGGTCTAAACCAGGTCTAAACCAGGTCTAAACCAGGTCTAAACGAGGGCTGAATGAGGACTGAACCAGGTCTAAACCAGGTCTAAACCAGGTCTAAACCAGGTCTAAACCAGGTCTAAACCAGGTCTAAACGAGGGCTGAATGAGGACTGAACCAGGACCCCCGTCGCTGGTCACCGCCTCAACTTACCAATTTCCTACGAGAATCACTGAGTCCTGGTCCAGTCCTAGTTGAGTCCTAGTTTAGACTTGGTTCCGTCCTGGTTTAATCCTGGTTTAGTCGTGGTTTAGGCCTGTCTTAGACCCGGTTTAGACCTGGTTTAGGCCTGGTTTAGACCTGGTTTAGACCTGGTTTAGGCCTGTCTTAGACCTGGTTTAGACCTGGTTCAGGACCAGGAGTTTGGTTCAGGGAAACGGGAAACGGTCGTTATCCTTTTTTTTTTTTCATTTTGGTTTTGGAGACAAATAATGAAGCAAAGAGTTCTTTTTTCATTTTCTGAGTTTTGGTTTCATTTAGAAAAATGAACGAACGAATGACACACGGACTCGTCCAGCAGCTAAACCCGAGTGATAATAAAACATCATCAACAGAGCTTTAAATTAAATATTGGAAATGTGGAGGTCGAAACCTGTTTTTTTTTTGTTTGGCGCTAAAACGGAAAAATGAAATAACTGTTTTCCCCATTTTATTGCTTTTTGTTCTTAACTGAAAATCAAAAGAACCAATGGAACAAAGTGGAACAACCCTAAAACTGCTTTAACGAACTAATTCTCGTCTTGTATTTGCTTTTTCCTCCAAAGTCCGACTGAAACGACTTCACCGTAACCGATGCAAAAACCCGTCCAAACGCTCCCCGACCCGTCACCGTGACCCCGGCGTGAACGACCCAAACAGCCGTGGGTGGGGCCTGCGGGCGATCGCGGCGTATGATTCGTTTAAGGATTAGCGTCGTTAGGCAAAAGAGAGAGACAGCGATGAGTGTTAAAAGTGATGGTTTTAGAAGACACCAAACTACAAACTACAAGAATTTGGTCGGAAACATTTCCAGCTTCATTTCAATCACCATCTTTATTGCCTGTAGTGTTTTTCTTTCACAAGTCGCTCACACAGATAAAATATATAGATACAGAACACCGTACGGCAACGAGGACCACCCATATTTAAATAGAACGCGCTCCAAACAGTAGCTACACACTCATTTGATATACACTTTTCTATATAAAAAGCATCGTAGAAACAAAAAAATGTACAAACTAAAAACTAATAAAAACTCTAGAGTATTTCCAAAGCGTTTTCTTCATAAAGGCTTTTCCCTATATACACAAGAGCAGCACCAGTGAGTGTGAGCGTGAGAGTCGGGCTGTAAACAGACGATTACACATCAGATTTAAACACCGGGAACACAGTCTCAGTAGTTATCACAGCGCTGTGTTAAAGTAGCACTTTTACAGGGCCTCTGCAGCTCCCACAGGACCCACGAGCTGCCGCCAGCTCCGGTGCCGCACGTTTACGTCCCCGTGCTCTGCGGACGGGCGTTTGCTCCATCAGATTTACAACTTCAAACACATTCGCTTCAGAGCTTCACAAACGTATGAAAAATCGGCGAGAAATTCGGGAAACTGAAAACGGCTCCGACGCCTGTGAGCGACGTCCGAGTCCAGTTTATTCAGTATCTGTTCATTTAAAAAGAGATTAGGATTAGGTCCAGAGTTTGAAGTTTTACTGGAGACAGTTTTTCACTTCACCTACAAATATAAAACTCGACTTTTAGTGAAGCTCAAATGCAATTTTCAGGATAGAAAACGGTTTTTTTCCATCTTCCTGAACATTGAAGCAAATAAACTCTAATATTTATACCTTGGAAATTCAAACTTCAGACCGATGTGAAAAAGGTCTGTTCCAACGGCGTTTATGATTTAAAATCTGATGGAACAAATGATCTCCTAATGTCGTTTCCTCGTCACACACAGACCTGGAGTCGGGTTCTGTTTCCTTCACCAGTTTGACACACAAACCTGCACATTCAGCACGAGTTCTGCTCTCAAACGGGGTTTTTAAACTCCACACACCTTCACCAGAATCACCTGGATCATTTCAGTCCTGGAGTCGCCGATCTCGACTGAACTAAAGGGAAAAGGAGCTGTTTAAAGAGCTAAAAACTGCCACTTGATGACATCACAGGGTGGAGCAGAGCGTCTGCAGCTTTGCAGATGTAACAGACGAATAATAAAGAGACAAACATGAAGGAAACAAACACGACTCAGATCTGAGTGGGACGAGGAACAGCAGAACATCAGAACATCAGCACCTGACTTAAATCTCACAGGACTCAGGTTTGGACCTTTAAATAAAAATTGTAGCTGGATTAAAATCACATATTTGACAGGAAATGTATAATTCTGAATGATTCCCAGTTTTAGGAACTGTCCTCTTTATAAAACGTGCTGTAAAAAACTTGGATCAGTTTAGTTTTTGTGTTTTGGGGCAAATTTAAAGCTGCATTATGTAACATTTGTCATGCTCGTCTCCGTGGAGATGCATTCACTTTGCCTGGAATGTTCCACAGTGCGACATTAAACTTCTCTGTCTCTGCTTTTTAGTCCTGGAACGCCAGAAACGGAATAAATGGGACACGGATGGACAATAAGGCCCTAGTGCGGAACATTCCCAAAGCAGGAAAGTTACAGAGTGCATCTTTAATCCAACCACATTACATTACTCCTCTTTTATTTATGATCATTTATTTAAGCAGGAGAATCCCGCTGAAATCAGGCTCCAAAGCCCAAAGTGGGAAAGTGTCTTTGCCCGAGGACATAACAGCAGTTTGCTCTAGAATCCAACCACAAACCCTGTGGTAATCAGGCTCTGCCGCCTCAGCCACTGTTTCCCACTTACATTTAGTTTGTCTCTAGCTGCATTTTTGTTTTAAATCAACAACATAATAAAATATGAATAAAATATTAATGAAGAAACGTATTAATTACAGTTTAAATCAGTTTTGCTGTTAGCTTGTTGTTACGTCTGATTATTTTTTATGAGTTAACCAAACTCGAAACAAACATGTTTATAATTTTAAAATCATGGCTTCATATTTAAGACTTTATCCTGAAATCAGTGAAATGAATCCAGCCATAATTCTATTTTATAAAATAACCCAAAATGCTATTTTTCCGCCTGGTGTAATCCTGTGAGAGCTGCAGCGGCCACTGGGCACATTATTGGGATGTAAAAGTAATTAATTCATTTGTGTAAAATATAATAATAATAATAAAATAATAATACATCTGTGGAATGGTCTGAGGAGGTTTAAAGTTCAGCCTACAGCGTTTGTGTAGGTTAAAGGTAGTAACAACGTCAGGAAATCAGATAAAGTGGAAAAAACTGGGATAAACTGGGATAAAGTGGAATAAAGTGGAGTGTTCTGGAGTGTTCTGGAGTGTTCTGGGGTGTTCTGGGGTGTTCTGGAGTGTTCTGGAGTGTTCTGGAGTGTTCTGGGGTGTTCTGGAGTGTTCTGGAGTGTTCTGGAGTGTTCTGGGGTGTTCTGGAGTGTTCTGGGGTGTTCTGGAGTGTTCTGGAGTGTTCTGGAGTGTTCTGGGGTGTTCTGGAGTGTTCTGGAGTGTTCTGGGGTGTTCTGGGGTGTTCTGGGGTGTTCTGGGGTGTTCTGGGGTGTTCTGGAGTGTTCTGGGGTGTTCTGGAGTGTTCTGGGGTGTTCTGGAGTGTTCTGGAGTGTTCTGGGGTGTTCTGGGGTGTTCTGGAGTGTTCTGGAGTGTTCTGGGGTGTTCTGGGGTGTTCTGGAGTGTTCTGGGGTGTTCTGGGGTGTTCTGGAGTGTTCTGGGGTGTTCTGGGGTGTTCTGGGGTGTTCTGGAGTGTTCTGGGGTGTTCTGGGGTGTTCTGGAGTGTTCTGGGGTGTTCTGGGGTGTTCTGGGGTGTTCTGGAGTGTTCTGGGGTGTTCTGGAGTGTTCTGGGGTGTTCTGGAGTGTTCTGGAGTGTTCTGGAGTGTTCTGGGGTGTTCTGGGGTGTTCTGGGGTGTTCTGGAGTGTTCTGGGGTGTTCTGGAGTGTTCTGGAGTGTTCTGGAGTGTTCTGGGGTGTTCTGGAGTGTTCTGGAGTGTTCTGGGGTGTTCTGGAGTGTTCTGGAGTGTTCTGGGGTGTTCTGGGGTGTTCTGGAGTGTTCTGGGGTGTTCTGGAGTGTTCTGGAGTGTTCTGGAGTGTTCTGGGGTGTTCTGGAGTGTTCTGGAGTGTTCTGGAGTGTTCTGGGGTGTTCTGGAGTGTTCTGGAGTGTTCTGGAGTGTTCTGGGGCCTGGTGAACGGACCGCACCATTCTCGCTCGGGGGGGGGGTGGTCCGGTCTAAACGGGCGGGAGGCGGGTGACAGAATAAAAGGCGAGTGACAGAATAAAAGGCATGCTGTGTGCGGGCGGAGGAGGGGAGCGAGGAGGAGCCACGAGGACCAAAACCCGGGACGAGTTCAGCTCCGGAGAGAAACAAATCTGACGGAGTTTGGCTGTTTACGGCCGAGAAAAAGTGCACCGGGACCAGGACCGGACCAGGACCGGACTTAGGACTGGAGGAAACTAGAATATAACACTGGTCCTGGTCTAGTCCTGGTCTAATACTGGTCTAGTCTTGGTTTAGTCCTGGTTTAGTTCTGGTCTGATCATGGCTTAGTCCTGAGGTAATCCTAGTTTGGTCCCCGCCTAGTTCTGGTTTAGTTCTAATTTGGTCCTGGTTTAATCATAGTTTAGTCCTGATGTAGTCTTGGTTTGGTCCTGGCCTAGTCCTGGTTTAGGTCTGGTTTAGTCCTAGTTTAGGTCTGGACTAGTCCTGGTTTAGGTCTGGACTAGTCCGGGTTTAGTCCGGGTTTAGTCCTGGTCTGATCATGGCTTAGTCCTGAGGTAATCTTAGTTTGGTCCCAGCCTAGTTCTGGTTTAGTTCTGATGTAGTCTTAGCTTGGTCTTTGCCTAGGCCTGGCCTAGACCTGGTTTAGTCCTGGTCTAGTTCTGGTTTAGTTCTGATGTAGTCTTAGCTTGGTCTTTGCCTAGGCCTGGCCTGGACCTGGTTTAGTCCTGGTTTAGTCCTGGTCTAGTCCTGGTTTAGTCCTGGTTTAGTCCTGGTTTAGTCCTGGTTTAGTCCTGGTTTAGTCCTGGTCTAGTCCTGGTTTAGTTCTGGTCTAGTCCTGGTCTAGTTCTGGTTTAGTTCAGGTGCCAAACATTAAGACGAGAAAAGATCTTAAATTAAACACTGAATTACAACTTAATTTAAAACTTAATTAACTTAAAATCTACAGTTCTATTTTCCTCATGTTCTAATTTTCAGTCTAAACAAAAGTGATGCCATAAAACGTCTTTATTTGATGTTTTTACATTTAGTTTCTAATGTGACGAAAAAGGAGCTTCATAAACATGTTTCTGTTCAAACATAAGGGGAGTTTCACCGGTGAATACGGCATATTCTCTTTTTCTGTCATTTGACCCCAGGACATATTTACACAGATGATTATCTTCATTTAAATAATAATAATAATAAAGTGTAAACATTTGCATTTGTAATTAATACTTAAAAAATCTTAAAACTTAAAATAATAAATCTTAACTAAAAAAATAATAAATTACGTTGACTGTGTCCAACAATTCTTCTTATGTTGATCAAAGCAAAATATTTAAATTAATTTACTTAAAATCTTTAATTCATCTAAAAATCTTAAATTGGAAAAAGATAAAATAAAGTAATTATTATTATTAATGATTAACATGATTTTTTAGTGAATTGGAAACTTTTTTGTTTGTTCTGACTGAAGCTCCGCCCGGTGCTGAACCCGTAAACAGCCAAACGTCGCCAAAACCGTCGCCGAACGTCTCGTGGCGCCTCCCTCAGAAGCCCCGCCCCCCCCGGCCTCCTCGCCGTCTCTGATTGGTCCGTGTGCACCTGTGTTCCTGTGGGATTAGCATGCACGTTTCACACAGAGCGCAGGACTAACTGACCTCTGTCCGTGACCCTTTGGTACGGGTGCGTTCTCTTCTCCTGACGCCGGACTTTAGCGCTAACGGCTCCTGCTCACGCCGCCAGAACAGAAACATAAAGAGTTATGGATGAGACAGAGGAGCTCCAGGAGAACTTCAGCCCCAAACCCACAAACCCGGAGCTCCAGGAGAACTTCAGCCCCAAACCCACAAACCCGGAGCTCCAGGAGAACTTCAGCCCCAAATCAAACGCGAGTGGACAGATCTTAAGACTGAGGAGGTGCAGGCGTCAGTGTCCGACAGGAAACATCGTTAAACTTTTAAAAATCGTAATACTGATGCAGTTTTCAGAGCCGCCAACTGGACACTGCAGAACGTCACGTCTACGTGAGTTTAAATGACTTAAATTTAAAACATTTGACTTTATCTGAGTCGATTCAACTTGAAAAGTGAAATCATCGACCGGTGGAACACGTTTGTTTTTCTTAATTTAAGCAACGTTCGATTTTGTTTCTGATTTTAACCCTGGACCCGACACAAGCTGATTCGAAGGCGACTGCACTTTCTTGTTTGTTTTGGGCCAATAAGGATATTTTTAGTTTATTTAAGCATTTTTATTTGAAACACTGTGAACAAAAACATTCTGGAAGTGAAGTGGAACATGAAGCGAAACTGGGATTAATTTCAGAATATCACAAATGATAAAAAATCAATTATCAAAAATCAAAGCAATTTGGAAAATGAAAAACGCTCAGACAAAAGTGAGTGAGACCAGAGTTTAAAAACACTTACAATTGTGTTTTACATTATTTGTTTATTTGACAAGAGTTTATTATCCACATTTTGAGGTTTTACTGGACAAATTCTCACAGAAATGTTGAGCCCACAACAGTTTTTCACTTCATCTACAGAAATATCACACATTTCATCATAAATTATAGTTTTGGTGAAGCCCAAATATTATTTTAAGGTTAGAAAACTGTATTTTTTTCCATCCTTCTTCACAGAGAAGCAAAGAACATAAGATTTGTACCTTGAAAGTTGCTTATTTTTGGTTTTAATATAAAACCATCAGAATTGAGGTCGGCTCTTCAATGAATCATTGTAAATAATGTGTGAGGTTCATTTTGACTCCAGTTCTGATGACAGGAGGTTTGAAAGGGTCTGTGGCTTTTACTAGAGCCTTTTTATTACTGAAACAGGAGGTAGAACACTTCTTCAAGTTTTAATAACAAACTTAAGAAAAAATCCAGGCGAGGACAATTGAACTAAAATTACGCTCAGGTATTGAAGGGTTTTAAGTGCAGATTTGTTGTTTTTCTTATTTTAAGTGTAATAAAAGTTGTATTTTCATGTTTTAAGCACAAAACGTCTTGTTCCACTGCAGATCATTTTACCCGTCAAGTGAAATTTACTCAAATCGTGTAATTTGAGTCGTCCGAACTCGGCTAGATTATATTTTTTGCAGTGTATCATTGTGGCTTTAGAAGGTTCCGCAGTGTGGCTTTACACATAAACATCGCCCACGTGGGAACTGAAGCGTTCACCTTCTGGATAAGGGGCAGACGTTTGTACCGACTCTTCGTGTTTTTCTTGTTTCGACACTGGAGCCTGCACCAAAAACGTGCCCAAGTTTACATCCAGAAATTTCCCAGGAATCATGTAAAAAACATTTAAAATAAAATAAAATAACATCAAATATATATAAATCTGATAATTCTGTGGTCCTTTCTCTTTAAAAAGTTACTCGTACGATTAGCCTACGCGTCACTAGCTTAGCTTTAAGTCACTCTAGTTTAGCCGTGATCAAAAGAAGCAAAAACAATTCTTAACATTTAATCTAAGACTTCACTACAAATGCGTTAAAATCGAAGCGGAAAGAAGCTAAAAACGTTAAAAATGTAGCGGTCATCACACCAAACGCTAGTCTCAGATGTGCTAGTACAAAACGTGCCAAAACAAAAGCGCTAAAACGGAGGAGGAGGAGGAGGAGAGTAAACAGAAGGCAGTCCGTGTGCGCTAGCCTTAGCTTAGCCTTAGCTTAGCCTTAGCTTAGCCTTAGCCTTTGGTGGGAAAAGCCATACCTGCAACGACAAAGGGAGAGGGGACTGTTAGGCCAAAATGAGCATCGGGACGTGAGGAAGAACCAGAGGAGGTGTGAGGAGGCTGGACCCGGACCAGGAGCTCAGGCAGGAACATTTTAAACACTTTAAACACTTTAAACTGTGAAATATTTAGAGCAAAGCACAGACATGCTCAGTGTGAAGAACACTGGCTGATTTAAACTCCAAACATGTTTAATGAAGACTCCTCTGACACAGTTCTGGACCTGGTCTAGATCTGGTTTAGTCTCTGAAGGTGGATTTGGAGTAAAAACGTTTGAGAATCACAGGTACTGAACCCTCCGCCAGGAAAGTTACACAGTGCAGCTTTAAATAGCACATACTGTGCTTGTGTTTGCTCTGGTTTGTGTCTGGTTTGCTCTGTAGTTCTAGTGCGTTTTCACTCCGTTAGTTTGGTTCTTTGTTCCAGGCAGTGAAACAGTTCTTCTGTGTCACAGACTCGTGTATGTGGAGCTGAAAACGGGGGGAGAGCGACAAAATGGAGTGTTGAAAATAAGAGATAAAGTGCTCACTTGTGTTTTTTTTACACGAATCTGTACGTCTCCCTCAGCAGAGTCAACACTGACTTACCTCCTGACAGGAAGGGAAAATAAAGAGTTTTTCTTCTCAGAACAATCTGTGTTCAAAAGAGCGGCACATTTGCATCACCAAATGTGAACGGGGAAAAAGTCCGAGCTCATAATCTCTTGGTGCTATTTTCTCTCCGGTCGTATCACTGCGCTGCCTCCAGGTGGCGCCGCGCACGTATCCAACACTTTTTTCAGTAGTTCAGTGTTTATGCTCAGAGCGATGACGCCGCGGTGCCAGAGGGCGAAGCTACAGACAGAAGTGTATAAGCGCTCTGAACACGTAAACTCTGCCGAGCTCCTGAAGAACTGTTGGATTCGTGTGCGGCGCCACCTGGAGGCAGCGCAGTGATACGACTGGAGAGAAAATAGCACCAAGAGATTATGAGCTCGGACTTTTTCCCTGTTCATGTTTTGTGACGTAAATGTGTCGCTCTTTTGAACACATTTAGTTTTGAGAAGAAAAACTCTTTATTTTCCTGACTCCAGCCTCCAGGAAACTTTCATCAGCACCAAAACCAGAAGAACTGGGCTCAGACGCTGTCGGGAGGAAAGTCAGAGCTGCTGCGACTCTGCTGACGGAGACGCACAGATTCATGTCAAAAAACACAAACTGTCACTTTTTCCTCAAACATGAATCATTCCAAATCCAACGTCAGAGAGAAGAACCTGGAGAAACATCAGAACAGTTTGTAGAACAGCTCCTGGCCCCTGCAGCTGGCCCCTCGGGGCAGCCCCCTCACACACCCGTGTCTGCGTACGCTCCTGCTTCTGCCCCTCGCTCTTACCTAGCACCCCGCTGGAGTCGATGGGGTACTCCAGGATGGACGGCGTCAGGGTGTACGGGTACTCGTACGGCGCGTAGATGATGCCGGACTCGGGGCCCTGCTGCACCAGCGCCGCGTGAGGATTGGCCCCCGGGACCAGGGCGGAGCTCTGGATCTGACGAATCAGAGGCATGATGGGCGTGGTGACGGGGGCGGGGTTTCTGAGCGGGGGCAGGACGGGGGCGGGGCCCGTGATGATCCGCGGGGCCTGAGGGGGCGCTAGAGGGAACGCCGTCGCTGCAGAGACAGAGAAAGAGTGAGAGGAGTGACAGAAGATCATGAGGGGTATTTACTTCTGTGGGGTATTAACCAACACACGGCACATATTTAGATCACCATATTTTAGATTCTCCCAAAATAACTGTGCTCCTGTTGCTCCCCGTGCTGAGCCACTCCCCCTTTTAAGCACTAACACTCACACCTGCATGGACGACCCCAAACCTTTTTAACTCTTCTCCTTGAGGTTTTTAAACACTTTCACTTGGCTCAGAGTATTGGGTTCTGCAGTAATCCAGTTTCCCGCGGTATCAAAAGTATCATCGGTGTCAGTTTCATTCGTCATTAAAAAAATCTGCATCAGGAGCTAAACCCACAGCAGGACTTCCTCCCTCCGCTCTCTCTCCTCTTCAGACGTGGTTCCGCTCGGAGATTTCCCTCCACACGCAGCAGGAAGAAGAAAAAAACCTGACTGACGCTTCGTGTGTGACGCTGAGCCCAAAAGTTTGTGATGGAGACGTTTTATTGAAGCCGAGAGTCGAGAGGGGACGAGGCTGAAGAGGAGAAAGTTCCCGTTTGAGTCAGACTTTCACGGGAAATCTTCCAAACTGTATGAAAAGTCCCACTTCTCCACATCGTACGGGTCATAACCGACTATTTACACTTATTTTGTCATGATCGTGGGTCTGTGCCCGGTCAAACTTTAGCGTTTTCACTGTGACACATTGTGCTGTTTAGAAAAAGAAAGTCTGACCAATGAAACATTTGTTCAGTCCAGTCTGTGGCTCAAAATGACAAAACCAGAGAACATTTTCACCATCACCTCCTTTTTTTTTAGTGAGGTTCCAACTAGAGCATGAAAACCTGACGAGAACCGGACATGTTCGCACGGGTTTGGACAAATATTTCAAACTTATGTTCGGACTCGGACACACGGAGGCGTCGGCTCTTTCCCGTCTACAGTAAAAATGTGGTGAAATGTGGAGCGACACTTCAGATCCAGGATTTTTAAAGCAGAACAGAGGAGATAAAGTCCACAGGAAGTAGAGTCACTGTGGCTGATCCGCGGCTGTGGATGAAACAGACACACGGGAGGAACTGTCCACACTTTTACTTTAAAGAACCAAGAAAAGTGGATTCACGGAGCGGCTCTGTGGACTGGGGGCAGGATTTCTCTAGATAATGTGGATGAACATAAATTTACCACTTTACGAGAGAAGAGTCGGCTCATAAAGTCTTCTCATTATTTTCGCTTCATCCCGAGTCTGTGTGGGAGCTTAGCCAGAAATAATCATCTTGATGATCTTGTCATTTCTGAGTGAATCCAGTGTTCAGGTTTAGATCTTTCTCTCTGTGGTGACGTGAACAGCGATGGGAGAACGTGCGATGTGGAGATTGAGGGGAAAAAAAGCTACGGCCGAACCAAAGAATGACAGTTTCTCCTTGTATCTGTGTCGGTTTCTGGTCTGTTCAAACATCGGGACACGACGCTGAGGAATTTTTACACGTGAATCAGTGGAGCAGAATTTGTGGCGGCCGCAGCTCGGACCCGGACACAGAACGATGACGACGGGACTCATGAACGCCCACAGAGGCCCCCGTACGACCGAAACCACCACACTGTCACATTCTACAACATGAATGAAAACTATTTACTCAAATAAACAGATGAGATATGTCCTCTCCTCCCTCTCTCCCTCCTCCATCCTTCCCTCCTCCCTCCCTCCCTCCGTCCTGCAGATTCCGGACAGTGGGAGCAGGGACACGTTTGTACAATGGACAGAAGACGATTGTGACGAGACAAACGCCACATTTAATCCCGAAACAGAGGCGCCACAGAGGGACATATAGAGCCTATTGTAGAGCGCCCCCTGTCTGCGCAGCGCCCCCCCGCACGCATTTCAATTTATTAAACAGACGCGCTCAGAGACGGGGAACCGGAGAGTCACAAACGGCATCTGCGGGAGGAAGAAACCAGCCCAGATACTGTGTTTGTGGGCAGAATTTGAACGATAATCTCACATGATTTTTACTGGTGTCTGTGGGAATTCTGTTTTATTCTGATTTATTCTGATCCGGGTCCTGTTTGAGTCTCTCCTGGTCGAGCGTCGTGTGAAGCTCTTCTAAACTCATCGGCCTGAATAATGAAGACGCTCTGAATGCAGAAGGTCAGAGACGAAGAACTCTGGCCCACTGCAGACTGTTTATAATGAACTAGTTCTGCTTTTCATGTTTTTAAATCAGCTCCAGAGACTTGCAGTCGTTCTAAATGTTCGTACATCATACAGACCGGTCTTAAACAGAACATTTATACAGACTTTTACATATAAAGACCGTTCTGGACCAGACGAGACCGTTAACGCTCATTTGGAATTACAAAATAAACATATTTTCCAGAGGTGTATCGATATCCAAGTGTCCCGATACGATACGGTCTGAACCTCACGGTACGATATTTATCGCGATATCGTGGGAAATCTCATGATATTACGATATTCTACAGAATAACTGACTCTAAAATGCTTTGATCAGTCATTTGGTGCAACATTTATCGTCATTAGGGATGGAACTAGGGCTGAAACGATTACTCGAGTAACTCGGATAATTCGATTACAAAAAATATTCGGGCAAATTCTTTGCCTCGAGGCTTCGTTTAATTCATGTCACCAAAGTCAATTTATTTAAAATGTCTCTGCTATCGTATCACTCCTCCTTTGTAGACTGCTGCGCCAGTCTGGGATCACTGTTTCACACGGACAGTTATCAATGACGTACATTTCAAAGATTTGAAGCGGCGCGATTTATTCCACGGTGTGGAAATGGCAGATAATGATGTGGCCGGTGCCAGTGTGCACTGGCAAAGCCAACCTGATGTACCACAACAGTACGTCTTCAATGCTGCAGCACTTAAAGCGAAAGCATCCTCATGTGAACTGTACTTCTCTAAGCGGAGTCGGAGAATCTACGAGGTAATATACTTTTACGATTGCTCACTGAAATGAAAAGTAACGCCTATTAGAATGTACAGTATTTGTAATTATTTGTAACCTGTGTTATGAGTCGATAGTAACGAGGCATAACGAGCAGCAAGAGAGCAAATGATCTCACTCAAATCGCTCCCTTCCTCACGTATACACAGACACACACACACACACAGACACACACACACACACACACACACACACTCACGCACACACACTGTGTTTCCCATATCAGAAACGTCTAGTTCGTTGTTCTACTTTTACCAAAAATCTGATTTAATCTAGAACCGCTGGCATCAATAATTCCAATATCAGAGAAAGGAAATATTTTACCGACGTTTACGAACACTTATGTGTTCGCTAGTTCTATATTTAGCTTATTAATTAGGCTAGTTAAAGGATTAACGTTGTCACTTAGAAAACTCCTGTCTTATAAGCCAATAAGCCAAAGGTTTTACACTTGTTTAAAAAAAATGTTGACTTTAAATAAAAACCTTTTTTGTGAGGAATAACAGCAATTGCTTGCTCATTTTAAGAGGCCTTTCATGTTGCGTTACACACTATTGATATAGTTGTATAAAAACAAAAAAGTGTGATTTATCCGATTACTCGATTAATCGATGATATAATCGACAGAATACTCGATTCCAAAAATATTCGATAGTTGCAGCTCTAGATGGAACGAAATCCAAATCTCTCTGTAGATATTTTCACCATCTCCATCTCACTGGACCAGATTTATTACAAAATAAAACTGTGAATCTGAGACTTTTTCCTCTAAAAATGGTTCACAGACTTAATCCACAGAATGAAGATGTAAAAGTGCTTAGAAAAGTTATTTCTTCGTGTCGTCTGCACTGAAACGGAGCAAAGGATCATGGTCTATGTAGTTCCCTCTGTTTTTTTTAGCTATTTCTGCATCAGAACTGTTCATTTAAGCAAAGACACTTGGGGTTCAGGATATTGTGACGCTCCAGATCATTGGGGCCTTTGCCCAGAGCAGCAGATTTACAGTATCGTCACATCATTAATAGTTTGTACCTCCTGACTGAACTAAAGCTGCATTGGTTTTATTTAAGAGTTTGTGTGGCCACAGGGACAAAAGAACCACACAGAAATGTACAGAAAGTTCCAGAGAGTTCTAGACAGTTCTAGAGCGTTCTAGATGGTTCTAGAGGGTTCTTACGCGTCTTGATGTTGGCGTCTCTGTACGTCCCGTTCAAAATGGCGAGCTCCATCAGCTGCATCTTCTTCAGGTTGTCCTCCCCCTCGGCCTGGGACAGAAGAAGGAGAAGAGACGAGGTCAGGGTCAAAGCTCAGAACGAGACCGAGACTGAACCAGGACTGAAACAGAACTGAAACACACATTTCCTGAGCATCTCGAGCCACTGCAGAAAACAAGATTATTCAAACATACGTCCGCTTTAACAAAAATTATGATCAACTCTGTGAGTCAATTTAGTCACATTTTCTTTATGTTTTGGTCATTTTTATGCAGATTTTCTGTATTTTTTCCTGTATTTTACCCCAAAAATGGCAGTGTAGGTCTCTCTTTACTGTTGCAGGATCAGATTAGTTAAAATTTGGAACACTGGGACATTTCTGTATAAAACTGAGACAAATCAGTGGTTTTGGATAAATCTGCTGGGACAGGGACGTCTGGGACCCTGTACTCGTGTTTTAGTTTGGTTTTCTGTTGTTTTCTTCTGTAGTTTCGGTGTATTTTTAGTTTAGTTGTTGTTTTCTTCTGTAGTTTCGGTGTATTTTCAGTTTAGTTGTCGTTCTCTGCTGTAGTTTTAGTGTATTTTCAGTGTAGTTGTGGTTCTCTGCTGTAGTTTTAGTGTATTTTCAGTTTAGTTGTCGTTCTCTGCTGTAGTTTTAGTGTATTTTCAGTTTAGTTGTCGTTCTCTGCTGTAGTTTTAGTGTATTTTCAGTTTAGTTGTTTTCTTCTGTAGTTTTAGTGTATTTTCAGTGTAGTTGTGGTTCTCTGCTGTAGTTTTAGTGTATTTTCAGTTTAGTTGTGGTTCTCTGCTGTAGTTTTAGTGTATTTTCAGTGTAGTTGTGGTTCTCTGCTGTAGTTTTAGTGTATTTTCAGTGTAGTTGTGGTTCTCTGCTGTAGTTTTAGTGTATTTTCAGTGTAGTTGTGGTTCTCTGCTGTAGTTTTAGTGTATTTTCAGTGTAGTTGTGGTTCTCTGCTGTAGTTTTAGTGTATTTTCAGTTTAGTTGTGGTTCTCTGCTGTAGTTTTAGTGTATTTTCAGTGTAGTTGTGGTTCTCTGCTGTAGTTTTAGTGTATTTTCAGTGTAGTTGTGGTTCTCTGCTGTAGTTTTAGTGTATTTTCAGTGTAGTTGTCGTTCTCTGCTGTAGTTTTAGTGTATTTTCAGTTTAGTTGTGGTTCTCTGCTGTAGTTTTAGTGTATTTTCAGTTTAGTTGTTTTCTTCTGTAGTTTTAGTGTATTTTCAGTGTAGTTGTGGTTCTCTGCTGTAGTTTTAGTGTATTTTCAGTGTAGTTGTGGTTCTCTGCTGTAGTTTTAGTGTATTTTCAGTTTAGTTGTGGTTCTCTGCTGTAGTTTTAGTGTATTTTCAGTGTAGTTGTGGTTCTCTGCTGTAGTTTTAGTGTATTTTCAGTGTAGTTGTGGTTCTCTGCTGTAGTTTTAGTGTATTTTCAGTGTAGTTGTGGTTCTCTGCTGTAGTTTTAGTGTATTTTCAGTTTAGTTGTGGTTCTCTGCTGTAGTTTTAGTGTATTTTCAGTGTAGTTGTGGTTCTCTGCTGTAGTTTTAGTGTATTTTCAGTGTAGTTGTGGTTCTCTGCTGTAGTTTTAGTGTATTTTCAGTTTAGTTGTGGTTCTCTGCTGTAGTTTTAGTGTATTTTCAGTGTAGTTGTGGTTCTCTGCTGTAGTTTTAGTGTATTTTCAGTGTAGTTGTGGTTCTCTGCTGTAGTTTTAGTGTATTTTCAGTGTAGTCTCCTCTCCCTCGTCTTTGGCCGCTGAGCCGTGAGGCCGGATTTTCACTGATCTAAACTGATTTAAAGTTAAAGCGGAACATTTTTCAGGCGTCGGGAAAGTCTCCAAGGACCAGAGACGAACAGGAGGGTCACAACAACAGAACCGAACCAGGACTGAACCAGGACTAAACCAGGACTGAACCAGGACTGAACCAGGACTAAACCAGGACTGAACCAGGACTAAACCAGGACTGAACCAGGACTGAACCAGGACTAAACCAGGACTGAACCAGGACGGAACCAGGACTGAACCAGGACTGAACCAGGACCGAACCAGGACTGAACCAGGACTGAACCAGGACTGAACCAGGACTGAACCAGGACCAAACCAAGACTAAACCAGGACTAAACCAAGACCGAACCAGGACTAAACCAGGACTAAACCAGGACTAAACCAGGACTAAACCAGGACTGAACCAGGACTAAAACAGGACTGAACCAGGACTGAACCAGGACTGAACCAGGACTAAACCAGGACTAAACCAGGACTGAACCAGGACTAAACCAGGACTAAACCAGGACTGAACCAGGACTAAAACAGGACTAAACCAGGACTAAACCAGGACTGAACCAGGACTGAACCAGGACTAAACCAGGACTGAACCAGGACTAAACCAGGACTGAACCAGGACTGAACTAGGACTAAACCAGGACTAAACCAGGACTGAACCAGAACTAAACCAGGACTGAACCAGGACTGAACCAGGACTAAACCAGGACTAAACCAGGACTGAACCAGGACTAAACCAGGACTAAACCAGGACCGAACCAGGACTGAACCAGGACTAAACCAGGACTGAACCAGGACTAAACCAGGACTGAACCAGGACTGAACCAGGACTAAACCAGGACTGAACCAGGACTGAACCAGGACTGAACCAGGACTAAACCAGGACTGAACCAGGACTAAACCACGACTAAACCAGGACCAAACCAGGACTAAACCAGGACTAAACCAGGACTGAACCAGGACTAAACCAGGACTGAACCGGGACCAAACCAGGACTAAACCAGGACTGAACCGGGACCTAACCGGGACCGAACCAGGACTGAACCAGGACTGAACCAGGACCAAACCAGGACTGAACCAGGACTGAACCAGGACCAAACCAGGACTGAACCAGGACTGAACCAGGACCAAACCAGGTCTTGGCTAAATCTCTTTCTCAGATTCTGAGGGCGTTGGTGCGATGACATCAGTGTTTACAAAGCCGAGCCTGGATCCTAACCGGTTTTGAGTGGGACTTTTTGGGGCCTGGATCCTCTCTCTGGATTGTAACCAGTTTTGAGTGGGACTCTGGATTGTAACCGGTTTTGAGTGGGACTCTTTGGATTGTAACCGGTTTTGAGTGGGACTCTCTGGATTGTAACCGGTTTTGAGTGGGACTCTGGATTGTAACCGGTTTTGAGTGTGACTCTCTGGATTGTAACCGGTTTTGAGTGGGACTCTCTGGATTGTAACCGGTTTTGAGTGGGACTGTCGGGATTGTAACCGGTTTTGAGTGTGACTCTCTGGATTGTAACCGGTTTTGAGTGGGACTCTCGGGATTGTAACCGGTTTTGAGTGGGACTCTCGGGATTGTAACCGGTTTTGAGTGGGACTCTCTGGATTGTAACCGGTTTTGAGTGGGACTCTCTGGATTGTAACCGGTTTTGAGTGGGACTCTCTGGATTGTAACCGGTTTTGAGTGGGACTCTCTGGATTGTAACCGGTTTTGAGTGGGACTCTTCGGGAGCAGAATGTGAGAAATGTCCCTGTGTCCCCCCAGAGTCTGAAGAACAAAAAGAGCAGAAGAAAAGAATGTAGAAAGAGAAGAAGAGAGGGCAAGGAAGAGAGCGAGGGGAGGAGAAGAAAGAGGAGAGAGGGAGGGAGGAGAGGAAGGAAGGAGAAAGAAATGTGAAGGAACAAAAAGACCAGAAGAGTTAAGAGAGCGAAGAGGAGAAGAGAGGAAGGAGGGAGGAGAGGAAGGAGAGAGACAGGAAAGGAGGAGAGAAGAAGAAGAAATAAGAAAGAGGGAGGAGGAGGGAGGGGGAGAGGGAAAGAGGAGAGAGACAGAGAGCGGAAGAAGAGAAGAGAGAGAGAAGAGATAGAAGAAAGAAGAAAAAGGGAGAAGAAGAGAGACGAGAAGAAAGAAGGAGAAAGGGAGGAGAGGAGAAAGAGGAAAGGAAGGGAGCAGGAGAGAGTAGAGAGAGAAAAGGGAGAGGGGGGATGGAAGGGAGAAGGGAAGGAGGAGAGAAGAGGAGGAAGAGAAAGAGAGGGAGGTAGAGATAGAGGAGTGAGAGAGGGAGGAGGAGGGGAGAGAAAAGAGAAGGAAGAGAGAGAAGAGAGGGAGGGTGAGGAAGAGAGTTAAAGTATGAGTTAGAGAGAGAGAAAGAGGGTGTGAAAAGAGGGGAAGGGCAAGAGAGAAGATGGACAGGGACAGAAAGGAGGAGAGAGAGAGGAGCGATAGAGAACGGAGAGAGAGAACAGACCCTCCATTCATCCTGAGGCCTTTTCAAAGCAGCGTCACCGTGGAAACGCTTTATACCCCGAGACTAATTACCCTAAAGCGAGGGAACAAAAGAGGAGAGGAACGAGGGAACGAGGGGACAGAGAGAGGAACGAGGGAACGAGGGGACAGAGAGAGGAACGAGGGAACGAGGGGAGAGAGAGAGGAAAGAGGGAATGAGGGAATAAGAGGACAAAGAGAGGAACGAGGGGAACGAGGGGACAGAGAGGAACGAGGGGACGAGGGGACAGAGAGAAGAACGAGGGAACGAGGGGACGAGGGGACAGAGAGAGGAACAAGGGAACGAGGGGATGAGGGGACAGAGAGAAGAACAAGGGGACAGAGAGAGGAACGAGGGAACGAGGGGACGAGGGGACAGAAAGGGGAACGAGGGAACGAGGGGACGAGGGGAAAGAGACAGGAACGAGGGAACGAGGGGATGAGGGGACAGAGAGAAGAACGAGGGAACGAGGGGACAGAGAGAAGAACGAGGGGACAGAGAGAGGAACGAGGGAACAGAAAGAGGGACGAGGGGAAAGAGAGAGGAACGAGGGGATGAGGGGACAGAGAGAAGAACGAGGGAACGAGGGGACGAGGGGACAGAGAGAAGAACGAGGGGATGAGGGGACAGAGAGAAGAACGAGGGGACAGAGAGAGGAACGAGGGAACAGAAAGAGGAACGAGGGGACAGAGAGAGGAACGAGGGAACGAGGGGACAGTAAGAGGAACGAGGGAACGAGGGGACAGAGAGAGGAACGAGGGAACGAGGGGACGAGGGGACAGAGAGAAGAACGAGGGGACAGAGAGAGGAACGAGGGAACAGAAAGAGGGACGAGGGGAAAGAGAGAGGAACAAGGGAACGAGGGGACAGAGAGAGGAATGAGGGAACAAGGGGACAGAGAGAGGAATGAGGGAACGAGGGGACAGAGAGAGGAACGAGGGGACAGAAAGAGGGACGAGGGGAAAGAGAGAGGAAAGAGGGAACGAGGGGACAGAGAGAAGAACGAGGGGACAGAGAGAGGAACAAGGGGACAGAGAGAGGAACGAGGGGACAAGGGGACAGAGAGAGGAACGAGGGAACGAGGGGACAGAGAGAGGAACAAGGGAACAGAGAGAGGAACAAGGGGACAGAGAGAGGAAAGAGGGGACGAGGGGACAGAGAGAGGAACGAGGGAACAGAAAGAGGGACGAGGGGAAAGAGAGAGGAACGAGGGAACGAGGGGACAGAGAGAGGAACGAGGGGACAGAGAGCGGAACAAGGGGACAGAGAGAGGAACAAGGGGACAGAGAGAGGAACGAGGGGACGAGGGGACAGAGAGAGGAACGAGGGAACGAGGGGACAGAGAGAGGAACGAGGGAACAGAAAGAGGGATGAGGGGAAAGAGAGAGGAACGAGGGAACGAGGGGACAGAGAGAGGAACGAGGGGACAGAGAGAGGAACGAGGGAACGAGGGGACAGAGAGAAAAACGAGGGGACAGAGAGAGGAACAAGGGGACAGAGAGAGGAACGAGGCAACGAGGGGACAGAGAGAGGAACAAGGGGACAGAGAGAGGAATGAGGGAACGAGGGGACAGAGAGAAGAACGAGGGGACAGAGAGAGGAACGAGGGGACAGAGAGAGGAACAAGGGGACAGAGAGAGGAACGAGGGAATGAGGGGACAGAGAGAAGAACGAGGGGACAGAGAGAGGAACAAGGGGATGAGGGGACAGAGAGAAGAACGAGGGAACGAGGGGACGAGGGGACAGAGAGAAGAACGAGGGGATGAGGGGACAGAGAGAAGAACGAGGGGACAGAGAGAGGAACGAGGGAACAGAAAGAGGAACGAGGGGACAGAGAGAGGAACGAGGGAACGAGGGGACAGTAAGAGGAACGCGGGAACGCGGGGACAGAGTGAGTTACTTGGGAACGAGGTGACTAGGGGACAGAGAGAAGAACGAGGGGACAGAGAGAGGAACGAGGGAACAGAAAGAGGGACGAGGGGAAAGAGAGAGGAACAAGGGAACGAGGGGACAGAGAGAGGAATGAGGGAACAAGGGGACAGAGAGAGGAATGAGGGAACGAGGGGACAGAGAGAGGAACGAGGGGACAGAAAGAGGGACGAGGGGAAAGAGAGAGGAAAGAGGGAACGAGGGGACAGAGAGAAGAACGAGGGGACAGAGAGAGGAACAAGGGGACAGAGAGAGGAACGAGGGGACAAGGGGACAGAGAGAGGAACGAGGGAACGAGGGGACAGAGAGAGGAACAAGGGAACAGAGAGAGGAACAAGGGGACAGAGAGAGGAAAGAGGGGACGAGGGGACAGAGAGAGGAACGAGGGAACAGAAAGAGGGACGAGGGGAAAGAGAGAGGAACGAGGGAACGAGGGGACAGAGAGAGGAACGAGGGAACGAGGGGACAGAGAGAGGAACGAGGGGACAGAGAGAGGAACGAGGGGACAGAGAGCGGAACAAGGGGACAGAGAGAGGAACAAGGGGACAGAGAGAGGAACGAGGGGACGAGGGGACAGAGAGAGGAACGAGGGAACGAGGGGACAGAGAGAGGAACGAGGGAACAGAAAGAGGGATGAGGGGAAAGAGAGAGGAACGAGGGAACGAGGGGACAGAGAGAGGAACGAGGGGACAGAGAGAGGAACGAGGGAACGAGGGGACAGAGAGAAAAACGAGGGGACAGAGAGAGGAACAAGGGGACAGAGAGAGGAACGAGGCAACGAGGGGACAGAGAGAGGAACAAGGGGACAGAGAGAGGAATGAGGGAACGAGGGGACAGAGAGAAGAACGAGGGGACAGAGAGAGGAACGAGGGGACAGAGAGAGGAACAAGGGGACAGAGAGAGGAACGAGGGAATGAGGGGACAGAGAGAAGAACGAGGGGACAGAGAGAGGAACAAGGGGACAGAGAGAGGAACGAGGGAACGAGGGGACAGAGAGAAGAACGAGGGGACAGAGAGAGGAACAAGGGGACAGAGAGAGGAACGAGGGAACAAGGGGACGAGGGGACAGAGAGAAGAACGAGGGGACAGAGAGAGGAACGAGGGAATGAAGGAACAGAGAGAGACCACAGGACGCTGCTAGAACATTCACTCCAGCTCATCACGTCATAATTCCACCAAAACCAGAACATCTCCAGAACATCTAAAGATAAAAATCATACCCAGAACATCTCCAGAACATCTACAGAACATCTACAGAACATCTATAGAACATCTACAGAACATCTACAGAACATCTACAGAACATCTACAGAACATCTATAGAACATCTCCAGAACATCTACAGAACATCTACAGAACATCTACAGAACATCTATAGAACATCTCCAGAACATCTACAGAACATCTACAGAACATCTATAGAACATCTACAGAACATCTACAGAACATCTCCAGAACATCTACAGAACATCTATAGAACATCTACAGAACATCTACAGAACATCTATAGAACATCTACAGAACATCTACAGAACATCTCCAGAACATCTACAGAACATCTATAGAACATCTACAGAACATCTCCAGAACATCTACAGAACATCTCCAGAACATCTCCAGAACATCTACAGAACATTCCAGAGCCTGGGCCCATCTGGGTCTGGAGCTCAGCTGGAGGAAACACTCAGACATGGGGAGAACATGCAAACTCCAGAACCTGCTTGACCTCGGTGATGATCCCCTACAGCCTGCGTGAAGTCGCCTCATCAAACTCAAACCTGCACAAGACTAATGTCCGTTTGTGCTGCAGAAAGTTCCGTTTGTGTGATTCTGGTTCAGATATTCACAGTTTTATTTTGGTCGATGACGTCGTCCAGAACCAGAAAGTCTGAGTTATTATAAAATCTGAATCAAAAGCAAATGACTAAAGACTGAAACAGACTTTTCCTCAGCCTCAGGTCGTTTCTCTTCTCTAGTTTTGTGGAGTTTGTCTCCGTCAGCTGAGCAGAAATGACGTCCTGTAATTACCACAGAAATAATAATGAAGAATTGTAGAAATAAACTCACACAAATGAAACTGTCACAGCACAAAACAGCACAAACCAAATACACACGACTGACATCATTTTCTTCTGTTTTGAGGCTGTTTCACATTCTGAGGTTCTGGACGACGTCATCGACCAAAATAAAACTGTGAATATCTGAAGAACCAGAATCACACAAACGGAACTTTCTGCAGCACAAACGACTGACACAGTTTGTGCAGGTTCAGTTTGATGAGGCGACTTCAGGGAGGTTCCTCTGCAGTTTGATCCTGCCTCAGTTGTAGTGGTCACAGTGTTCATAGCAGTTGCATTTCAAGTAGTTGTAGTGGCAGTATTCATAGTATTCATAGTATTCGTAGTATTCGTAGTATTCGTAATATTCGTAGTATTCGTAGTATTCGTAGTATTCGTAGTATGTGCAGTATGTGCAGTATGTGCAGTATGTGCAGTATTCATAGTATTCGTAGTATTCGTAGTATGTGCAGTATGTGCAGTATGTGCAGTATGTGCAGTATTCGTAGTATGTGCAGTATGTGCAGTATGTGCAGTATTTGCAGTATGTGCAGTATGTGCAGTATGTGCAGTATTTGCAGTATGTGCAGTATGTGCAGTATTCGTAGTATTCGTAGTATTCGTAGTATTCGTAGTATGTGCAGTATGTGCAGTATTCGTAGTATTCGTAGTATTCGTAGTATTCGTAGTATTCGTAGTATGTGCAGTATGTGCAGTATGTGCAGTATGTGCAGTATGTGCAGTATGTGCAGTATGTGCAGTATGTGCAGTATGTGCAGTATGTGCAGTATTCGTAGTATTCGTAGTATGTGCAGTATGTGCAGTATGTGCAGTATGTGCAGTATGTGCAGTATGTGCAGTATGTGCAGTATGTGCAGTATGTGCAGTATGTGCAGTATGTGCAGTATGTGCAGTATGTGCAGTACTCACGGCGGGCACCAGGAGCTTCTTGACCTCGGTGATGGCTCTCTGCAGTTTGATCTTGGCTCTGTTGTGAGTGTCCTCCACGGTGATCAGGACGTGCAGATCTTCACTCAGATGTTCCCAGTTCGGCTTCCCCCGATTCATCTCCTCCTGAAAAACACCGAGAACTGATTTAGAAAACACAGAAAACACAGGCCACATGAAGCTTTAACTCTGAATAAACTGAACTCCTCTTTAAAAAGTCCAGGGAAACTCTTAATTCTTAATGAAAATGATTCTTGTGAATCAAACTTTATCCTGAAGTCAGTGGGTTTATTCTGATTTTAAAGCCGAATGAATTTCTTCCTGGATCCTGTAAACGTTTCTTCTTCTTCACAATAATCCCGGTGGTTGGAGCTCGTTGGCTCGTCCTTCTGACTCGATCCGGACGATCCGGCTCCTCCAGTCGTCTCTTGGGACTTTCCTCCACGTCTCTTTGGATTTGTGAGCGGGATGTGGGAGTGGGCTGAGGTGTGGCAGCCTCACACTCAGTTTGTCTTCTTCCTCCTTCTCCCACACTCTTCCCTTCTCCTCCTCAGCTCACAGACGGAAAGTGTGAGGACAGAATTCTCCAGCTGCTGCTTCATTATCATCAGAACCACTGCGGAAAAAGTTCTGATCGTGTTTGTGTCGGCGGCGAAACGACAAACCGAGATGACAGAAAAGAGCAGCTGAAGTGTGGGTTTTCTTCCCAAAGACGGAAATACGTTTGTGTCGCTGTCCAATCAGCACCTTCCCCACTACAGACGCTGAGAACTATTAAATAAAGACCATTTAACCTGTTTCCATGGAAACCTCAGTGTTTATATGAAAACCTCATATATGAACATGACGGGACAAATGCAGGAGAGTGAAGGAGCACAGACGGGTTACAGACGTGTCCTGATGTCACCCTCAGTGTTCGGCTCCAAATGAAGCTCATGGAGGCCAGCAGTGTCACAGCAAAGATCAACTCAGACTCAGTCAAACCTGTTCACGCTAACGGAGCGACCTGAGGGAGGGAAGGCGTCTGATTGGTGCATTCTTAATGTCCACATCTGGATTTAGGACAAAATGTTCAAATTAGAACCTCAGAGTGATATAGATGGGTTCAGAAACCTGAAGTCCTGGTTTAGTCCTGGTTCAGTCCTGGTTCAGTCCTAAATCCTCGTTAAGACCTGGTTTGATGCTTGTTAAATTGTGTTTTAGTTTTAAAGCTGCACTGTGTAACTTTACTAAAGGGGAACTAAACCAGGACTAAACCAGGTCTAAACCAGGACTAAACCAGGACTAAACCAGGTCTAAACCAGGACTAAACCAGGACTAAACCAGGTCTAAACCAGGACTAAACCAGGACTAGACCAGGACTAAACCAGGACTAGACCAAATCTCCATCTCTACGAGGACTTGATCCGGGTCCAAGTCGGGCCCAGACCGGGTCTGAGCCTCTGAGTGAACAAACACAGATCAGTTTAATGCTGCACTGTGGAACATTCCAGGCACATCGATGGGAATCTCCATGGAGACGGAGGAGGGAGAAGGGGGCGGAGTCACGTGTGTTTTTACAACAGAAAAGAGAAAAAGACGAATCAACGAAAAGAAACTCCACGTTTAGCACTCCTCCTCCTCTTCCCTCCTGTTGCTCTTTTCTCACTCTCTCTATTCTCCAGTCATCCCTCTCTCCTCTCTCCCTCCTTTCCTCTCTCCTTTCCTCCTCTCCTCCCTCCTCGCCTCTCTCCCTCCTTGCCTCCTTTCCTCCCTCTCTCCACATACTTTGCCTCCTTTTCTCTCTCTTCTTTTCTCCTCTTCACCTCTCTCTCCTTCCCTCCCTCCTTATCTCCACATACTTGCCCTCCTCTTCTCTCTCTCCTTCTCTCCTATTCACTTCTCCCTCTCTCTTTTCCTTCCCTCTCCCTGTCTCCACATATTGCCCTTCTCTCCTTTCCTCTCTCCTCGCCCCTCCATCTCTCCTATCTTCCTCTCCTCTTTCTCCCTCCCTCTTTCTACATACATGCCCCTCTCTTCTCTCTCTCTCCTTTTCTCCTCTTCACTTCTCCCTCCCTCCCTGTCTCCTCTCGTCCTCCTCTCTCGTTACATACTTGTCCTTCTCTTCTCTCTCTTCTTCTCTTCAACTCTCCCTCCATCTCTCTTCTCCTTCCCTCTCTCCTCCTCCTCTTCTCTCTTCACATACTTGTCCCCTCTTCTCTCCTCTCCTCCTTTCTCCTCCCTCTCTCCACATATTTCCCCCTCTCCTCCCTCTCTCCCAGCAGTCGTCAGGTCTGAACTGTTCTCTGGTCTTGGCCCCAGACTTGGACTCGGACTTGGACTCGGACTCGGACTTGGACTTGGACTTGGCCTGGACTTTGTGGGGACTTTTGGGGCCCTGGATCCTGGTCTCATCCATAAACATGAGCGGCTGTGATTGCGTTTCCGAAACGGCTTTTGTTGTTTTGTTTTTGGGGCTCGGAGCTGTCGAAAAGAACCTCCGTCTCCCTCTCCTCTTTCTCTTTCTCTTTCTGTCTCTCACCCTCTCCTCTCTCTGTTCCCCCTTTCCTCCTCCTCTCCTCTCCTCCTCCTCTCCTCTCTCCTCTCTCTTTTCCCCCTCTCCTCCTCCTCCTCTCTCTGTTCCCCCTCTCCTCTCCCCCTCTCCCCTCCTCTCTCTTCTCTCTCTCTCTTTTCCCCCACTCCTCCTCCTCTCCTCTCCTCTCTTCTCTCTGTTCCCTCTCCTCTCTCTGTTCCCCCTCTCCTCTCCTCTCTCTTTTCCCCCCTCCTCCTCCTCCTCCTCTCTCTGTTCCCCTCTCCCCTCCTCTCTCTTCTCTCTCTCTCTTTTCCCCCACTCTTCCTCCTCTCCTCTCCTCTCTCTGTTCCCTCTCCTCTCTCTGTTCCCCCTCTCCTCTCCTCTCCTCCTCCTCTCTTCTCTCTCTCTCTGTTCCCCCTCTCCTCCTCCTCCTCTCTCTGTTCCCCCTCTCCTCTCCCCCTCTCCCCTCCTCTCTCTTCTCTCTCTCTCTTTTCCCCCACTCCTCCTCCTCCTCTCCTCTCCTCTCTCTGTTCCCTCTCCTCTCTCTGTTCCCCCTCTCCTCCTCCTCCTCTCTCTTTTCCCCCTCTCCTCCTCCTCCTCTCTCTGTTCCCCCTCTCCTCCTCCTCCTCTCTCTTTTCCCCCTCTCCTCCTCTCTTCTCTCTCTCTCTTTTCCCCCTCTCCTCCTCCTCCTCTCTCTTCTCTCTCTCTTTTCCCCCTCTCCTCCTCTCTTCTCTCTCTCTCTTTTCCCCCTCTCCTCCTCCTCCTCTCTCTCTCTTCTCTCTCTCTCTTTTCCCCCTCCCCTCCTCCTCTCTCTTCTCTCTCTCTCTTTTCCCCCTTCCCTCCTCCTCTCTCTTCTCTCTCTCTCTTTTCCCACGCTTTCATAGCCTCTGGAGTCCGGACACAAAAGTGCGCTGAGCTAATTACACACGGAGGCTCCTGTTTTCTGATAATTATGGTTTAATTCTGAGCGTCTGAGATCCACTCGACTCTAAAGTGTCGCACAAACGTTCAGGCGCATCAGACTCACTCGTACGTGCGGATTTATCTCCACGAACGCCCTGGACACGCTCACACCGACATGACCACGAGGGTTCAGGATGGAAGTGTTCACAGCGTCTGCACTGATCCTGTGAAACTCTGGATGAGCCGAGGGTAAAACGAACTAAACTTTAGTGCTGGAGGTTCCTGTCGCTGCAGAGACTGAAACGAGGAGCGTCCTAAAGCTGCAGGACGAATCACGTGGAGTTTAAGGAGCAGATCTGTAAAGCCTCCACTGGAATGGTCCAAAAATGTTTTTTCTCTTTTCTCTAGATTTGAACCCAGCGTTAGGAAATGACCATTGATTTAATGTTTGCATAAAAAATTCAGCAAATCCAACGATATCTGGAGACTGCACAAAGCAAAGATCACTGGTTCTGTCTATATTTAATGATGCAGCTGCAGCCTGTGAAATGTACTGAAATAAAAAAGTAAAGGCAGAGATTCAGTTTGTCTCTGTTCATTTGAATTTCTTTAACTTAGAATTTTACACAGTCACAAGCTCCAGGCCGACACCGATAAACGCACTCCCCACATGTAAAAGTGCGATTTCTCTGTCAAATATAACAGCACAAAACCATCGAACATCAGTGTTTCTGAGGAAACTTCTGTCCTCTTCACTTTTAGGAGAAACTCTCTTCTGAATTCTGCCGCTGAGTTTCAGACACTAACGACACCAACGACATCAACGACACCAACGACAGTAACGACACCAACGACACCAACGACACCAACGACACCCACGACACCAACGACACCAACGACACCAATGACACCAACGACACCAACGACACCAACGACACCAACGACACCCACGACACCAACGACACCAACGACACCAATGACACCAACGACAGTAATGACACCAACGACACGAACGACACCAACGACAGTAATGACACCAACGACACCAACACCAACGACAGTAACAACACCAACGACAGTAATGACACCAACGACAGTAATGACACCAACGACAGTAATGACACCAACGACACAAACGACACCAACGACACCAACGACAGTAATGACACCAACGACACCAACGACACCGACACCAACGACAGTAATGACACCAACGACAGTAATGACACCAACGACACCAACGACACCAACGACACCAACGACACCAACGACACCAACGACACCAACGACACCAACGACACCAACGACACCAACGACACCAACGACACCAACGACACCAATGACACCAACGACAGTAATGACACCAACGACACGAACGACACCAACGACAGTAATGACACCAACGACACCAACACCAACGACAGAAACAACACCAACGACAGGAAAGACACCAACGACAGAAATGACACCAACGACACCGACACCAACGACAGTAACGACACCAACGACACCCCAACGACACCAACAACACCAACGACACCAACGACACCAACGACACCAACGACATCAACGACACCAACGACAGTAACGACACCAACAACACCAACGATACCAACGACACCAACGACATCAACGACATCAACGACACCAACGACAGTAACGACACCAACAACACCAACGACACCAACGACACCAACGACATCAACGACACCAACGACAGTAACGACAGTAACGACACCAACGACAGTAACGACACCAACGACAGTAACGACACCAACGACACCAACGACATCAACGACATCAACGACACTACCGCACCGATGACACCAACAACACCACCGACACCAATGACACCAACGACACCAACGACACCAACGACACCAACAACACCAACGACACCAACGACACCACCGACACCAACGACACCAACGACACCAACGACACCAACGACACCAACGACACCAACGACAGTAACGACAGTAACGACACCAACGACAGTAACGACACCAACGACAGTAACGACACCAATGACACCAACGACAGTAACGACACCAATGACACCAACGACAGTAACGACACCAATGACACCAACGACACCAACGACACCAACGACAGTAACGACACCAACGACAGTAACGACACCAACGACACCAACGACAGAAACGACACCAACGACAACAACGACAACAACGACACTACCGCACCGATGACACCAACAACACCACCGACACAAACTACACCAACGACAGTAACGACACCAATGACACCAACAACACCAACGACACCAACGACACCAACGACATCAACGACACCAACGACAGTAACGACAGTAACGACACCAACGACAGTAACGACACCAACGACAGTAACGACACCAACGACACCAACGACAGTAATGACACCAACGACACCAACGACAGTAACGACACCAACGACACCAACGACAGTAATGACACCAACGACAGTAACGACACCAACGACAGTAACGACACCAACGACACCAACGACAGTAACGACACCAACGACAGTAACGACACCAACGACAGTAACGACACCAACGACAGTAACGACACCAACAACACCGGCGACACCAACGACAGTAACGACACCCAAGGACACCAACGACAGTAACGACACCCACGACACCCACGACACCAACGACAGTAACGACACCAACGACAGTAACGACACCAACGACAGTAACGACACCAACGACAGTAATGACACCAACAACACCGGCGACACCAACGACACCAACGACAGTAACGACACCAACGACAGTAACGACATCAATGACACCAACGACACCAACGACACCCACGACACCCACGACACCAACGACACCAACGACAGTAACGACACCAACGACAGTAACGACACCAACGATACCAACGACAGTAACGACACCAACGACAGTAACGACACCAACGACAGTAACGACACCAATGACACCGACGACACCAACAACACCGGCGACACCAACGACACCAACGACAGTAACGACACCAACGACAGTAACGACACCAACGACAGTAACGACACCAACGACACCAACGACAGTAACGACACCAACGACAGTAACGACACCAACAACACCGGCGACACCAACGACACCAACGACAGTAACGACACCAACGACAGTAACGACACCAATGACACCAACGACAGTAACGACACCCACGACACCCACGACACCAACGACACCAACGACAGTAACGACACCAACGACAGTAACGACACCAACGACACCAACGACAGTAACGACACCAACGACAGTAACGACACCAACGACAGTAACGACACCAACGACACCCACGACACCAACGACACCAACGACAGTAACGACACCAACGACAGTAACGACACCAACGACACCAACGACAGTAACGACACCAACGACAGTAACGACACCAACGACACCAACGACAGTAACGACACCAACGACACCAACGACACCAACGACAGTAACGACACCAACGACACCAACGACACCAACGACAGTAACGACACCAACGACACCAACGACAGTAACGACACCAACGACACCAACGACAGTAACGACACCAACGACAGTAACGACACCAACGACAGTAACGACACCAACGACACCAACGACAGTAACGACACCAACAACAGTAACGACACCAACGACAGTAACGACACCAACGACAGTAACGACACCAACGACACCAACGACAGTAACGACACCAACGACACCAATGACAGTAACGACACCAACGACACTCAGAATTTTACCAAGTTTGAGTCTTTAGTTGTAGATCTGTGATATCCTAATGCAGGGTTCAAACCAGCCAAAATTAAACTTTTATTTGTTTGCTTGTTGTTGCCTCATGGCTCATTTGCATACAGCTCATTTGCATACAGTATAAGTGCTGATAAAAACAGCTCGTGCACTGATGCTGATGCGATCGAACGCGCTGCGTTTGGTTTGATCAGAACTTGTGCCTCATCTTCAAACATAAATCTCTGTTTCTGAAGGTTTAGGAGCAGATACAGAATAATTCTGAATTAGTCTCAGTAAAACCGTAAACCCGGGAAAATGTGACACGGTTTAATTGGACCAACACTAGTTTAAAGTTCTACACTCACTCTGATCCTTCCCCTGCGACAGAACCTCCAGAGCTCCTGCCTGAGCTGCAGAGGCTGCACTAGCACTGACTCCTGATGCTACAGGTTCTGGGGTTCAGGGAGAAACCGTCCAGATCAGAGACGATTTTCAGCGTGAAACTGGGGGGAATCTGTTTAAAACAACACTGCGGGACATTCCAGGCCACAGCACCTTCAGGACAAAAACATGTTTTCGTATCACCTGTAGTCGGGATTCTTCAAACGAGCGGCAGAAAAGTGGGCGGGGACAGGGGGCAGGAGAAAACAGATCTTTCCGGGTTCTGTCTCCTAAAGCGCTGACCTCTGACCTCTGACCTCTGACCCCAGAAACACATTTGGATCAGATTCTGTTTGTCTTCAGTAACTTCATCCCAACGTCCACATCTGCCCCGGACCTCCTGAAGTCCTGAGCTAGACCCGGTTTAGACCTCCTGAAGTCCTGAGCTAGACCCAGTTCAGACCTCCTGAAGTCCTGAGCTAGACCCGGTTTAGACCTCCTGAAGTCCTGAGCTAGACCCAGTTTAGACCTCCTGAAGTCCTGGGTTAGACCTGGTTTAGACCTCCTGAAGTCCTGAGCTAGACCCAGTTTAGACCTCCTGAAGTCCTGGGTTAGACCTGGTTTAGACCTCCTGAAGTCCTGAGCTAGACCCGGTTTAGACCTCCTGAAGTCCTGAGCTAGACCCAGTTTAGACCTAGCTTAGACCCAGTTTAGACCCGGTTTAGACCTGGTTCAGACCTGGTTTAGACCCGGTTTAGACCCGGTTTAGACCTGGTTCAGACCTGGTTCAGACCCTCTGGACCCTGTGGTTTGGGGTTTAAGGTTAAAGTGTTTTGCTCAATGACACAACAAAAGTTTCATCTGTGGAGTCGAACCACAAACTGACTTCAGCTCCGGGTCGGCCTGTGCACCTGCTGAACCTCTCTCCCTCTCCCTCCCTCTCTTCTCTTCTCTCCCTCCCTCTCTTCTCTTCTCTCTCTCCCTCTCTCTCTCCCTCTCTCTCCCTCTCTCTCTCCCTCTCTCTCCCTCTCTCTCTCTCCCTCTCTTCTCTTCCCTCTCTTCTCTCTCTCCCCTCTCTCTTCTCTCTCTCTCTCCCCCCTCTCTCTTCTCTCTCTCTCTCTCCCCCCTCTCTCTTCTCTCTCTCTCTCCCCCCTCTCTCTTCTCTCTCTCTTTCTCTCTCTCTCCCCCCTCTCTCTTCTCTCTCTCTTTCTCTCTGTCTTGGATAAACATCTGTCCCTCTCTCCTCCCGCTGTCTCTGCTGTTTGTTTTACTCTCGGCTCTGCTGGACTCCTCCTCCGTCTCCTCTCTCCCTCCATCTCTCTTCTCCCTCCATCTCTCTTCTCCCTCTCTCCTCCTGAATCTCTCTCTTTCCTCTCTCCTCACTCCGCTGTCTCCATGTTTGTCCTCCTCTCAGCTCTTTTATCTCCTCTTTTCCCTCTCTCCTTCCTGTCGCCTCCATGTTTGTTCTCTTCCCTCCTTCCCTCTGTCCTCCTCTCTTCCCTTTTTCTTCTCTCTCTTTCTCTCCTCCTCCCTCTCTCTTATCTCTCCTTTCTTCTCCCTTATGTTATCTCTCCACTCCCCCGTTTCTCTCCTCCCTCTTCGTGACTCTCTCTCCATCCCCCTCTCCTCTCCTCCCTCCTGCCGTCTCTCCATGTTTGTCCTCTTTTCTCTCTGTTGGATTCTCTCCGTCTCCATGGGGCTCCGGCTTTGGGAATGTGAAACAAACGATTCTACGAACCCAGAACTAAACCAGGACTAAACCAGGTCTAAACCAGGACTAAACCAGGACTAAACCAGGACTGAACCGGGATTAAAACAAGAACTAAACCAGAACTAAACCAGGTCTAAACCAGGTCTAAACCAGGACTAAACCAGGACTAAACCAGGACTAAACCAGGTCTAAACCAGGTCTAAACCAGGACTAAACCAGGACTAAACCAGGACTAAACCAGGTCTAAACCAGGACTAAACCAGGACTAAACCAGGACTAAACCAGGTCTAAACCAGGACTAAACCAGGACTAAACCAGGACTAAACCAGGTCTAAACCAGGACTAAACCAGGACTAAACTGGGATTAAAACAGGACTAAACCGGGACTAAACTGGGACTAAACCAGGTCTAAACCAGGACTAAACCAGGACTAAACCAGGACTAAACCAGGTCTAAACCAGGACTAAACCAGGTCTAAACCAGGTCTAAACCAGGACTAAACCAGGTCTAAACCAGGACTAAACCAGGACTAAACCAGGACTAAACCAGGACTAGACCAGGACTAAACCAGGACTAAACCAGGTCTAAACCAGGACTAAACCAGGACTAAACCAGGACTAAACCAGGACTAAACCAGGTCTAAACCAGGACTAAACCAGGACTAAACCAGGACTAAACCAGGACTGAACCGGGATTAAAACAAGAACTAAACCAGAACTAAACCAGGTCTAAACCAGGACTAAACCAGGACTAAACCAGGTCTAAACCAGGTCTAAACCAGGACTAAACCAGGACTAAACCAGGTCTAAACCAGGACTAAACCAGGACTAAACCAGGACTAAACCAGGTCTAAACCAGGACTAAACCAGGACTAAACCAGGACTAAACCAGGACTAAACCAGGTCTAAACCAGGACTAAACCAGGACTAAACTGGGATTAAAACAGGACTAAACCGGGACTAAACTGGGACTAAACCAGGTCTAAACCAGGACTAAACCAGGACTAAACCAGGACTAAACCAGGTCTAAACCAGGACTAAACCAGGTGTAAACCAGGTCTAAACCAGGACTAAACCAGGTCTAAACCAGGACTAAACCAGGACTAAACCAGGACTAAACCGGGATTAAAACAAGGACTAAACCAGGACTAAACCAGGACTAAACCAGGTCTAAACCAGGACTAAACCAGGACTAAACTAGGTCTAAACCAGGACTAAACCAGGTCTAAACCAGGACTAAACCAGGACTAAACCAGGTCTAAACCAGGACTAAACCAGGACTAAACCAGGTCTAAACTAGGTCTACACCGGGACTAAACCAGGACTAAACCAGGACTAAACCAGGTCTAAACCAGGACTAAACCAGGTCTAGACCAGGACTGAACCAGGTCTAGACCAGGACTAAACCAGGTCTAGACCAGGACTAAACCAGGTCTAAACCAGGTCTAAACCAGGACTAGACCAGGACTGAACCAGGTCTAGACCAGGACTGAACCAGGTCTAGACCAGGACTAAACCAGGTCTAGACCAGGACTAAACCAGGTCTAAACCAGGTCTAAACCAGGACTAGACCAGGACTGAACCAGGTCTAGACCAGGACTGAACCAGGTCTAGACCAGGACTAAACCAGGTCTAGACCAGGACTAAACCAGGTCTAAACCAGGTCTAAACCAGGACTAGACCAGGACTAAACCAGGTCTAGACCAGGACTAAACCAGGTCTAAACCAGGTCTAAACCAGGACTAGACCAGGACTAAACCAGGTCTAGACCAGGACTAAACCAGGTCTAAACCAGGTCTAAACCAGGACTAGACCAGGACTAAACCAGGTCTAGACCAGGACTAAACCAGTTCTAGACCAGGACTAAACCAGGACTAAACCAGTTCTAGACCAGGACTAAACCAGGACTAAACCAGGTCTAGACCAGGACTGAACCAGGTCTAGACCAGGACTAAACCAGGTCTAGACCAGGACTAAACCAGGTCTAAACCAGGTCTAAACCAGGACTAAACCAGAACTAAACCAGGTCTAAACCAGGACTAAACCAGGTCTAAACCAGGTCTAAACCAGGACTAGACCAGGACTGAACCAGGTCTAGACCAGGACTAAACCAGGTCTAGACCAGGACTAAACCAGGTCTAAACCAGGTCTAAACCAGGACTAGACCAGGACTGAACCAGGTCTAGACCAGGACTGACAGGCTGAAAGAGGTAAACCAGTAAAAATCATGAGATTTTATCATTAAATTTGTGTCCAAAAACAGATTAAAATAAAGTTCTTGAGTTTCCGTCTGAGGAGAAAAACATGAGTCGAATCTGGACTCGGTTTGGTCCCAGTCTGACTCCTGGTCCTGGTCCAGGTCCGGACTCTGGGGGCGGGACAGATGGTCCGGATGCAAGAGACCTGGGAGAGGCCAGAAGAACCCAGAGACAGGACTAAGACCGGACTCAGACCGGACTCAGACCGGACTCAGACCGGACTCAGACCGGACTCAGACCGGACTCAGACCGGACTCAGACCAGACTCAGACCGGACTCAGACCAGACTCAGACCGGACTCAGACCGGACTCAGACCGGACTCAGACCAGACTCAGACCGGACTCAGACCGGACTCAGACTGGACTCAAACCGGACTCAGACCGGACTCAGACCAGACTCAGACCAGACTCAGACCGGACTCAGACTGGACTCAGACTGGACTAAGGGGGATTTTCTACATTTCTGCAGTGGACCAAATCTGAGCCAGAATCCAAGTCCAGACCCAGAACCCGTCCAGAACCAACGAGCAGAACATGAGCATGATACAAACGGTTTAACGAGATTTAAATCCCGACGAAACCAGGACTAAACCAGGACTAAACCAGGACTAAACCAGGACTAAACCAGGACTGAACCAGGAGTAAACCAGGACTGAACCAGGAGTAAACCAGGACTGAACCAGGACTAAACCAGGACTGAACCAGGTCTAAACCAGGTCTAAAGCAGGTCCATGTGTGCCTAGTCTCTGTGCTTTTATACTTGTTCTGCTCCAGCTTCAGTTTCTTCTAAACACGTTCAGGAAACGTTCTGAAGGTTTTGCTCAGTCCTGAAAATGGGACTTTTTTAGGATCCAGACCTGAGGAACACGAGGATCTGGTTCCGTTATTGGTTTCCGTACTCTGGACCAGGACCCGGCTCAGACCTGGTCCTGGGACTCGGACATTTTAAACCGTGTAGATGTGTAAATATAAAGCGTAAAATGGCGTCTGGAGTCATGTGGAGCTGAGCGCAGAGGCGACACATCCATTTGTTCCGTTTAAAGGCAGGAGCCCAGAGCAGGAGGAGGCTGTGGGTCAGACTCTGTGCAGGTCCAAGGCTGTGGAGACGAGTCCTGAGCGCGACGTCACGCCCAGTACAAGCAGAGAGAACACTGCCTCATGCACGACTACAGACTCAGGACGTCACGCCCAGTACAAGCAGAGAGAACACTGCCTCATGCACGACTACAGACTC
>CM060671.1:1408762-1411262 GCA_030686955.1 Odontamblyopus rebecca
ACACCAGAGACAAAACACCAGAAACACCAGAAACACCAGAACCACCGAAACACCAAACACCAGAAACACCAGAAACACCAAACACCAGAAACACCAGAAACAGCAAACACCAGAAACACCAAAAACACCAAACACCAGAAACACCCAACACCAGAGACACCAGAAACACCAAAGACCAGAAACACCAGAAACACCAAAAACACGAAACACCAGAAACACCAGAACCACCGAAACACCAAACACCAGAAACACCAGAAACACCAAACACCAGAAACACCAGAGACAAAACAACAGAAACACCAAACACCAGAAACACAGAAACACCAAACATCAGAACCACCGAAACACCAGAAATACCAGAAACAAAACACAAGAAACACCAAAAACACGAAACACCAGAAACACCAAACACCAAAAACACGAAACACCAGAAACACCAAACACCAAAAACACCAAACACCAGAAACACCAAACACCAAAAACACCAAACACCAGAGACAAAACACCAGAAACACCAAACACCAGAAACACAAGAAACACAAAACACCAGAAACACCAGAGACACCAGAAACACCAAAAACACCAAACACCAGAAACACCCAACACCAGAGACACCAGAAACACCAAACACCAGAAACACCAAACACCAGAAACACCAGAAACACCAGAAACACCAAACACCAGAAACACCAGAAACACCAAACACCAGAAACACCAAACACCAGAAATACCAGAAACGCCAAACACCAGAAACACCAGAAACACCAAACACCAGAAACACCAAAAACACCAAACACCAGAAACACCAAACACCAGAAACACCAGAAATACCAGAAACACCAAACACCAGAAACACCAAACACCAGAAACCCCAGAAACACCAGAGACAAAACACCAGAAACACCAAAAACAGCAAACACCAGAAACACCAGAAGCACCAGAGACAAAACACCAGAAACACCAAAAACACCAAACACCAGAGACACCAGAAACACCAAAAACACCAAACACCAGAAACACCCAAAACCAGAAACACCAGAAATACCAGAAACACCAAACACCAGAAACACCAGAAACACCCAACACCAGAAACACCAAAAACACCAAACACCAGAAACACCAAACACCAGAAACACCAGAAATACCAGAAACACCAAACACCAGAAACACCAAACACCAGAAACCCCAGAAACACCAGAGACAAAACACCAGAAACACCAAAAACAGCAAACACCAGAAACACCAGAAGCACCAGAGACAAAACACCAGAAACACCAAAAACACCAAACACCAGAGACACCAGAAACACCAAAAACACCAAACACCAGAAACAGCAGAAACACCAAACACCAGAAACACCAGAAATACCAGAAACACCAAACACCAGAAACACCAGAAACTCCATAGATAAATCAACATAAAAACCAATAACAGCAAACACCAGAAAAAACAGAAGCAAGAGTGAAAAATGAGCAGTAACACCATAAACACCAAACACCAGATACACCAGAAACACCAAAACCACCAAACACCAGAAACACCAAACACCAGAAACCCCAGAAACACCAGAGACAAAACACCAGAAACACCAAAAACAGCAAACACCAGAAACACCAGAAGCACCAGAGACAAAACACCAGAAACACCAAAAACACCAAACACCAGAGACACCAGAAACACCAAAAACACCAAACACCAGAAACACCCAAAACCAGAAACACCAGAAATACCAGAAACACCAAACACCAGAAACACCAGAAACACCAGAAACACCAAAAACACCAAACACCAGAAACACCAAACACCAGAAACACCAGAAATACCAGAAACACCAAACACCAGAAACACCAAACACCAGAAACACCAGAGACAAAACACCAGAAACACCAAAAACAGCAAACACCAGAAACACCAGAAGCACCAGAGACAAAACACCAGAAACACCAAAAACACCAAACACCAGAGACACCAGAAACACCAAAAACACCAAACACCAGAAACAGCAGAAACACCAAACACCAGAAACACCAGAAATACCAGAAACACCAAACACCAGAAACACCAGAAACACCAGAGACAAAACACCAGAAACACCAAAAACAGCAAACACCAGAAACACCAGAAGCACCAGAGACAAAACACCAGAAACACCAAAAACACCAGAGACACCAGAAACACCAAAAACACCAAACACCAGAAACACCAGAAACACCAGAAACACAAAACACCAGAAACACCAAACACCAAACACCAGAAACACCAGAAATACCAGAAACACCAAACACCAGAAACACCAAACACCAGAAACACCAGAAACACCAAACACCAGAAACACCAGAAACACCAAACACCAGAAACACCAAACACCAGAAACACCAGAAATACCAGAAATACCAGAAACACCAAACACCAGAAACACCAAACACCAGAAACACCAAACACCAGAAACACCAGAGACAAAACACCAGAAACACCAAAAACACCAAACACCAGAAACACC
>CM060671.1:1416262-1446262 GCA_030686955.1 Odontamblyopus rebecca
AGTGCTCCAGGTAGGTTCCTCAGTGGTCTAGTAGGTTCCTCAGTGGTTCTGTAGGTTCCTCAGTGGTCCAATAGGTTCCTCAGTGGTTCTGTAGGTTCCTCAGTGGTCCAGTAGGTTCCTCAGTGCTCCAGTAGGTTCCTCAGTGCTTCAGTAGGTTCCTTAGTGCTCAAGGTAGGTTCCTCAGTGCTCCAGTAGGTTCCTTAGTGCTCCAGGTAGGTTCCTCAGTGGTCTAGTAGGTTCCTCAGTGCTCCAGTAGGTTCCTCAGTGCTCCAGTAGGTTCCTCAGTGCTCCAATAGGTTCCTCAGTGCTCCAGTAGGTTCCTCAGTGCTCCAGTAGGTTCCTCAGTGCTCCAATAGGTTCCTCAGTGCTCCAGTAGGTTCCTCAGTGCTCCAATAGGTTCCTTAGTCGTCCTGTAGGTTCCTCAGTGGTCCTGTAGGTTCCTCAATGATCCAGGGAGGTTCCTTAGTGGTCCACAGAGGTTCCTCAGGTGCATCATGGGAGTGTGGAGTGGAGCAGAACAGTTTTTTGACCTCCTGTCGCCCTTTACCTGTTAAAATTCCTCTCTTTGCTCGTTTATATGTCCTCAGCTCTACGTGAATCCTCAGTAAAGTGTTTTAACTGCATTTGGATCGTTCTCCACGTGGAACGAGGTGCGCAAAGTGTCATTCTACGGCTTTGGGACCTTCTAAATTCATGTACTCATGTCAGGGTCCTCCTTCAGGTCTGTATTTGTGTATATTTGTGTGTATATTTGTGTATATTTGTGTATATTTGTGTATATTTGTGTATATTTGTGTATATTTGTGTATATTTGTGCATATACTCGTGTACTCACGTCGGGGTACTCCTTCACGGGCACGTAGAGCTTCTCCTGCAGTTGGGCGACGGGTCCGATGGCCTCGGGCAGCTCCTCCTCTCGTCCTGTGAACATCCCTCCATTCACCGTGTCATTGTACATGTCCTTACGCACACGCCCGATCTCTGCAACGCACAAATATCTGTTTAAACGCACAAATATCTGTTTAAACTGATTTCTGTTTTAATCCTGGTTTAGTCCTGGTTTAGTCCAGGTTTAGTCCAGGTTTAGTCCTGGCTTAGTCCTGGTTTAGTCCTGGTTTAGTCCTGGTTCAGTCCTGGTTTAGTCCAGGTTTAGTCCTGGCTTAGTCCTGGTTTAGTCCTGGTTTAGTCCTGGTTCAGTCCTGGTTTAGTCCTGGTTTAGTCCTGGTTTAGTCCTGGTTTAGTCCTGGTTCAGTCCTGGTTTAGTCCTGGTTTAGTCCTGGTTTAGTCCTGGTTTAGTCCTGGTTCAGTCCTGGTTTAGTCCTGGTTTAGTCCTGGTTTAGTCCTGGAACGTCGGGGCTGGAGCCGTGTCGGGATCATGACTCAGTCCTGGAATCTGGGACCGAGTTCAAGATCCGCTTCAAACTGGTGACAGCTCAGAGCACGGGGAGGGCATCTGACACAATCTGACCCACGGGGAGGGCATCTGACACAATCTGACCCACGGGGAGGGCATCTGACACAATCTGACCCACGGGGAGGGCATCTGACACAATCTGACCCACGGGGAGGGCATCTGACACAGTGGGAGAGCATCTGGCACAGTGGGAGGGCATCTGGCGCTCGTGTGCAGAATGTGGACGCTTTATTCTCGTGTTAATATTAAACGATGACGTCGCCTCTGACCAGTGAGTAAAGCTGCACTGAGGAACTTTCCCGTCAGGGCCCCACACCTGCCTGGAAAGTTCCACAGTGCAGCTTTAAGTCCAGCACAAACACGACGCTTCAGCACCATTATTATTTACAGCAACTGAACAATGTGTCATGACTGGGTCAGACCTGCTTTTATAATAGTCTCTCTCTCCTCCTCTCCTCTCCTCCTCTCCTCTCCTGTTCTCCTCTCCTCCTCTCCTCTCCTCCTCTCCTCTCCTCCTCTCCTCCTCTCCTCCTCTCCTCTCCTCCTCTCCTCTCCTCCTCTCCTCTCCTCCTCTCCTCTCCTCCTCTCCTCTCCTCTCCTCCTCCTCTCCTCCTCTCCTCTCCTCTCCTCTCCTCCTCTCCTCTCCTCCTCTCCTCTCCTCCTCTCCTCCTCTCCTCCTCTCCTCTCCTCCTCTCCTCTCCTCCTCTCCTCTCTCCTCCTCTCCTCTCCTCCTCTCCTCTCCTCTCCTCCTCTCCTCCTCTCCTCTCCTCTCCTCCTCTCCTCTCCTCTCCTCTTCTCCTCCTCTCCTCTTCTCCTCCTCTCCTCTTCTCCTCCTCTCCTCCTCTCCTCCCTCTCTTCTTCTCTCTCTCTGACACTTGACTCTTTAAAATCACAGACGTGACCTCAGCGACAAACCACCCCCTTTCATTATCTCTTCCTCACCTCTCTCTCCTCTCCTTCACCCCGTCCATATCTTCACTTCCTCCCTCTATTTCTGCTCCCTTCCTTCACCTCCTCTTCTCTCCCTCCCTTTTCTCTCCTCCTCCTCCTCTCTCTCTCTGACCTGCAGTAGTTTCCTGTCAGGAGGATTCAGGCTCCTCCTTCCATCACCCTTTTCCTCTTTCTCTCTGCATTCCCTCTCTCCTCCCTCGTTCCCTCTCTCCTCCCTCGTTCCCTCTCTCCTCCCTCGTTCCCTCGCTCCTGTGAGTCCAGTTTTCAGGTGTGTCTCATAATGACACAGACTCCGAGTGTCGCACAAACTGTAATTATGAAAACACCTGACGCACGCAGACAGGACCGCACCTGACGCACGCAGACAGGACCGCACCTGACGCACGCAGACAGGACCGCACCTGACACAGGCAGGACCGCACCTGACGCACGCAGACAGGACCGCACCTGACGCACGCAGACAGGACCGCACCTGACGCACGCAGACAGGACCGCACCTGACGCACGCAGACAGGACCGCACCTGACGCACGCAGACAGGACCGCACCTGACGCACGCAGACAGGACCGCACCTGACGCACGCAGACAGGACCGCACCTGACGCACGCAGACAGGACCGCACCTGACGCACACAGACAGGGACTGAACCTGACGTCACACTCAAGACACGTCTTTAGATCTGAGATGTTCACATGGACCAAAACCTAAATCTAAAGTCCAGTAAAAGGAGAAACTCGATTTGTCACTGGACAAACATGAAACTCCTCTGAAACTAACAGCTGCTTATTTACAGTTTGAGTCTCGGCCTGTTCATCTGCTCTGAGTGTGCCACATATCAGCAGAATCCTTCAGGCCCAGGAGTGTTTTCACTCCTCTGGGCCTCACCTGGACCTCACTGCTGTTCAGACTGAGGTCCTTTAGGGACAGACTGAGGTCCTTTAGGGACAGACTGAGGTCCTTTAGGGACAGACTGAGGTCCTTTAGGGACAGACTGAGGTCCTTTAGGTACAGACTGAGGTCCTTTAGGGACAGACTGAGGTCCTTTAGGTACAGACTGAGGTCCTTTAGGGGCAGACTGAGGTCCTTTAGGGACAGACTGAGGTCCTTTAGGGACAGACTGAGGTCCTTTAGGGACAGACTGAGGTCCTTTAGGGGCAGACTGAGGTCCTTTAGGTACAGACTGAGGTCCTTTAGGGACAGACTGAGGTCCTTTAGGTACAGACTGAGGTCCTTTAGGTACAGACTGAGGTCCTTTAGGGGCAGACTGAGGTCCTTTAGGTACAGACTGAGGTCCTTTAGGTACAGACTGAGGTCCTTTAGGGGCAGACTGAGGTCCTTTAGGTACAGACTGAGGTCCTTTAGGTACAGACTGAGGTCCTTTAGGGGCAGACTGAGGTCCTTTAGGTACAGACTGAGGTCCTTTAGGGACAGACTGAGGTCCTTTAGGTACAGACTGAGGTCCTTTAGGTACAGACTGAGGTCCTGTGCTGCTCTCTCTTCTGTCGGTTCTTGTGAATCATTTTCAACCAAAATAAACATTTGTTCAGTCGACAAACTGAATTTCTCGTGTGTCGCAGATTCTCCCTGAGCCGAGGGTCTGACTGTGACCTGAGGGTCTGTGACCTGAGGGTCTGTGACCTGAGGGTCTGTGATCTGAGGGTCTGTGATCTGAGGGTCTGTGAGGGTCTGTGATCTGAGGGTCTGTGAGGGTCTGTGATCTGAGGGTCTGTGATCTGAGGGTTGATCTGTGAGGGTCTGTGATCTGTGAGGGTCTGTGATCTGAGGGTCTGTGAGGGTCTGTGATCTGAGGGTCTGTGATCTGAGGGTCTGTGATCTGAGGGTCTGTGATCAGCTGCAGATAAATAAAAGTTAAAGTGTTTAAAAATGTCCTTTGGGCCTAAACAGCTCATAATTCTGTATTTCTGCTTTTTTATTCTCAACTTTCTTCCACAAACTGATGCAAAGCTGTGACCCCTGAGCTCAGGGACAGACACGAAAACACCGTCACCAGGACAGACACGAAAACACCGTCACCAGGACAGACACGAAAACACCGTCACCAGGACAGACACGAAAACACCGTCACCAGCACAGACACAAAAACACCGTCACCAGGACAGACACGAAAACACCGTCACCAGGACAGACACGAAAACACCGTCACCAGGACAGACACGAAAACACCGTCACCGGGACAGACACGAAAACACCGTCACCAGCACAGACACAAAAACACCGTCACCAGGACAGACACGAAAACACCGTCACCAGGACAGACACGAAAACACCGTCACCAGCACAGACACAAAAACACCGTCACCAGGACAGACACGAAAACACCGTCACCAGGACAGACACGAAAACACCGTCACCAGGACAGACACGAAAACACCGTCACCGGGACAGACACGAAAACACCGTCACCAGCACAGACACAAAAACACCGTCACCAGGACAGACACGAAAACACCGTCACCAGGACAGACACGAAAACACCGTCACCAGCACAGACACAAAAACACCGTCACCAGGACAGACACGAAAACACCGTCACCAGGACAGACACGAAAACACCGTCACCAGCACAGACACAAAAACACCGTCACCAGGACAGACACGAAAACACCGTCACCAGGACAGACACGAAAACACCGTCACCGGGACAGACACGAAAACACCGTCACCGGGACAGACACGAAAACACCGTCACCGGGACAGACACGAAAACACCGTCACCGGGACAGACACGAAAACACCGTCACCAGCACAGACACGAAACACCGTCACCAGGACAGACACGAAAACACCGTCACCAGGACAGACACGAAAACACCGTCACCGGGACAGACACGAAAACACCGTCACCGGGACAGACACGAAAACACCGTCACCGGGACAGACACGAAAACACCGTCACCAGGACAGACACGAAAACACCGTCACCAGCACAGACACAAAAACACCGTCACCAGGACAGACACGAAAACACCGTCACCAGGACAGACACGAAAACACCGTCACCGGGACAGACACGAAAACACCGTCACCGGGACAGACACGAAAACACCGTCACCGGGACAGACACGAAAACACCGTCACCAGGACAGACACGAAAACACCGTCACCAGGACAGACACGAAAACACCGTCACCAGCACAGACACGAAAACACCGTCACCAGGACAGACACGAAAACACCGTCACCAGGACAGACACGAAAACACCGTCACCAGGACAGACACGAAAACACCGTCACCAGGACAGACACGAAAACACCGTCACCAGCACAGACACGAAAACACCGTCACCAGGACAGACACGAAAACACCGTCACCAGCACAGACACAAAAACACCGTCACCAGGACAGACACGAAAACACCGTCACCAAGACAGACACGAAAACACCGTCACCAGGACAGACACGAAAACACCGTCACCGGGACAGACACGAAAACACCGTCACCGGGACAGACACGAAAACACCGTCACCGGGACAGACACGAAAACACCGTCACCGGGACAGACACGAAAACACCGTCACCGGGACAGACACGAAAACACCGTCACCAGGACAGACACAAAAACACCGTCACCAGCACAGACACGAAAACACCGTCACCAGGACAGACACGAAAACACCGTCACCAGGACAGACACGAAAACACCGTCACAGGACAGACACGAAAACACCGTCACCAGCACAGACACGAAAACACCGTCACCAGGACAGACACGAAAACACCGTCACCAGCACAGACACAAAAACACCGTCACCAGGACAGACACGAAAACACCGTCACCAGGACAGACACGAAAACACCGTCACCAGGACAGACACGAAAACACCGTCACCAGGACAGACACGAAAACACCGTCACCAGCACAGACACGAAAACACCGTCACCAGCACAGACACGAAAACACCGTCACCAGGACAGACACGAAAACACCGTCACCAGGACAGACACGAAAACACCGTCACCAGGACAGACACGAAAACACCGTCACCAGGACAGACACAAAAACACCGTCACCAGGACAGACACGAAAACACCGTCACCAGGACAGACACGAAAACACCGTCACCAGGACAGACACGAAAACACCGTCACAGGACAGACACAAAAACACCGTCACTGGGACAGACACAAAAACACCGTCACCAGCACAGACACGAAAACACCGTCACCGGGACAGACACGAAAACACCGTCACAGGACAGACAGGAAAACACCGTCACCGGGACAGACACAAAAACACCGTCACCAGCACAGACACGAAAACACCGTCTGCGCTCAACACTTCAGGAGTTATTTTGGTGATTTCCTCTTTGCCTCAGAAGCTTTGGCCTCGGCCACTTCTGCCCTTCGTCCGGGAACAGAAACAGAAGTGAAACTAGAAGGAGAAAAATGTGGAGCAAACGGACGAAATCTGCAAAAGTGCAGTGGCCTAAAGAGACCTGACAACCCCAGTGTGTCAGATGCCCTCCCCTGTGTCAGATGCCCTCCCTGTGTCAGATGCCCTCCCCTGTGTCAGATGCCCTCCCCCTGTGTCAGATGCCCTCCCCTGTGTCAGATGCCCTCCCCTGTGTCAGATGCCCTCCCGTGTGTCAGATGCCCTCCCCTGTGTCAGATGCCCTCCCCTGTGTCAGATGCCCTCCCCCTGTGTCAGATGCCCTCCCCCTGTGTCAGATGCCCTCCCGTGTGTCAGATGCCCTCCCCCTGTGTCAGATGCCCTCCCGTGTGTCAGATGCCCTCCCCCTGTGTCAGATGCCCTCCCCCTGTGTCAGATGCCCTCCCCTGTGTCAGATGCCCTCCCCTGTGTCAGATGCCCTCCCCCTGTGTCAGATGCCCTCCCGTGTGTCAGATGCCCTCCCCTGTGTCAGATGCCCTCCCCTGTGTCAGATGCCCTCCCCTGTGTCAGATGCCCTCCCGTGTGTCAGATGCCCTCCCGTGTGTCAGATGCCCTCCCCTGGGTACGTTGGCCTCCCCCTGTGTCAGATGCCCTCCCGTGTGTCAGATGCCCTCCCCTGTGTCAGATGCCCCCCCCCCGTGTCAGATGCCCTCCCGTGTGTCTGATGCCCTCCCCTGTGTCAGATGCCCTCCCCTGTGTCAGATGCCCTCCCCTGTGTCAGATGCCCTCCCCCTGTGTCAGATGCCCTCCCGTGTGTCAGATGCCCTCCCCCTGTGTCAGATGCCCTCCCGTGTGTCAGATGCCCTCCCCTGTGTCAGATGCCCTCCCCTGTGTCAGATGCCCTCCCGTGTGTCAGATGCCCTCCCCGTGTGTCAGATGCCCTCCCCTGTGTCAGATGCCCTCCCGTGTGTCAGATGCCCTCCCCCTGTGTGTCAGATGCCCTCCCCCTGTGTCAGATGCCCTCCCGTGTGTCAGATGCCCTCCCCGTGTGTCAGATGCCCTCCCCCTGTGTCAGATGCCCTCCCGTGTGTCAGATGCCCTCCCGTGTGTCAGATGCCCTCCCCTGTGTCAGATGCCCTCCCCCTGTGTCAGATGCCCTCCCGTGTGTCAGATGCCCTCCCCTGTGTCAGATGCCCCCCCCCGTGTCAGATGCCCTCCCGTGTGTCAGATGCCCTCCCCTGTGTCAGATGCCCTCCCCCTGTGTCAGATGCCCTCCCCTGTGTCAGATGCCCTCCCCTGTGTCAGATGCCCTCCCGTGTGTCAGATGCCCTCCCCCTGTGTCAGATGCCCTCCCGTGTGTCAGATGCCCTCCCGTGTGTCAGATGCCCTCCCGTGTGTCAGATGCCCTCCCGTGTGTCAGATGCCCTCCCCGTGTGTCAGATGCCCTCCCCCTGTGTCAGATGCCCTCCCGTGTGTCAGATGCCCTCCCCTGTGTCAGATGCCCTCCCGTGTGTCAGATGCCCTCCCGTGTGTCAGATGCCCTCCCGTGTGTCAGATGCCCTCCCGTGTGTCAGATGCCCTCCCGTGTGTCAGATGCCCTCCCCGTGTGTCAGATGCCCTCCCAGGGCTTTTCTGTTGTTGTGTTTGATGTTTTATATTTTCAGATTCTGTTCAAAGTTTCACATTTTCACTTCATTGACAAAAAGACTGAAATCTGAACTGACGAACGAAAACACGACTCACGTTTCAGAACAAGTTTGTGCAGATCCGAACTACAGGGTGAGACACACGGGAGGGCATCTGACACAGGGGAGGGCATCTGACACAGTAAGAGGGCATCTGACACAGGGGGAGGGCATCTGACACAGGGGGAGGGCATCTGACACAGGGGAGGGCATCTGACACAGGGGGAGGGCATCTGACACACAGGGAGGTGTTTTTGGAGGAATCTGTTCGTTCAAATTGTTCTGAAACACACGAGTGTTTCTTGCAGTATCCTAAAGCTGCACTGTGTAACTTTTCTCTTTTGGGGCTCCGCCACCTGCTCGTTTCCATGGAGACGTCGCCGCTCTGTCCGGAATGTTCCGCAGTGTGACTTTAAACTGCTCTGACTCACACTGATTCAGCCACAGGTGGATGTAGAGAAACCTCCTCTGGTCCTGAACATATGAGGCTCTGTTCTATAGGGCTGGGCTCATTCAGGAGTGTCGCCGATACGATACCGATACGATACTACGATTCAATACGATTCGATACGATATATTTCCATTCGATTCGATACGGTTCAATAAAAACTAAAAGCTAAACTGAAACTGTTAATGACACTAAAAGTCAACGTTCAGTCCTGGTTTAGACCTGGTTTAGACCTGGTCTAGTCCTGGTTTAGCCCTGGTTTAGACCTGGTTTAGACCTGGTTTAGTCCTGGTTTAGTCCTGGTTTAGTCCTGGTTTAGAACTGGTTTAGTCCTGGTTTAGTCCTGGTTTAGTCCTGGTTTAGTCCTGGTTTAGTCCTGGTTTAGAACTGGTTTAGTCCTGGTTTAGACCTGGTTTAGACCTGGTCTAGTCCTGGTTTAGCCCTGGTTTAGACCTGGTTTAGACCTGGTTTAGTCCTGGTTTAGTCCTGGTTTAGTCCTGGTTTAGTCCTGGTTTAGAACTGGTTTAGTCCTGGTTTAGACCTGGTTTAGTCCTGGTTTAGTCCTGGTTTAGTCCTGGTTTAGTCCTGGTTTAGTCCTGGTTTAGAACTGGTTTAGTCCTGGTTTAGACCTGGTTTAGACCTGGTCTAGTCCTGGTTTAGTCCTGGTTTAGTCCTGGTCTGGTCCTGGTTTAGTCCTGGTTCAGTCCTGGTTTAGTCCTGGTTTAGTCCTGGTTTAGTCCTGGTCTAGTCCTGGTTTAGTCCTGGTCTAGTCCTGGTTTAGTCCTGGTCTAGTCCTGGTCTAGTCCTGGTTTAATCCTGGTCTAGTCCTGGTCTAGTCCTGGTCTAGTCCTGGTCTAGTCCTGGTCTAGTCCTAGAATAAACCAGGACTAAATCGTTCCAGTCCTTGACGATCTCGACTGAACTAAAGGTTAAAGTTTTGTTTAAAGCTGCACTGTGTCACTTTTCTGCTGTAAGTTCCGCCCGCTGCTTGTTTCCATGGAGATGTTTTTGTCATTGCTGTGCCAAGAATATCACGCAGTGCGGCATTAAAGGTGTGTGGCTCTGTGGACAGAGGGGGGAGGTACAGGTCGGGTCTGTGGAGCGCTGAGGTTTCACTCCTTTAAAGAACTGCACGAGTTTAATGCCACAGTGCGGAACATTCCCGGCAAAGCAACAGCATCTCCATGGAGACAAGACAGACATCAGCAAGAACAGTTTCACAGAGCACCTGGTTTAGTCCTGGTTTAGTCCTGGTTTAGCACCTGGTTTAGTCCTGGTTTAGTCTTGGTTTAGACCTGGTTTAGACCTGGTTTAGACCTGGTTTAGTCCTGGTTTAGTCCTGGTTTAGACCTGGTTTAGTCCTGGTTTAGTCCTGGTTTAGACCTGGTTTAGTCCTGGTTTAGACCTGGTTTAATCCTGGTTTAGTCCTGGTTTAATCCTGGTTTAGTCCTGGTTTAGTCCTGGTTTAGTCCTGGTTTAGTCCTGGTTTAGACCTGGTTTAGTCCTGGTTTAGACCTGGTTTAGACCTGGTTTAATCCTGGTTTAGTCCTGGTTTAGTCCTGGTTTAGTCCTGGTTTAGTCCTGGTTTAGACCTGGTTTAGTCCTGGTTTAGACCTGGTTTAATCCTGGTTTAGTCCTGGTTTAGTCCTGGTTTAGTCCTGGTTTAGTCCTGGTTTAGACCTGGTTTAGTCCTGGTTTAGACCTGGTTTAATCCTGGTTTAGTCCTGGTTTAGTCCTGGTTTAGACCTGGTTTAGTCCTGGTTTAGTCCTGGTTTAGTCCTGGTTTAGTCCTGGTCTGGTCCTGGTTTAGTCCTGGTCTGGTCCTGGTTTAGTCCTGGTTCAGTCCTGGTTTAGTCCTGGTTTAGTCCTGGTTTAGTCCTGGTCTAGTCCTGGTTTAGTCCTGGTCTAGTCCTGGTTTAATCCTGGTCTAGTCCTGGTCTAGTCCTGGTCTAGTCCTGGTCTAGTCCTGGTCTAGTCCTGGTCTAGTCCTAGAATAAACCAGGACTAAATCGTTCCAGTCCTTGACGATCTCGACTGAACTAAAGGTTAAAGTTTTGTTTAAAGCTGCACTGTGTCACTTTTCTGCTGTAAGTTCCGCCCGCTGCTTGTTTCCATGGAGATGTTTTTGTCATTGCTGTGCCAAGAATATCACGCAGTGCGGCATTAAAGGTGTGTGGCTCTGTGGACAGAGGGGGGAGGTACAGGTCGGGTCTGTGGAGCGCTGAGGTTTCACTCCTTTAAAGAACTGCACGAGTTTAATGCCACAGTGCGGAACATTCCCGGCAAAGCAACAGCATCTCCATGGAGACAAGACAGACATCAGCAAGAACAGTTTCACAGAGCACCTGGTTTAGTCCTGGTTTAGTCCTGGTTTAGACCTGGTTTAGCACCTGGTTTAGTCCTGGTTTAGTCCTGGTTTAGACCTGGTTTAGACCTGGTTTAGACCTGGTTTAGTCCTGGTTTAGTCCTGGTTTAGACCTGGTTTAGTCCTGGTTTAGTCCTGGTTTAGACCTGGTTTAGTCCTGGTTTAGACCTGGTTTAATCCTGGTTTAGTCCTGGTTTAATCCTGGTTTAGTCCTGGTTTAGTCCTGGTTTAGTCCTGGTTTAGTCCTGGTTTAGACCTGGTTTAGTCCTGGTTTAGACCTGGTTTAGACCTGGTTTAATCCTGGTTTAGTCCTGGTTTAGTCCTGGTTTAGTCCTGGTTTAGTCCTGGTTTAGACCTGGTTTAGTCCTGGTTTAGACCTGGTTTAATCCTGGTTTAGTCCTGGTTTAGTCCTGGTTTAGTCCTGGTTTAGTCCTGGTTTAGACCTGGTTTAGTCCTGGTTTAGACCTGGTTTAATCCTGGTTTAGTCCTGGTTTAGTCCTGGTTTAGACCTGGTTTAGTCCTGGTTTAGTCCTGGTTTAGTCCTGGTTTAGACCTGGTTTAGTCCTGGTTTAGACCTGGTTTAGTCCTGGTTTAGTCCTGGTTTAGACCTGGTTTAGTCCTGGTTTAGTCCTGGTTTAGTCCTGGTTTAGACCTGGTTTAGTCCTGGTTTAGACCTGGTTTAATCCTGGTTTAGTCCTGGTTTAGTCCTGGTTTAGTCCTGGTTTAGACCTGGTTTAGTCCTGGTTTAGTCCTGGTTTAGTCCTGGTTTAGTCCTGGTTTACTTTAGTCTGTACAGGAGTCTGCGAGGGACAAACTTCTCATCTGTATTTTGAGTCTGTCAGTGTGTCCCACCCTGTGACATCATCAGGTGGTGATTCAGACCTGCTCCTCTGTGTTTTTAAAGTCCACAGACTCAGTTCAGCTCAAACCCCAAGCCCGAACCAGGACTAAACCAGGACTAAACCAGGACTAAACCAGGACTAAACCAGGTCTAAACCAGGTCTAAACCAGGACTAAACCAGGACTAAACCAGGACTAAACCAGGACTAAACCAGGATTAAACCAGGTCTAAACCAGGACTAAACCAGGTCTAAACCAGGACTAAACCAGGTCTAAACCAGGACTAAACCAGGACTAAACCAGGTCTAAACCAGGACTAAACCAGGTCTAAACCAGGACTAAACCAGGACTAAACCAGGACTAAACCAGGTCTAAACCAGGACTAAACCAGGACTAAACCAGGTCTAAACCAGGTCTAAACCAGGACTAAACCAGGTCTAAACCAGGACTAAACCAGGACTAAACCAGGATTAAACCAGGTCTAAACCAGGACTAAACCAGGTCTAAACCAGGACTAAACCAGGACTAAACCAGGTCTAAACCAGGTCTAAACCAGGACTAAACCAGGACTAAACCAGGACTAAACCAGGTCTAAACCAGGACTAAACCAGGACTAAACCAGGTCTAAACCAGGACTAAACCAGGTCTAAACCAGGACTAAACCAGGTCTAAACCAGGTCTAAACCAGGTCTAAACCAGGACTAAACCAGGTCTAAACCAGGACTAAACCAGGACTAAACCAGGTCTAAACCAGGACTAAACCAGGACTAAACCAGGACTAAACCAGGTCTAAACCAGGTCTAAACCAGGACTAAACCAGGTCTAAACCAGGACTAAACCAGGACTAAACCAGGTCTAAACCAGGACTAAACCAGGTCTAAACCAGGACTAAACCAGGACTAAACCAGGACTAAACCAGGTCTAAACCAGGACTAAACCAGGACTAAACCAGGTCTAAACCAGGTCTAAACCAGGACTAAACCAGGTCTAAACCAGGACTAAACCAGGACTAAACCAGGACTAAACCAGGTCTAAACCAGGACTAAACCAGGTCTAAACCAGGACTAAACCAGGACTAAACCAGGTCTAAACCAGGTCTAAACCAGGACTAAACCAGGACTAAACCAGGACTAAACCAGGTCTAAACCAGGACTAAACCAGGACTAAACCAGGTCTAAACCAGGACTAAACCAGGTCTAAACCAGGTCTAAACCAGGTCTAAACCAGGACTAAACCAGGACTAAACCAGGACTAAACCAGGTCTAAACCAGGTCTAAACCAGGACTAAACCAGGACTAAACCAGGTCTAAACCAGGTCTAAACCAGGACTAAACCAGGTCTAAACCAGGTCTAAACCAGGACTAAACCAGGACTAAACCAGGTCTAAACCAGGTCTAAACCAGGACTAAACCAGGACTAAACCAGGTCTAAACCAGGACTAAACCAGGACTAAACCAGGTCTAAACCAGGTCTAAACCAGGACTAAACCAGGACTAAACCAGGTCTAAACCAGGTCTAAACCAGGACTAAACCAGGTCTAAACCAGGACTAAACCAGGACTAAACCAGGTCTAAACCAGGACTAAACCAGGTCTAAACCAGGACTAAACCAGGACTAAACCAGGACTAAACCAGGTCTAAACCAGGACTAAACCAGGACTAAACCAGGTCTAAACCAGGTCTAAACCAGGACTAAACCAGGTCTAAACCAGGACTAAACCAGGACTAAACCAGGACTAAACCAGGTCTAAACCAGGACTAAACCAGGTCTAAACCAGGACTAAACCAGGACTAAACCAGGTCTAAACCAGGTCTAAACCAGGACTAAACCAGGACTAAACCAGGTCTAAACCAGGACTAAACCAGGACTAAACCAGGTCTAAACCAGGACTAAACCAGGTCTAAACCAGGTCTAAACCAGGTCTAAACCAGGTCTAAACCAGGACTAAACCAGGTCAGTATACGCAGTACTTCTACAGAACTTCTCTTTGAGTCGTTCTGGTGTTTCGCAGCCGCAGAGAAGCAGAAAAGTCGTGATTACAAAATAATTCTTTATAAACGATCGGAGCAAAACTTTTCAGAACATTTGGCGCACACAGAACAGTCAGTGAACACATCACACGCCTTTCGGGGCTCTGGACCCATCCCCGGGTCCCCACCCTCTGGCTCCCCGGGTCCCCACCCTCTGGCTCCCCGGCCCGGGTCCCCACCCTCTGGCTCCCCGGGTCCCCCTCTGCCTCCCCCGGTTCACTCCTTCTCCGGGTCTGCCTCACGCCCTCTCCCGCTCGCTCCCCTCTTCCATCCCTGAGTCCCTACACTTCTCCCCGGTTCTCTCCTCTCACCCCGGCTCCTGTAGCCCCGTCCCCGGCTCCTGCAGCCCCGTCCCCGGCTCCTGCAGCCCCGTCCCCGGCTCCTGCAGCCCCGTCCCCGGCTCCTGTAGCCCCGTCCCCGGCTCCTGCAGCCCCGTCCCCGGCTCCTGCAGCCCCGTCCCCGGCTCCTGCAGCCCCGTCCCCGGCTCCTGCAGCCCCGTCCCCGGCTCCTGCTGCCCCGTCCCGGCCTTACCTTCATCCAGGAGCCGCTCCAGATGCGTGAAGATGCCGCTGAAGTTGGGCAGGGAGCTCATGACTTTGCGGTCGTTCATCAGCTGCATCAGGTAGTCCGGGTTGGACTTGGGCCGCTCTTTCACCTCGGTTTCTCCGACCATCGCGGATTCGTTTGGATTCTGGACGCGAATAACCGAGCAAAGCAGACTTCAGGGCCGAGGGGACAGTGGACAGAGGGGACAGAGCGAGCCGCGGACCCCGGAGAGCGCTCCTCTCCAACGCCCAGTCCTCCAAAAGTCCGGATCTCACACAAAAGTCCCAAAAGTCCTGGAAAGTCCGCGGAAAGTGTCCTGCAGAGTCCGGGAGGGTCCTGCAGAGTCCGGGAGGGTCCTGCAGAGTCCGGGAGAGTCCGGGAGGGTCCGGGAGGGTCCTGTAGGGTCCTGTAGGGTCCTGGAGGGTCCGTGAGGGTCCTGGAGGGTCCTGTAGGGTCCTGGAGGGTCCTGGAGGGTCCGGGAGGGTCCGGCAGCGTGTCCGGGTCTCAGTGCGCGTTCAGCGGCTGCAGGACTGGACCATCTTCGCTCAGGAGTCCCGGGAGTGCCGCCGCTGTGGAGGAATGCGCCGCTCATATGATCTCGGGAGCGCGCAGCAGCACGAGGACAGCCCGGGAGCGCGCCCGCGTGTCCGAAAAGAGGAGGAGGCAGCGCGGGCACGAGCACAGACGTGCACGGCAGAAAAATTGAGAGAAAGAGGAGGATGAGAGAGAGAGAGAGAGAGTTACTTCAAACTAATATGACTCAAACAGAAGTGTTAAGAAATGACTGAAGTCAGATTCACTTCACTTAAATCATCGAAACAGCTCAAAAAATGCAAATCCATGAAAAAAACAGACCATTCAGACGTCTACAGTAACGGAAATATTTCAGAACAGAAGAGAGATTCTGAATTCATTTTGGTTTTGTTTGTTTATTTGTTTTTGTTTTTTTGTGTAAAAAGGAGGTGAGGAAGAGAGAAAAAGTCGGGAGGGCGATGGACGGTGGGGGGTAGTGGACTAAAGTTTAAAACTGGACTTTTAGAATTTTTGAAAATAAAATTCAGTCGTCGCCAAAATGTAAAACAAATGAAAGAAGTTCTAAAAGTCTCGCTCTGATTTTACACGTCCGAACTGTAAAAGCATCTGTATAAAACAGGCCAAAAATTAGGTCTAAACCAGGTCTAAACCAGGTCTAAACCAGGTCTAAACCAGATCTAAACCAGGTCTAAACCAGGTCTGAACCAGGTCTGAACCAGATCTAAACCAGGTCTAAACCACGTCTGAACCAGGTCTAAACCAGGTCTAAAACAGATCTAAACCAGGTCTAAACCAGATCTAAACCAGGTCTGAACGCGGCCTCGTGTCCTGGCCTCTCGGTGTGAGCGCGGCGCTGTCAGTGATTTGCTGCCCTCTCGTGGACACACAGGAGTTATGTTTTTGTTTGTTTTTTATATTTATATATTCTCATTTATTTAATTAACATAATCAAATATACATATACTAAGGCAGGGGATAATGAGAGATGTCAGAATTATACAAACAATAAAATATACTTAAATAAAATAAATGCATGAAAAATACTGTTAAATTATACATATTTCCTGTAGATGTTGTCTTACTTCTGCACTGATCTTTTTCATTTCCACATTTCCGATATTTCAAGCCTATCACTCCATTATTTTCCATATTAACAACTCCAGGGTGTTGAATAAAGCATTGGACCAAGGCACTTTATTTATGAGATAAACTTTTATTTGTCCCACAATAAGGAAATTACAGTTTTTCATTGAGTTATTTAGAGTTTTTCTAAATTCTAATGTTTAATTACTTCCAATCCACTTTTTTTTCTGTAGCACATTTCGTTAACAGTTTCCACAGTCCTGCACAAATACATAGTAATAACAGCAATAATAAGATAGTAAAATAAGTGCTCAGATTTAATCATTCTAGTCTTAAAATAATAAAACCAGTAAAATAAGATGAGCAAAACCATGGAATAGTAATAAATAAATTAAACACAACTCACGAGTTAAAAAAGCCATAAACATATAATTATGTTTCTTATTATTTTTCTCAAAGTGTGCTTTTTTTTATTGTTTTAGGTGCACAGTGGATTAAAAGTTAAAAAATAAATGATTTACTTTTTACGTGATTGAGCTGCGCTTCCGGTCCGTGCGTCTGACGTCACCGCGGAGGAGCGGACACGCGTGCTGCCGCAGAGGTCACGCAAACATGAGCACTAAAGCTCTATAACGGAACATATACACACTTCATGCAGGGAATTCCGCTTCGATTTTACCCACACCGCTTCTCACGAACCCGGACCTCGGACTGCGGTGCATTTGGAGCAGTGACTTTGCGGAAATCCGACTGAAATCTCCACATTTCGACATCAGGAGCTAGCTGTTAGCATTAGCATTAGCTCCGCGCCGGCTACTCTTTCCCCTTTGGTTTAATTTTTTTGGTGTTTTTCTGGAGTTTTTGGTTCTCCCGGTGATGGATAACGGCTCTGCGGGCGCGGGGGGCTTTAAGGGCGGCCTGGGGGGGCTCTTCAGTGGCGCGTCCCCGGAATATTCCAACACAGAACTGTCCGGAGTCCCGCGTAAGTGTCACATTCGGTTTACATCACATTAGCCTCGATGCTAATGACACTGGAACATCATGTAAACTGTGACTTTTCTGACATGTATTTACCCTGTTTATTAGGTTAGTGTTTGTTTTTTAATCGAGTGCCACAAGGGCCAATCAAGAAAAAGGTCTAAATTAAATAAAAATGGGAAATACCTGTGACAAATGACAATTACGAATACTTTTGTTACCTAAAAATATATAAAAATGTACAGTAATAAAATCAAAATTCGTTGAACCATTCAGCAGAACAAAATAAATGCTGTGACTCAGAGAAAACTTATTTATTTTGGCAGTTAAATCTTTCCATAATAAGGTTGACCTTTTCTTTATTATTTACCTTTTTAAAATGTCCAGTTTAGTCTTGATTTTAAGTCCTGTTCTAGACCTGGTTTGGTCCTTATCTCTTGGTTTAGACCTGGTTTTAGTCCTGGTTTTATAAGCAGAAGAAATTCTAAAAGTCTTGCTCTTATTTTACACATTAGAACTGAACTTGAACCAAAATTGAAGAGGAAAATCACAACTGAGGCCAAAACAATGTCCAAACCAGGACTAAACCAAGACTAAACCAGGTCTAAACCAGGTCTAAACCTCTTTCCAGGTCTCTTGGTTTAGTGCCTTGTTTTAGTCCTGGATTCATTCCTCATTAAGGCTCAGTTTAATCCTGGTTGAGTTCTGATCTAAATCTAATCCAGATATAAATAATATTTGAAATTAGAAAAAAAAAAACATTTGGTTCCAGATGAAGTGTTTTGTACGTTTACTCTATAAATATTCCTAATTCTGTTATTTCTGTTGAACGTTTCAGTGACGGGGATGAGTCCTCTTTCTCCGTACCTGAACGTCGACCCTCGGTACCTGGTCCAGGTGAGAATATATCACTGAAAATATTCTCAGGGGTTTAAATGTGTGTTTAAAGTCAATAGTTTTAGTATTTTGTCAACATGGTTCTGTCTAAACCCGCTGAGCTTCTGTATAAAACAGAAGCGAGAACGAGCTGAGCGTCTGGAAATGACATAATTACAGTGTTTAGAGTTTTACTGAAGTTTGTTTTGTGTTTTCAGGACACAGACGAGTTCATTTTACCGACCGGAGCGAATAAAACCAGAGGGAGGTTTGAGCTCGCCTTTTTCACCATCGGAGGCTCCTGTATGACCGGTGAGGAGGAGGAAGGGGGAATACACACGTAAAACTTTACTGTAACTGATAAAACGTCAACAAAAAACACTTCACGGTCAAGGCACTTCACTCACAGTGTTCAGGCCTCGAGTGGGACAGAGATGGTTTAGCTGCTGCTGTGGGTGTGAGTGGATAAGTCCTGGGGGTGGGATCATATTTTTTTTATTTTTAAATCTAAACCTCCTCAAGAAAACTGTTGCTCTTCTTCTGTCCAATCCCAATAGATCATTATTTATACATCATTTATTACCTGAAGGACGTTAATTTTTCAGGCACCAACTATTCATAGTAGTAATATCATCAGTAATTCAATTTATAAATGTAAGCACACAGAAAAAACAGTGTGCAGCCAGGGCTCTACAGTGCGCCCATTTCACTCGCATTTGCGAGTAAATATTTTGTCGTGCGAACGAGGAAAATAAAACAGTGGCACCAGTGCGAGTGCTTTTGCAGCACAATAAGGAGCTGCACACAGACGTAATGTGACGAGTTAAACGTTCTACATGTGTCAAACATTAGGGGCAAACTCACATTAGGACTTTAGAATCGTGCCCAAGCCTGGAGCCCCTAAAGCGCCTCACACCCAGCACGAGCACAACCGAACCGAGCCCGGGCACAACACCTCCGACCGCACACGACCCCAGCATACGAGCTCCAGGTGTGGCCGATATCACTGATGGAACACACTCAGCTTCAAAACACACCCACCCCCCTTAACCGAGGAGCAGCACCGCAGCAGGACCCACACCTGTCCCACCACAGGACCCACACCTGCCCCACCACTCACAGACACCCCCACACCGCTGGACTTCCAGCTCCGCTAAAGCCAGAGCTTTGTCTTGGTCTTGTCACGGACTCGAGGTCTGAATACTGAGTGCGGTAATTGTTCATTACGGCCGCTGCTGTCGGCACTAAACTTGTACCGTGTGCGGGACCTGTGCACTGGAGCCCGTGGACACCGCGGCACCGCCAGCATGTACATAGCACCACCCTCATGTACCAGTGTCTATCACAGGGCAGGTTAAACATCCCACCTGTCCATCCGCCTCGTCAAACACGCCAATACTAATTTTATGTCCGTGTCCGCACAGAGCAGAGCTACAGCACAGAGCAGGCGGTATGTGGGCAGAAGTTTGCCTAAGAAAATGCCAAATAAATCTGTTTGTCACAATGTGCGTTTAGTTTGGTAAATGTGCAGAGGCTAAAAAACACTTTAAAACCATGAAGAGAATGTAACTTCAGTTATGAATTTGAAAATACAGGTTTAAAAATCCTGCACTTTTTACACTTTGAAGCAGTTTTGTGTAAAGTGCAGTGGAAGTTCTCTTAAAGAAGAGGTTCTCAAACTGTGGTGAAGGTCCAAAAAGGGCCACAGAGTGTTTCAGTGCAGTACAGTTTGTTTGGTTTATTTTAAGTCTAAATAATAATCAGATAAATGAAGATATATTTATAAAAACATTACGATCATGCAGGAAAAGTACAGTCATGATGCTTTTGTTTTCTGTATTAAATGTATTCAGTGTTGTATGTGCAAGTTCTGCACTGTAATAATCGTTTAAAACCAAAACCTATTTGTGCCCCATATTTCTTTCTGTGCTCCTAAAATTTCTAACTTAGGGGCTCATGTGCTCCTGAAAAAAAAAGTGAGTGTAGAGCCCTGGTTTGAGTCCACACATGTTTGAGTAACCTTTTATTATGTCTGTCTATGTCTCCAAACTAGGGTGACCAGATTTCCCTTTTTACCCAGTTTTGAGCCCTGCGTCCCCTGTCCCAGCAGATTTATCCAAAACCAGTGATTTGTCCCAGTTTTATTCAAGAAATGTCCCACATGTCCCTATTTTTGACCACTCTGATCCCTGCCAACACTAAAGTGAGGCATAAATAGTCATTTGCTGAGGTAAAATGCAGAAAAGCTGCTTAAAAACGACCAAAACACAATGAAAATGTGACTGATGTGACTATACTGACTCACATTGGTCATGAATGGGCCGAACGGTTTTCCTTAATTATGCACTAATTTCATAATAATAATAATAATAATAATAATATATGTTACACAAACAAATTAAATACGATGAAAAGCCAACAGTTAAAGTGGGACAGTATTTAATTGATTGACTGTCTTTAGTATTTTTATTATTACCAACCACCACAAACCAGGGATGCCCCACTTTTTTTTATTTTGAAAGTCTAGTCGCCCTAAATTAAAGCTCAAAACGCTCTGTTTCCACCGCGATGCTGTGAAGTGATACTCCAGTCCAGCTGGCCTGTGCTTTTTATCTTTTAGTCAGCAGAAATTTGCCAGTCCAGGCAAAAAAATGAAATGAAATCATCCAAGTGATTCCAGTGAAGGTGTAAAGTTGAGTTTAAAAACGCAGTAGAGCATTTCTTGTATCACCACGTGACATGGCAAGGTGGAACAGAAGAGCCTAAATGTGCAGGGTTTGTGCGTTTTAAACGTGTGTGAATGAAACAAAACACGACTCCCGGTCCGTTTGTGTCGAGGCTGCGTCTGAACGCCATTTCAATTTGTGTGTCAAACCATTTCCAAACTCGTATCATTGAGTTGAAACGTTTAAGCTGAACAAATATATAGAGAGAGGTTGTAGAACAGTTGGATATATAGTGTATTTTCCGTTTTTCTATGCCTTGTTTCATGTGTACCCTGTCCCCATAACACATTTTCAAGTGCCATATATCGTTGTAAATACTGAAATAATTCTGAAATCAAACCATAAAGCAGAATTATCCCCCCCAAAAAACTGTTCCAGCTCTCACAAATGAACGCTGTCGTCATGTCTTTGGGCAAGACACTTCACCCACCTCGCCGCCGGTGTCTGTCAGGACTGGGCATGGTTCAGAAATGGGCTAAAAGGCTTAAATCATGGCTGTGATACTAAAAGTCTTAAGCCTTAGTTAAACCACTTCTTGTGCAAACTTCATATGAAACACAAACATTTAAATGATAAAAACAGTGAAAGGGTCAAATGTGTCGCATAAACGAGTTTCCTTCCTCTAAACAACAAAGCCGCAGCGCTGGTACAAAATTATACAGTAAAATACACCAAAAAATACTCTTGGTGAGATACCAATACAACAGCCCACAATCAGTACTGTATTATCACATGAAACAATCCGATATATTGATATTTAAGTATTTGTGCACGGCCCTGGTGTCTGTGTACACTGGTGTGTGAGTGTGAGGGAACAGGTGAGTGTTTCCTTGTCGAGTGCTTTGAAAGTGGAAAAGTGTTTTATAAAAATGTGAATATTTACCATTTATGACGAAGGTGGAAGTTAATTCAACCTCCTGCACCTCAGATCTCCCCGTATATTGTTTACTCTTTGTTATTATAACATATTGTGACGTGCGAGCTGCTGTGTCCAAATAGTTTCTCTTGTGGATCAATAAAGTTCAAGTCTAAAATAGAAAAATAACCAAACATTTCCCAAGAAAAAGTCTCCACGGTGCATCTTGACGCCCAAAATCTACTGAACACTAAAGGTGACGGGTCTGTGGGAGGGAGCGGTGGTGGTTTGAGAGTTATGGAAAGGCTCAGCTCTGTCATTTCGGCACAGATCTGGCTTCTCGCTTCTGCAGGGAGGGAGTGAATAATAAATAATGCAGTGGAAGCACTTTGGTTATCCGCGCTGTGTAAACGGTTCTGCATCAGGGCTGCGCACAGGGCCGGACAATACGGTGAGAAAACAAACCGAATCGTGATCTCGCTCCTGTGACGATCGGCTATTTTGATTCACAAACGAGCCCTTGTGTCTCTGTGCCTCCGCCCACTCCTCCTACTGGTGAGACTCGGCACTGCACCGAGTCACATTTGGAGATTATATTTATTAAAGCTCCTATGTTACACAAAATTGACTCTTGTGAGCTTTAAACAAATGCTGATACTAAAACATGTCCTTGAAGTGATGTTTTGTTTCATTCACACACGTCTGAGTAAACCTTTATTATTAGTCTGCCTATTAGGGACGTAACAATAACGTAAATCTGGTGATATCGTATCGTCAAAGGCCTCACAATAATATCGTGACCATCACAATATATCAAATCCCAAGTCTCTTTGCTTAAATGAACAGTTCTGATGCAGAAAGAGCTAAAAAACAGAGGGAACTACATAGACCATGATCCTATCTCGCCCCCAAAAGCAGAACCAGTCGGGTTTGCCAATTCTTTTATTCTTTCAGCCATCAGGCTCCTAAATGCACAGGTTAAGGTCACTTTTGAAATTTGCCTTTTAATAATGTTGGTCCTATTTTTCATCTGACCTCTTGCACTAGCACTTTGTTCCTTAAAATAGTGAGAAAGTGTGAAAGTGATGTGTACGTGATCTCAATGGGACTTTCCTGGGTAAATAAAGGTTAAAAAAAAGATGGTTTATTTTATCCTGATGTGAACCTTCATATCTTTGCCCCAAATCATGTAACTGCATTAAGATCTGTTGTAGACATGATAAGGATAATAATTTTAATCTTTCATCAAAACACAAAACAATACATTCAGTTTTTGTTATGCTAATGTTTTATTTATGCTGAAAATTAATTCAGGTGATGAGGATTTAGTGGCAGAAGAACCTCCTGTACCACTTCCTGTTTTTCCTCTGCAGCTCCTGGTCCAGTGCCCTGCTCATGTCGGCCAGCAGGGGGCACTGTTCTGTGGACTTCTTCAGGTCCTCCTCCAGAGCGCTGCACCTCTTACCCTGCAGGGTGCGCTCTTCCTCTGTTCTCTTAAGCACCTGATCCAGTGTTATACACCTTGCTTCCTGCAGGGTGCGCTGCTCTTCAGAAGTTTTTAACTCCTCTTTAAGTACAATACAGTGCTTGTCCAGCAGGCTGCACTGTTCCTCAGATCTGTGAAGTGCCTGTTCAAGTTCCACGCACTTTTCTTCTTGCAGAATTCGCTCCTTCTTAGTTTTCAGCAGCTCCTGCTTCAGAGCAGTGTCTTCCACCAGGGAGCGCTGTTCTTCTGTTTTGTTAAAATTGTGCTCCAGTTCCAAACGCCTCTGATCCTGCAGCGTGCGCTGTTCCTCTGATGTAGTTCTTGGTCTAGTGCCACACACCGTTCTGTCATTGAATCAAGATGTTTCTCTGATGTTTTCAAGCCCTGCTCCAGCGCACTGCATGTTTTTTCCTGCAGGGTGAGCTGTTCCTCAGATCTTTTCAGATTGTTTTCTAGCACAATACACCTCTGATCCTGCAGCGTGCGCTGTTCTTCTGATGTCTTTAGTGCTTGGTCTAGTGCCACACACCGTTCTACCTGCAGATTATACTGTTTCTGAGTTTCCTCCAGCTCCTGCTCCACAGCTCTACACGTCTCCTTCACCAGTATGAGCTGTTCTTCTGTGTTCTTAAGCTTGAGCTCCAGTGCCATACAGTGCTGTTCCTGCAGGACGTGCTGTTCCTGTGATGTTTTCAACCCTTCCTCCAGAGCACTGCATGTTGTTTTCTGCAGGGCGCACTGCTCTTTAGAGCTCTTCAGTGCCTGGTATAGTGCCACACACCTTTGGTCCTGCAGGGTGCTCTGCTCTTTAGAGCTCTTCAGTGCCTGGTATAGTGCCACACACCTTTGGTCCTGCAGGGTGCACTGCTCTTTAGAGCTCTTCAGTGCCTGGTATAGTGCCACACACCTTTGGTCCTGCAGGGTGCACTGCTCTTTAGAGCTCTTCAGTGCCTGGTATAGTGCCACACACCTTTGGTCCTGCAGGGTGCACTGCTCTTTAGAGCTCTTCAGTGCCTGGTATAGTGCCACACACCTTTGGTCCTGCAGGGTGCACTGCTCTTTAGAGCTCTTCAGTGCCTGGTATAGTGCCACACACCTTTGGTCCTGCAGGGTGCACTGTTTCTGGGTTTTGCTCAGCTTCTCCTGCAGAGCACCACATGTTTCCTTCTCCATCTTTTGAACCTGTTCCTTACAGTTGTCCAGTTGGAGACAAAGGCTTTGCTTTTCCAGCTCCCACTCTTCAGATTTTTGGTGGGACTGTCTCTTGATTTCCTCCACCAAATTGTGACCATCTGCAGCCTGTTTAGTCAGACCCTGGTTCTCCTCTTTCACTGTGTCCAGTGCAGTTTGGAGATCTCGTATTGCAGCGTCCTTCTCCTCCAGTTGTTTGAGAAGATGCTCCTCTCTGGTTCTGTCCTGAATGGCTTTGGAGGCAGTTTGGAGTCCAGACATGACAAAAGTCATGCCCTTCTCGTCTTCCTCCTTAGACCTCTGTTGATTTTGAGGTCCTAGGTAGTCTCTTTCTAACTCTTCCAGAGTTAGAAAGGTGTGGACCACAGGGGGTCCAGAGGGCTGTGTGTTGGTTGGTGCTTCCCCCAGCGCCTCCATCAGGTTGAACTCCTGGCTGTAGAGGAGTTCGTCGTCTTCAGACGTGTAATCACCCCAGGCTTTGGACATCTTTGTTTCTGCGAGTTGCGTAGTTGTGTATCAGTCGAAGGTCTGAGTTGAAGTGAGTTTCTCAGGACCTGCGTCGCCCTTATACACTTACAGAACGCTTTATAAGAGACTCTTGATGATGTCACAAAGAAATAGAATGTCTGACGGAACGTGTTGCCAGGTGACGCCAGGTGAATCTTTCCTTATATGGACATGAGTGCGTTGCCATAGTTACACAATGCTGAATGTCAATAATTACATTGGAAGTGTCTGAATGTCCATCCTAGGCCCTAAACCCCAAACACTACACTGACCTGCACTCTTTAGTGAACTCTATAGAACCTCATTCACTGAGGTCCAGACGCAGTTCACCACTTTGAGGTCACATGTGTATTAGACCTCAATTAGTCTTGATTTAGACCTTATTTAAAACTGGTGTAGACCTGGTTTAGACCTAGTTTAGTCCTGGTTTACTTTTGGTTTAGATCTGGGTCAGACTTTTAGTAATTAGACATGGTTTAGCCCTATATTAGTCCTGGTTTAGACCTGGATTAGTCCTGGTTTAGTCCTGGCTTAGACCTGATTTTGTCACTGTATTTCTCCAGGTTTAGTCCTGTACAGTATATTAGACCTGATTTAGTCCTGGTTAAGACTTAAACAATGGTTTTGTCCTCTAGTGGTCCTGTTTTAGACCTGGTTCAGATCTGGCTTAGCCCTATATTAGTCCTGGTTTAGACCTGGTTTAAATCTGGTTCAGACCTGGTTTAGTCCTGTATTAGTCCTGTATTAGTCCTGTATTAGTCCTGTGTTAGTCCTGTATTAGTCCTGTATTAGTCCTGTATTAGTCCTGTATTAGTCCTGTGTTAGTCCTGTATTAGTCCTGTATTAGGACTGTATTAGTCCTGTATTAGTCCTGTGTTAGTCCTGTATTAGGACTGTATTAGTCCTGTGTTAGTCCTGTTTTAGTCCTGTATTAGTCCTGTATTAGTCCTGTATTAGTCCTGTATTAGTCCTGTATTAGTCCTGTATTAGTCCTGTATTAGTCCTGTATTAGTCCTGTGTTAGTCCTGTATTAGGACTGTATTAGTCCTGTATTAGTCCTGTATTAGTCCTGTGTTAGTCCTGTATTAGTCCTGTATTAGGACTGTGTTAGTCCTGTATTAGTCCTGTGTTAGTCCTGTATTAGTCCTGTGTTAGTCCTGTGTTAGTCCTGTGTTAGTCCTGTGTTAGTCCTGTATTAGTCCTGTATTAGTCCTGTATTAGTCCTGTGTTAGTCCTGTATTAGTCCTGTATTAGTCCTGTATTAGTCCTGTGTTAGTCCTGTGTTAGTCCTGTATTAGTCCTGTATTAGTCCTGTATTAGTCCTGTATTAGTCCTGTATTAGTCCTGTATTAGTCCTGTATTAGTCCTGTATTAGTCCTGTATTAGTCCTGATTTAGTCCTGTATTAGTCCTGTGTTAGTCCTGTGTTAGTCCTGTGTTAGTCCTGTGTTAGTCCTGTGTTAGTCCTGTGTTAGTCCTGTATTAGGACTGTATTAGTCCTGTATTAGTCCTGTATTAGTCCTGTATTAGTCTGTATTAGTCCTGTATTAGTCCTGTATTAGTCCTGTGTTAGTCCTGTATTAGTTCTGTATTAGTCCTGTGTTAGTCCTGTGTTAGTCCTGTATTAGTCTCTGTGTTAGTCCTGTGTTAGTCCTGTATTAGTCCTGTATTAGTCCTGGATTAGTCCTGTGTTAGTCCTGTATTAGTCCTGTATTAGTCCTGTATTAGTCCTGTGTTAGTCCTGTGTTAGTCCTGTATTAGTCCTGTATTAGTCCTGTATTAGTCCTGTATTAGTCCTGTATTAGTCCTGTGTTAGTCCTGTATTAGTCCTGTGTTAGTCCTGTGTTAGTCCTGTATTAGTCCTGTATTAGGACTGTATTAGTCCTGTGTTAGTCCTGTGTTAGTCTCTGTATTAGTCCTGTATTAGTCCTGTATTAGTCCTGTGTTAGTCCTGTATTAGTCCTGTATTAGTCCTGTATTAGTCCTGTGTTAGTCCTCTGATAGTCCTGTATAAGTCCTGTATTAGTACTGTATTAGTCCTGTATTAGTCCTGTCTTAGTCCTGTATTAGTCCTGTGTTAGTCCTGTGTTAGTCCTGTATTAGTCCTGTATTAGTCCTGTATTAGTCCTGTATTAGTCCTGTGTTAGTCCTGTGTTAGTCCTGTATTAGTCCTGTATTAGTCCTGTATTAGTCCTTTATTAGTCCTGTATTAGTCCTGTATTAGTCCTGTATTAGTCCTGTATTAGTCCTGTATTAGTCCTGTGTTAGTCCTGTATTAGTCCTGTATTAGTCCTGTATTAGTCCTGTATTAGTCCTGTATTAGTCCTGTATTAGTCCTGTATTAGTCCTGTATTAGTCCTGTATTAGTCCTGTATTAGGACTGTATTGAACCCCTCGGAGGAATAAGATGGACTCGCAGCCCCGACTTTGAACTACACTAAATGTGAACTGTGCCTGAGTGAACTGTGGTAGTAGCTATTACCCCACAGAAGTAAAATTCCCCCCTCTTTAAGCAGGGCTCTACAGTGCGCCCATTTCACTCGCATTTGCGAGTAAATATTTCGTCGTGCGGAAAATAAAACAGTGGCACCAGTGCGAGTGCTTCTGCAGCACAATAAGGAGCTGCACACAGACGTCATGTGACGAGTTAAACGTTCTACATGTGTCAAACATTAGGGGCGCAGTCACATTAGGACTTTAGAATCGTGCCCAAGCCTGGAGCCCCTAAAGCGCCTCACACCCAGCACGAGCACAACCGAACCGAGCCCGGGCACAACACCTCCGACCGCACACGACCCCAGCATACGAGCTCCAGGTGTGGCCGATATCACTGATGGAACACACTCAGCTTCAAAACACACCCACCCCCCTTAACCGAGGAGCAGCACCGCAGCAGGACCCACACCTGCCCCACCACTCACAGACACCCCCACACCGCTGGACTTCCAGCTCCGCTAAAGCCAGAGCTTTGTCTTGGTCTTGTCACGGACTCAAGGTCTGAATACTGAGTCCGTCATATTTCATTACGGCCGCTGCTGTCGGCACTAAACTTGTACCGTGTGCGGGACCTGTGCGCTGGAGCCTGTGGACACCGCGGCACCGCCAGCGCGCGGCTCGTCCACAGCGCCACCCTCCTGTAACAGCCTGCATCACAGGGCAGGTTAAACATCCCACCTGTCCACCCGCCTCGTCAAACACGCCAATACTAATTTTATGTCCGTGTCCGCACAGAGCAGAGCTACAGCACAGAGCAGGCGATATGTGGGCTGAAGTTTGCCTAAGAAAATGCCAAATAAATCTGTTTGTCACAATGTGCGTTTGGTTTGGTAAATGTGCAGAGGCTAAAAAACACTTTAAAACCACTAAGAGAAAGTAACTCCAGTTATGAATTTGAAAATACAGGTTTAAAAATCCTACCTACGTTTTACACTTTGAAGCAGTTTTGTGTAAAGTGCAGTGGAAGTTCTCTTAAAGAAGAGGTTCTTAAACTGTGGTGAAGGTCCAAAAAGGACCACAGAGTGTTTCAGTGCAGTACAGTTTGTTTGGTTTATTTCAAGTCTAAATAATAATCAGATAAATGAAGATATATTTATAAAAACATTACGATCAGGCAGGAAAAGTACAGTCATGATGCTTTTGTTTTCTGTATTAAATGTATTCAGTGTTGTATGTGCAAGTTCTGCACTGTAATAATCGTTTAAAACCAAAACCTATTTGTGCCCCATTTTTCTTTCTGTGCTCCTAAAATGTTTGACTTAGGGGCTCATGTGCTCCTGTGTAGAGCCCTGTGTGCAGCAGCTTTCTCCCATCTCTAATGTATCACTGTATCAGATTCATCATATGTTTTATTTGAATCTTCTCTGTTGTGCAGGAGCTGCTCTGGGGGCAGTGAACGGCTTCAGACTGGGCCTAAAGGAGACCAGAGACATGGCCTGGTCCAAACCCAGAAACGTGCAGTGAGTCTCAGGTTTATTCTGTTCAAAATCACACTCACACGTGTTTCATATTTAAATGTTTTTCATATTTAACCTGTTGCCACCCACTTAATTCTGTCTGTGCACAACAGTGACACAAACATGTCACAGCTCATTACAGAAAACCTCAGACCCACAGGTTTGTGTGACGCATCATTTTAAAGCTCAGAGCTGCTAGTTTCTGTAGATCTGCAGATGAAGACTGTGAGTGCAGCTCACTCACAGCACACACACATTCAGACTGAGTGCAGCTCACTTACAGCACACACACATTCAGACTGAGTGCAGCTCACTCACAGCACACACACATTCAGACTGAGTGCAGCTCACTCACAGCACACACACATTCAGACTGAGTGCAGCTCACTCACAGCACACACACATTCAGACTGAGTGCAGCTCACTTACAGCACACACACATTCAGACTGAGTGCAGCTCACTCACAGCACACACACATTCAGACTGAGTGCAGCTCACTCACAGCACACACACATTCAGACTGTGAGTGCAGCTCACTCACAGCACACACACATTCACACTGTGTGTGCAGCTCACTCACAGCACACACACATTCAGACTGTGAGTGCAGCTCACTTACAGCACACACACATTCAGACTGTGAGTGCAGCTCACTCACAGCACACACACATTCAGACTGTGTGTGCAGCTCACTCACAGCACACACACATTCAGACTGTGAGTGCAGCTCACTCACAGCACACACACATTCAGACTGTGAGTGCAGCTCACTCACAGCACACACACATTCAGACTGTGAGTGCAGCTCACTCACAGCACACACACATTCAGACTGTGAGTGCAGCTCACTCACAGCACACACACATTCAGACTGTGAGTGCAGCTCACTCACAGCACACACACATTCAGACTGTGTGTGCAGCTCACTCACAGCACACACACATTCAGACTGTGAGTGCAGCTCACTTACAGCACACACACATTCAGACTGTGTGTGCAGCTCACTCACAGCACACACACATTCACACTGAGTGCAGCTCACTCACAGCACACACACATTCAGACTGTGTGTGCAGCTCACTCACAGCACACACACATTCAGACTGTGAGTGCAGCTCACTCACAGCACACACACATTCAGACTGTGTGTGCAGCTCACTCACAGCACACACACATTC
>CM060671.1:1448762-1498762 GCA_030686955.1 Odontamblyopus rebecca
TGTGTGTGTGTGTGTGTGTGTGTGCAGCTCTGTTGTACAGTGCCTTCGGAGTGGCCATAGAAAAGGCTCGAGGAGCTGAAGACGACATCAACACGATCGCGGCTGGAACCATGACCGGGGTCCTGTTCAAATCTGCCAGTGAGTCCGTCTCAGTCTTTAGTCTTTTGCTTTTGATTCAGATTTTATAATAACACAGACTTTTCCTCAGCCTCAGGTCGTTTCTCTTCTCTAGTTTTGTGGAGTTTGTCTCCGTCAGCTGAGCAGAAATGACGTCCTGTAATTACCACAGAAATAATAATGAAGAATGTTAGAAATAAACTCACACAAATGAAACTGTCACAGCACAAAACAGCACAAACCAAATACAAACGTTTGACATCATTTTCTTCTGTTTTGAGGCTGTTTCACATTCTGAGGTTCTGGACGACGTCATCGACCAAAATAAAACTGTGAATATCTGAAGAACCAGAATCACACAAATGAAACTTTCTGCAGCACAAACGACTGACTCAGTTTTTGTAGGTTTGAGTTTCACGCAGGTGGTTTTAGTGCCTGTGCGTTTGCGTCTCGTCCCTCCAGGTTCCTGCTGTTATTTTTAGCTCGTTTGTGTCGTATGTTTTTTCCTGTTTGTCCCGTTGTTTGTGTCGTGTTTGCTCCTCTGACCTCTGCCCTCTTGCGCCCCCTGCAGGCGGTCTTAAAGGGGCGGCGCGCGGCGGTTTGGTGGGTCTGGCGCTGTCCGGGGCCTATGCGCTTTACAACAACTGGGACCATCTGACGGGCTCCTCGGCCCCGTCCCGGCTCTACTGAAGAGACTTCTGCACACGGACACTTACACCTGCCTGAGGGGGCGGGGCCACACACACCTGCCTGAGGGGGCGGGGCCACACACACCTGCCTGAGGGGGCGGGGCCACACACACCTGCCTGAGGGGGCGGGGCCACACACACCTGCCTGAGGGTGCGGGGCCACACACACCTGCCCGAAGAGGCGGGGCCACACACACCTGCCTGAAGGGGCGGGGCCACACACACCTGCCTGAAGGGGCGGGGCCACACACACCTGCTCAAAGTGGAGGTTTCAAAACAATAAAAAGAACATGGTGTTAGTGATACAGCTTAAAAGTCAGATACCCCCTCTTTAATAACCCCCTCTTTAATACCCCAGAGTCAAATACCTCGTTTTTAATACACCATAAAAGGCAAATACTTACTAAATACTAATACTAAAGTCATTTTCCGTCAGTATTGCAGTTTAAAATGAACAAAATCTCTTCATATGTGACGGTTTTGCTCTAAACATCACACAAAACCTCATGCGGCTCCTTTAAAGCAGCTCTACACTCAGACACGCCCCCCTCACTCCCTATTTGTTGGCCCCGTCCAGCTCCGAGTGATTGACAGGTGGATCTGACCAATCACAGCATGAACTTGGAAAAGGTGTTATAAATGTTCTCAAAATGTCATTAAAATCCAAAAGAATTATGAGTGTTGTCGCCATGGCCCCGCCCCTTCTGCACCGAGGGCCAAACAAACCGGACCCGGACCTGGACTCGGACCCGGACCCGGACCTGGACCCGGACCTGGACCCAGTGCAAAGGAAACGATCTGTGAATGTGTGAACTCGTGTTATATGGACTTTGGAAGATATATGATCATTTACTCAAACCTGGAATTACTGTTTATCATGAAAAATCATAAATTACTGAAGATAGTTTGTCAAAAAATATGAATAAACTGGTATAAAATCCTTTAAAAGTCTCACTGATGACACCAAACAAATGAACTTTTTATAAATGTTTATTTTTCCTGCAGTGACAAAAGTCGGGCTTGAATTTAAATCCAGGGATGGTTTTCAGTCCTGGTTTAGATCCAGAGTTCTGGTATTTCCCTGAAACTGGTTTAGTCCTAGTCCTGGGTTAGTCCGGTTTTAGAACAGTTCTAGACCCTGTGGTAGAAATCCTGTTCAGGTTTGACTTGGTTCAGTGAAGCTGTTTAAGATCCATTCTAGACCTGGTTTAGTCCTGGTTTAGTCCTGGTCTAGGGTTAGTCCTGTTCTAGTCCGGTCCGGGTCTGGTCCTGGTTCATTCCTGCTCCTGGCCTGGTCCTGGTCCGGTCCGGGTCCTGATTCTGGTCCAGGTTCAGCTTGGAAGTAGTTCCTGATGTACGTGACCATGATCCAGGGATCTAAGCGGTGGTCCTGGTCCTGATCCTAGTCTTGTCCTGGTCCTGGTTCAGTCCTGGTCCTGGTTTGGTCCTGATTTTGGTCCTGGTTCAGCTTGGAAGTTGTGGCCTCGATCTGGGGATGTAGGCCGTGGCTCTGGTCTTGGTCTTGTCCTGGTCTGTTCCTGCTTTGGTCCTGATTTTAGTCTTAGTCCTGGTCTTAGTCCCAGTCCTAGTCCCGGTCTCGGTCCGGGTTCAGTGGAGGAAGAAGTCCCGGATGCGCGTGGCCTCGATCCAGGGGATATAGGCCGTGGTCCTGGTGAAGACGCTCGGTTTGTTCTCGACGGTGCAGCCGATCGGACCAAAACTCACCACACCGTGAACCTCCCAACGCTCCCGGGTCTGACAGAGGAGAGGACCCCCCGAGTCCCCCTGAGAACGACAGGAGAGAGGGATGAGAGAGGAGGAGAGGACCCCCCGAGTCCCCCTGAGAACGACAGGAGAGAGGGATGAGAGAGGAGGAGAGGACCCCCCGAGTCCCCCTGAGAACGACAGGAGAGAGGGATGAGAGAGGAGGAGAGGACCCCGAGTCCCCCTGAGAACGACAGGAGAGAGGGATGAGAGAGGAGGAGAGGACCCCCCGAGTCCCCCTGAGAACGACAGGAGAGAGGGATGAGAGGAGGAGAGGACCCCCCGAGTCCCCCTGAGAACGACAGGAGAGAGGGATGAGAGAGGAGGAGAGGACCCCGAGTCCCCCTGAGAACGACAGGAGAGAGGGATGAGAGAGGAGGAGAGGACCCCCGAGTCCCCCTGAGAACGACAGGAGAGAGGGATGAGAGAGGAGGAGAGGACCCCGAGTCCCCCTGAGAACGACAGGAGAGAGGGATGAGAGGAGGAGGAGAGGACCCCCGAGTCCCCCTGAGAACGACAGGAGAGAGGGATGAGAGAGGAGGAGAGGACCCCTGAGTCCCCTGAGAACGACAGGAGAGAGGGATGAGAGAGGAGGAGAGGACCCCGAGTCCCCCTGAGAACGACAGGAGAGAGGGATGAGAGGAGGAGGAGAGGACCCCGAGTCCCCCTGAGAACGACAGGAGAGAGGGATGAGAGAGGAGGAGAGGACCCCGAGTCCCCCTGAGAACGACTGGAGAGAGGGATGAGAGAGGAGGAGAGGACCCCGAGTCCCCTGAGAACGACAGGAGAGAGGGATGAGAGAGGAGGAGGAGAGGACCCCGAGTCCCCCTGAGAACGACAGGAGAGAGGGATGAGAGAGGAGGAGAGGACCCCCGAGTCCCCCTGAGAACGACAGGAGAGAGGGATGAGAGAGGAGGAGAGGACCCCGAGTCCCCCTGAGAACGACAGGAGAGAGGGATGAGAGAGGAGGAGAGGACCCCGAGTCCCCCTGAGAACGACAGGAGAGAGGGATGAGAGAGGAGGAGAGGACCCCGAGTCACCCTGAGAACGACAGGAGAGAGGGATGAGAGAGGAGGAGAGGACCCCGAGTCCCCCTGAGAACGACAGGAGAGAGGGATGAGAGTGGAGGAGAGGACCCCCGAGTCCCCCTGAGAACGACAGGAGAGAGGGATGAGAGAGGAGGAGAGGACCCCGAGTCCCCTGGAGAACGACAGGAGAGAGGGATGAGAGAGGAGGAGAGGACCCCCGAGTCCCCCTGCGAACGACAGGAGAGAGGGATGAGAGAGGAGGAGAGGACCCCCGAGTCCCCTGAGAACGACAGGAGAGAGGGATGAGAGAGGAGGAGAGGACCCCCGAGTCCCCCTGAGAACGACAGGAGAGAGGGATGAGAGAGGAGGAGAGGACCCCCGAGTCCCCCTGAGAACGACAGGAGAGAGGGATGAGAGAGGAGGAGAGGACCCCCGGAGTCCCCCTGAGAACGACAGGAGAGAGGGATGAGAGAGGAGGAGAGGACCCCCGAGTCCCCCTGAGAACGACAGGGGAGAGGGATGAGAGAGGAGGAGAGGACCCCCGAGTCCCCCTGAGAACGACAGGAGAGAGGGATGAGAGAGGAGGAGAGGACCCCCGAGTCCCCCTGAGAACGACAGGAGAGAGGGATGAGAGGAGGAGGAGAGGACCCCGAGTCCCCCTGAGAACGACAGGAGAGAGGGATGAGAGAGGAGGAGAGGACCCCCTAGTCCCCCTGAGAACGACAGGGGAGAGGGATGAGAGAGGAGGAGAGGACCCTGAGTCCCCCTGAGAACGACAGGAGAGAGGGATGAGAGAGGAGGAGAGGACCCCCGAGTCCCCCTGAGAACGACAGGAGAGAGGGATGAGAGAGGAGGAGAGGACCCCGAGTCCCCTGAGAACGACAGGAGAGAGGGATGAGAGGAGGAGGAGAGGACCCGAGTCCCCCTGAGAACGACAGGAGAGAGGGATGAGAGAGGAGGAGAGGACCCCGAGTCCCCTGAGAACGACAGGAGAGAGGGATGAGAGAGGAGGAGAGGACCCCCGAGTCCCCCTGAGAACGACAGGAGAGAGGGATGAGAGAGGAGGAGAGGACCCCGAGTCCCCCTGAGAACGACAGGAGAGAGGGATGAGAGAGGAGGAGAGGACCCCGAGTCCCCCTGAGAACGACAGGAGAGAGGGATGAGAGAGGAGGAGAGGACCCCCGAGTCCCCTGAGAACGACAGGAGAGAGGGATGAGAGAGGAGGAGAGGACCCGGAGTCCCCCTGAGAACGACAGGAGAGAGGGATGAGAGAGGAGGAGAGGACCCCCGAGTCCCCCTGAGAACGACAGGAGAGAGGGATGAGAGAGGAGGAGAGGACCCCCGAGTCCCCTGAGAACGACAGGAGAGAGGGATGAGAGAGGAGGAGAGGACCCCTGAGTCCCCCTGAGAACGACAGGAGAGAGGGATGAGAGAGGAGGAGAGGACCCCCGAGTCCCCCTGAGAACGACAGGAGAGAGGGATGAGAGAGGAGGAGAGGACCCCCGAGTCCCCTGAGAACGACAGGAGAGAGGGATGAGAGAGGAGGAGAGGACCCCGAGTCCCCCTGAGAACGACAGGAGAGAGGGATGAGAGAGAGGAGGAGAGGACCCCTCGAGTCCCCCTGAGAACGACAGGAGAGAGGGATGAGAGGAGGAGGAGAGGACCCCCCGAGTCCCCCTGAGAACGACAGGAGAGAGGGATGAGAGAGGAGGAGAGGACCCCCCGAGTCCCCTGAGAACGACAGGAGAGAGGGATGAGTGGAGGAGGAGAGGACCCCCCGAGTCCCCCTGAGAACGACAGGAGAGAGGGATGAGAGAGGAGGAGAGGACCCCCCGAGTCCCCCTGAGAACGACAGGAGAGAGGGATGAGAGAGGAGGAGAGGACCCCCCGAGTCCCCCTGAGAACGACAGGAGAGAGGGAGGAGGGAGGAGGGGAGGACCCTGAGTCCCCCTGAGAACGACAGGAGAGAGGGATGAGAGGAGGAGAGGACCCTGAGTCCCCCTGAGAACGACAGGAGAGAGGGATGAGAGAGGAGGAGAGGACCCCCCGAGTCCCCCTGAGAACGACAGGAGAGAGGGATGAGAGAGGAGGAGAGGACCCCCCGAGTCCCCCTGAGAACGACAGGAGAGAGGGATGAGAGAGGAGGAGAGGACCCCCCGAGTCCCCCTGAGAACGACAGGAGAGAGGGATGAGAGGAGGAGAGGGCCCCCCGAGTCCCCCGGAGAACGCCCGGAGAGAGGGCTGAGCGGAGCGGAGAGGACCCCGAGTCCCCTGAGAACGACAGGAGAGAGGGATGAGAGAGGAGGAGAGGACCCCCGAGTCCCCTGAGAACGACAGGAGAGAGGGATGAGAGAGGAGGAGAGGACCCTGAGTCCCCCTGAGAACGACAGGAGAGAGGGATGAGAGAGGAGGAGAGGACCCTCGAGTCCCCTGAGAACGACAGGAGAGAGGGATGAGAGAGGAGGAGAGGACCCCGAGTCCCCTGAGAACGACAGGAGAGAGGGATGAGAGAGGAGGAGAGGACCCCCCGAGTCCCCCTGAGAACGACAGGAGAGAGGGATGAGAGGAGGAGAGGACCCCCTGAGTCCCCCTGAGAACGACAGGAGAGAGGGATGAGAGAGGAGGAGAGGACCCCGAGTCCCCCTGAGAACGACAGGAGAGAGGGATGAGAGGAGGAGGAGAGGACCCCCGAGTCCCCTGGAGAACGACAGGAGAGAGGGATGAGAGAGGAGGAGAGGACCCCGAGTCCCCTGAGAACGACAGGAGAGAGGGATGAGAGGAGGAGAGGACCCCGAGTCCCCCTGAGAACGACAGGAGAGAGGGATGAGAGAGGAGGAGAGGACCCCGAGTCCCCCTGAGAACGACAGGAGAGAGGGATGAGAGGAGGAGGAGAGGACCCCGAGTCCCCTGAGAACGACAGGAGAGAGGGATGAGAGAGGAGGAGAGGACCCCTGAGTCCCCCTGAGAACGACAGGAGAGAGGGATGAGAGAGGAGGAGAGGACCCCGAGTCCCCCTGAGAACGACAGGAGAGAGGGATGAGAGAGGAGGAGAGGACCCCGAGTCCCCTGAGAACGACAGGAGAGAGGGATGAGAGAGGAGGAGAGGACCCCGAGTCCCCTGAGAACGACAGGAGAGAGGGATGAGAGAGGAGGAGAGGACCCCGAGTCCCCCTGAGAACGACAGGAGAGAGGGATGAGAGAGGAGGAGAGGACCCCCGAGTCCCCTGGAGAACGACAGGAGAGAGGGATGAGAGAGGAGGAGAGGACCCCGAGTCCCCCTGAGAACGACAGGAGAGAGGGATGAGAGAGGAGGAGAGGACCCCGAGTCCCCCTGAGAACGACAAGAGAGAGGGATGAGAGAGGAGGAGAGGACCCCGAGTCCCCCTGAGAATGACAGGAGAGAGGGATGAGAGAGGAGGAGAGGACCCCGAGTCCCCTGAGAACGACAGGAGAGAGGGATGAGAGAGGAGGAGAGGACCCCGAGTCCCCTGAGAACGACAGGAGAGAGGGATGAGAGGAGGAGAGGACCCCCGAGTCCCCTGAGAACGACAGGAGAGAGGGATGAGAGAGGAGGAGAGGACCCCCCGAGTCCCCCTGAGAACGACAGGAGAGAGGGATGAGAGGAGGAGAGGACCCCCCGAGTCCCCCTGAGAACGACAGGAGAGAGGGATGAGAGAGGAGGACAGGACCCCTAGTCCCCCTGAGAACGACAGGAGAGAGGGATGAGCGAGGAGGAGAGGACCCCCCGAGTCCCCCTGAGAACGACAGGAGAGAGGGATGAGAGGGGGAGAGGACCCCGAGTCCCCCGGAGAACGACAGGAGAGAGGGATGAGAGAGGAGGAGAGGACCCCCCGAGTCCCCCTGAGAACGACAGGAGAGAGGGATGAGAGGAGGAGGGGAGGACCCCGAGTCCCCTGAGAACGACAGGAGAGAGGGATGAGAGGTGGAGGAGAGGACCCCCCGAGTCCCCCTGAGAACGACTGGTGAGAGGGATGAGAGAGGAGGAAAGGACCCCCCGAGTCCCCCTGAGAACGACAGGAGAGAGGGATGAGAGGAGGAGAGGACCCCCCGAGTCCCCCTGAGAACGACAGGAGAGAGGGATGAGAGAGGAGGAGAGGACCCCTCGAGTCCCCCTGAGAACGACAGGAGAGAGGGATGAGAGAGGAGGAGAGGACCCCTGAGTCCCCCTGAGAACGACAGGAGAGAGGGATGAGAGGAGGAGAGGACCCTCGAGTCCCCCTGAGAACGACAGGAGAGAGGGATGAGAGGAGGAGGAGAGGACCCCGAGTCCCCCTGAGAACGACAGGAGAGAGGGATGAGAGAGGAGGAGAGGACCCTGAGTCCCCCTGAGAACGACAGGAGAGAGGGATGAGAGGAGGAGAGGACCCCCCGAGTCCCCCTGAGAACGACAGGAGAGAGGGATGAGAGAGGAGGAGAGGACCCCCGAGTCCCCCTTTGAACTACAGGAGATAGGGTTGTGAGAGGAGGAGAGGACCCCTCGAGTCCCCCTGAGAACGACAGGAGAGAGGGATGAGAGAGGAGGAGAGGACCCCCCGAGTCCCCCTGAGAACGACAGGAGAGAGGGATGAGAGGAGGAGAGGACCCCCTGAGTCCCCCTGAGAACGACAGGAGAGAGGGATGAGAGGAGGAGGAGAGGACCCCCCGAGTCCCCCTGAGAACGACAGGAGAGAGGGATGAGAGGAGGAGAGGACCCCCCGAGTCCCCCTGAGAACGACAGGAGAGAGGGATGAGAGGAGGAGAGGACCCCCCGAGTCCCCCTGAGAACGACAGGAGAGAGGGATGAGAGAGGAGGAGAGGACCCCCCCGAGTCCCCCTGAGAACGACAGGAGAGAGGGATGAGAGGAGGAGGAGAGGACCCCCCGAGTCCCCCTGAGAACGACAGGAGAGAGGGATGAGAGAGGAGGAGAGGACCCCCCGAGTCCCCCTGAGAACGACAGGAGAGAGGGATGAGAGGAGGAGAGGACCCCCCGAGTCCCCCTGAGAACGACAGGAGAGAGGGATGAGAGAGGAGGAGAGGACCCCCCGAGTCCCCCTGAGAACGACAGGAGAGAGGGATGAGAGAGGAGGAGAGGACCCCCCGAGTCCCCCTGAGAACGACAGGAGAGAGGGATGAGAGGAGGGGCGGAGTCTCGCTGTAGGGGGCGGGGTCTCGCTGTAGGGGCGGGGTCTCGCTGAATGGGGCGGGGTCTCGCTGTAGGGGGCGGGGCCTCGTACCTGGCAGGCGGCGGGCGGATCCTCCGTGTCCCTGAACCCGGCGCAGATCATCGAGTCTCGAACTCGGTCGCCCCAAAACTTCTTCTGTCGACACGTCTTAAAGTCGATGATCGGGAGACGAGCCTGATTCAGCGACTCTGCGAGAGACACGTTCTCCTTCCCCCCTGAGGACAGACGGGTCAGACCGGGTTTAGACCGGGTCAGACCGGGTCAGACCGGGTTTAGACCGGGTCAGACCAGGTTTAGACTGGGTCAGACTGGGTCAGACCGGGTTTAGACCGGGTCAGACCGGGTTCAGACCGGGTCAGACCGGGTCAGACCGGGTTTAGACCGGGTTTAGACCGGGTCAGACCAGGTTTAGACCGGGTCAGACCGGGTCAGACCGGGTTTAGACCGGGTCAGACCGGGTTTAGACCGGGTCAGACTGGGTTTAGACCGGGTTTAGACCGGGTCAGACCGGGTTTAGACCGGGTCAGACCGGGTTAGACCAGGTTTAGACACCCCTGCTGTTGCCCCGGTTCTTTGGTTCTTACCCCGGGTGTCACCCCCCTTGGTTCTTACCCCCTGGTGTTTCTTACCCCTAGTTCCTGGTTCTTACCCTGGGTGTCGTTCCCCCGGTGTCTCTTACCCCCTGGTTCTGTTCTTACCCCGGGTGTCACTCCAGCCCGGTTCTTACCCCCGGTTCCTGGTTTTTACCCATAGTGTCACCTCCTTCAGTTCTTACCCCCGGTTCTTACCCCGGGTGTCGCCCCCCTCAGTTCTTACCCCCGGTTCCTGGTTTTTACCTGTGGTGTCGCCTCCCTCAGTTCTTACCCCCGGTTCTTACCCCAGGTGTCGCCCCCCTCAGTTCTTACCCCCGGTTCTTACCCCAGGTGTCGCCCCCCTCAGTTCTTACCCCCGATTCTTACCCCGGGTGTCGCCCCCCTCAGTTCTTACCCCCGGTTCTCACCCCGGGGGTCGACCCCCTCAGTTCTTACCCCCGGTTCTTACCCCTGGTGTCGCCCCCCTCAGTTCTTACCCCCGGTTCTTACCCCGGGTGTCGCCCCCCTCAGTTCTTACCCCCGGTTCTTACCCCGGGTGTCGCCCCCCTCAGTTCTTACCCCCGGTTCTTACCCCAGGTGTCGCCCCCCTCAGTTCTTACCCCCGAGTCTTACCCCGGGTGTCGCCCCCCGCAGGTCTTACCCCCGGGTCTGCCCCCGGGTGGCGCCCCCCGCAGGTCGGACCCCCGGTTCTTACCCCAGGTGTCGCCCCCCTCAGTTCTTACCCCCGATTCTTACCCCGGGTGTCGCCCCCCTCAGTTCTTACCCCCGGTTCTCACCCCGGGTGTCGCCCCCCTCAGTTCTTACCCCCGGTTCTTACCCCGGATGTCGCCCCAGCCCGTCACCCAGCAGTAGTGGCCGGGCTGCAGGCCGGGGTGGGTGCGCGGCAGGCAGGCGTAGCGGATGAAGTGCGACGGGTGGATGTCGGTTGCGGCCTTCACCAGGGCGATGTCGTAGTCCAGCTCGCTGTGCGCCGGGTACCGGAAGTTCTCGTGACGGTAAATCCGCTTCACCGGGAAAATCCGCTCCGCCGTTTCCGAACGCTTCAGTTTGTGTTTCCCCAAAACGATCCTCCAGCTGCCGGCCTCCTCCGCCTTTCCCCTGGACACAGAGACGAGAAACGAGACGAAAGAAATGAGAGAGACGAGAGAAACGAGAGAAACGAGAGACGAGAGAAACGAGAGACGAGAGAAACGAGACGAGAGAAACGAGACGTGAAACGAGACGAGAGAAACGAGACGAGAGAAACGAGACGTGAAACGAGACGAGAGAAACGAGACGAGAAACGAGAGAAACGAGACGAGAGAAATGAGACGAGAGAAACGAGACGAGAAACGAGAGAAACGAGACGAGAGAAACGAGAGAAACGAGACGAGAGAAACGAGACGAGAGAAACGAGAGAAACGAGAGAAATGAGAGAAACGAGATGAGAGAAACGAGAGAAACGAGACGAGAAACGAGAGAAATGAGAGACGAGAGAAATCCCTTTCCCTTTAGTTTCTACTGAAGTAAAGGGAAAAGGAGCTGTTCACTTGGAAACTGCCACTTGATGACATCACAGGGTGGAGCAGAGCGTCTGGAGCTTTGCAGATGTGACAGACGAATAATAAAGAGACAAACATGAAGGAAACAAACACGACTCAGATCTGAGACGAGGAAACAGCAGAACATGAGTGAAGCTCAGAGTCTGAGGAGTGTGAAACATGAGCTGAAACATGAGCTGAAACTGCAGATTTCATTTACATTAGTACAGGATATTATAGTGTACTATAGTATATACAGGATATTATAGTGTACTGTAGTATATACAGTATATTATAGTGTACTGTAGTATATACAGTATATTATAGTGTACTGTAGTATATACAGTATATTATACTGTACTGTAGTATATACAGGATATTATACTGTACTGTAGTATATACAGTATATTATAGTGTACTGTAGTATATACAGGATATTATACTGTACTGTAGTATATACAGGATATTATAGTGTACTGTAGTATATACAGGATATTATACTGTACTGTAGTATATACAGTATATTATAGTGTACTGTAGTATATACAGGATATTATAGTGTACTGTAGTATATACAGGATATTATAGTGTACTGTAGTATATACAGTATATTATAGTGTACTGTAGTATATACAGGATATTATAGTGTACTGTAGTATATACAGTATATTATAGTGTACTGTAGTATATACAGGATATTATACTGTACTGTAGTATATACAGGATATTATAGTGTACTGTAGTATATACAGGATATTATAGTGTACTGTAGTATATACAGGATATTATAGTGTACTGTAGTATATACAGGATATTATAGTGTACTGTAGTATATACAGGATATTATAGTGTACTGTAGTATATACAGGATATTATAGTGTACTGTAGTATATACAGTATATTATAGTGTACTGTAGTATATACAGTATATTATAGTGTACTGTAGTATATACAGGATATTATACTGTACTGTAGTATATACAGGATATTATAGTGTACTGTAGTATATACAGGATATTATAGTGTACTGTAGTATCTACAGCACATTATACTGTACTGTAGTATATACAGGATATTATAGTGTACTGTAGTATATACAGTATATTATAGTGTACTGTAGTATATACAGGATATTATAGTGTACTGTAGTATATACAGGATATTATAGTGTACTGTAGTATATACAGGATATTATAGTGTACTGTAGTATATACAGGATATTATAGTGTACTGTAGTATATACAGTATATTATAGTGTACTGTAGTATATACAGGATATTATAGTGTACTATAGTATATACAGTATATTATAGTGTACTGTAGTATATACAGTATATTATACTGTACTGTAGTATATACAGGATATTATACTGTACTGTAGTATATACAGGATATTATAGTGTACTGTAGTATATACAGGATATTATAGTGTACTGTAGTATATACAGGATATTATAGTGTACTGTAGTATATACAGGATATTATAGTGTACTGTAGTATATACAGTATATTATAGTGTACTGTAGTATATACAGGATATTATACTGTACTGTAGTATATACAGGATATTATAGTGTACTGTAGTATATACAGGATATTATAGTGTACTGTAGTATATACAGGATATTATAGTGTACTGTAGTATATACAGGATATTATAGTGTACTGTAGTATATACAGGATATTATAGTGTACTGTAGTATATACAGGATATTATAGTGTACTGTAGTATATACAGGATATTATAGTGTACTGTAGTATATACAGGATATTATAGTGTACTGTAGTATATACAGGATATTATAGTGTACTGTAGTATATACAGGATATTATAGTGTACTGTAGTATATACAGGATATTATAGTGTACTGTAGTATATACAGGATATTATAGTGTACTGTAGTATATACAGGATATTATAGTGTACTGTAGTATATACAGTATATTATAGTGTACTGTAGTATATACAGGATATTATAGTGTACTGTAGTATATACAGGATATTATAGTGTACTGTAGTATATACAGTATATTATAGTGTACTGTAGTATATACAGTATATTATAGTGTACTGTAGTATATACAGGATATTATACTGTACTGTAGTATATACAGGATATTATAGTGTACTGTAGTATATACAGGATATTATAGTGTACTGTAGTATATACAGGATATTATAGTGTACTGTAGTATATACAGGATATTATAGTGTACTGTAGTATATACAGGATATTATAGTGTACTGTAGTATATACAGGATATTATAGTGTACTGTAGTATATACAGGATATTATAGTGTACTGTAGTATATACAGTATATTATAGTGTACTGTAGTATATACAGGATATTATAGTGTACTGTAGTATATACAGGATATTATAGTGTACTGTAGTATATACAGTATATTATAGTGTACTGTAGTATATACAGGATATTATAGTGTACTGTAGTATATACAGGATATTATAGTGTACTGTAGTATATACAGGATATTATAGTGTACTGTAGTATATACAGGATATTATAGTGTACTGTAGTATATACAGGATATTATAGTGTACTGTAGTATATACAGTATATTATAGTGTACTGTAGTATATACAGGATATTATAGTGTACTGTAGTATATACAGGATATTATAGTGTACTGTAGTATATACAGGATATTATAGTGTACTGTAGTATATACAGGATATTATAGTGTACTGTAGTATATACAGGATATTATAGTGTACTGTAGTATATACAGGATATTATAGTGTACTGTAGTATATACAGTATATTATAGTGTACTGTAGTATATACAGTATATTATAGTGTACTGTAGTATATACAGTATATTATAGTGTACTGTAGTATATACAGTATATTATAGTGTACTGTAGTATATACAGTATATTATAGTGTACTGTAGTATATACAGGATATTATAGTGTACTGTAGTATATACAGGATATTATAGTGTACTGTAGTATATACAGGATATTATAGTGTACTGTAGTATATACAGGATATTATAGTGTACTATAGTATATGAGAGGATATTATAGTGTACTGTAGTATATACAGTATATTATAGTGTACTGTAGTATATACAGTATATTATAGTGTACTGTAGTATATACAGGATATTATAGTGTACTGTAGTATATACAGGATATTATAGTGTACTATAGTATATGAGAGGATATTATAGTGTACTGTAGTATAGTACACTATAATATCCTATAATATACTGTAGTATACAGTAATATACTGTAGTATATACAGTATATTATAGTGTACTGTAGTATATACAGGATATTATAGTGTACTATAGTATATGAGAGGATATTATAGTGTACTGTAGTATATACAGTATATTATAGTGTACTGTAGTATATACAGGATATTATAGTGTACTATAGTATATGAGAGGATATTATAGTGTACTGTAGTATATACAGTATATTATAGTGTACTATAGTATATACAGGATATTATAGTGTACTATAGTATATGAGAGGATATTATAGTGTACTGTAGTATAGTACACTATAATATCCTATAATATACTGTAGTATACAGTAATATACTGTAGTATAATATACTGCAGTATAATGTACTGCAGTATAATATACTACAGTATAATATACTGCAGTATAATATACTGCAGTAGGTGGTACGTACTTCTGGAAGCAGTGTGCAGCCGTCAGGACCCAGTTCTTATGGATCAGAGTTCCTCCACAAACGTGGATGTAGTGTTTAGAACCACGAGGACGAACCTGGGACAGAAATAAGACCAGTGAAATATATCTGCAGTACTCTGTGTGTACTCTGTGTACTCTGTGTGTACTCTGTGTGTACTCTGTGTATAAGTACTGTAGTATTTATAGATGTCGCGTTTAGAACCACGAGGACGAACCTGGGACAGACAGGAGTAATATTTGTACAGAGCAGTTACACCTGTGTAGTACTCTGTATACTTGTAGTAGTAGTAGTAGTAGTACTTGTAGTAGTAGTAGTACTTGTAGTAGTAGTAGTACTCGTAGTAGTAGTAGTACTCGTAGTAGTAGTAGTACTCGTACCTGCAGGGACACCTGCCAGGGCCAGGAGTGCGGTCGAGCTTCGTTCCCGGACACGATTCTTTCAGCCATGTTGGGTTTGAAATGAGGAGTTCCACAGTCTGTGGGCCAGTCTGAGGAGAGAGGACAGAGCTGGACTTTTGGTTCTTTCACATGTTTGAGGAGAGGACAGAGCTGGACTTTTGGTTCTTTCACACTGAGGAGAGGACAGAGCTGGACTTTTGGTTCTTTCACACTGAGGAGAGGACAGAGCTGGACTTTTGGTTCATTCACACGTTTGAGGAGAGGACAGAGCTGGACTTTTGGTTCTTTCACACTGAGGAGAGGACAGAGCTGGACTTTTGGTTCATTCACACTGAGGAGAGGACAGAGCTGGACTTTTGGTTCTTTCACACTGAGGAGAGGACAGAGCTGGACTTTAGGTTCTTTCACACTGAGGAGAGGACAAAGCTGGACTTTTGGTTCTTTCACATGTTTGAGGAGAGGACAGAGCTGGACTTTTGGTTCTTTCACACTGAGGAGAGGACAGAGCTGGACTTTTGGTTCTTTCACACTGAGGAGAGGACAGAGCTGGACTTTTGGTTCTTTCACACTGAGGAGAGGACAGAGCTGGACTTTTGGTTCTTTCACATGTTTGAGGAGAGGACAGAGCTGGACTTTTGGTTCTTTCACACTGAGGAGAGGACAGAGCTGGACTTTTGGTTCTTTCACATGTTTGAGGAGAGGACAGAGCTGGACTTTTGGTTCTTTCACACTGAGGAGAGGACAGAGCTGGACTTTTGGTTCTTTCACACTGAGGAGAGGACAGAGCTGGACTTTTGGTTCTTTCACATGTTTGAGGAGAGGACAGAGCTGGACTTTTGGTTCTTTCACACTGAGGAGAGGACAGAGCTGGACTTTTGGTTCTTTCACACTGAGGAGAGGACAGAGCTGGACTTTTGGTTCATTCACACGTTTAAGGAGAGGACAGAGCTGGACTTTTGGTTCATTCACACGTTTGAGGAGAGGACAGAGCTGGACTTTTGGTTCTTTCACACTGAGGAGAGGACAGAGCTGGACTTTTGGTTCTTTCACACTGAGGAGAGGACAGAGCTGGACTTTTGGTTCATTCACACGTTTGAGGAGAGGACAGAGCTGGACTTTTGGTTCATTCACACTGAGGAGAGGACAGAGCTGGACTTTTGGTTCTTTCACACTGAGGAGAGGACAGAGCTGGACTTTTGGTTCATTCACACTGAGGAGAGGACAGAGCTGGACTTTTGGTTCATTCACACTGAGGAGAGGACAGAGCTGGACTTTTGGTTCATTCACACTGAGGAGAGGACAGAGCTGGACTTTTGGTTCATTCACACGTTTGAGGAGAGGACAGAGCTGGACTTTTGGTTCATTCACACTGAGGAGAGGACAGAGCTGGACTTTTGGTTCATTCACACGTTTGAGGAGAGGACAGAGCTGGACTTTTGGTTCATTCACACGTTTGAGGAGAGGACAGAGCTGGACTTTTGGTTCATTCACACGTTTGAGGAGAGGACAGAGCTGGACTTTTGGTTCATTCACACGTTTGAGGAGAGGACAGAGCTGGACTTTTGGTTCATTCACACTGAGGAGAGGACAGAGCTGGACTTTTGGTTCATTCACACTGAGGAGAGGACAGAGCTGGACTTTTGGTTCATTCACACTGAGGAGAGGACAGAGCTGGACTTTTGGTTCATTCACACGTTTGAGGAGAGGACAGAGCTGGACTTTTGGTTCATTCACACGTTTGAGGAGAGGACAGAGCTGGACTTTTGGTTCATTCACACTGAGGAGAGGACAGAGCTGGACTTTTGGTTCATTCACATGTTTGAGGAGAGGACAGAGCTGGACTTTTGGTTCTTTCACACTGAGGAGAGGACAGAGCTGGACTTTTGGTTCTTTCACACTGAGGAGAGGACAGAGCTGGACTTTTGGTTCATTCACACTGAGGAGAGGACAGAGCTGGACTTTTGGTTCTTTCACACTGAGGAGAGGACAGAGCTGGACTTTAGGTTCTTTCACACTGAGGAGAGGACAGAGCTGGACTTTTGGTTCTTTCACATGTTTGAGGAGAGGACAGAGCTGGACTTTTGGTTCTTTCACACTGAGGAGAGGACAGAGCTGGACTTTTGGTTCTTTCACACGTTTGAGGAGAGGACAGAGCTGGACTTTTGGTTCTTTCACATGTTTGAGGAGAGGACAGAGCTGGACTTTTGGTTCTTTCACATGTTTGAGGAGAGGACAGAGCTGGACTTTTGGTTCTTTCACACTGAGGAGAGGACAGAGCTGGACTTTTGGTTCTTTCACATGTTTGAGGAGAGGACAGAGCTGGACTTTTGGTTCTTTCACATGTTTGAGGAGAGGACAGAGCTGGACTTTTGGTTCTTTCACACGTTTGAGGAGAGGACAGAGCTGGACTTTTGGTTCATTCACACGTTTAAGGAGAGGACAGAGCTGGACTTTTGGTTCATTCACACGTTTGAGGAGAGGACAGAGCTGGACTTTTGGTTCTTTCACACTGAGGAGAGGACAGAGCTGGACTTTTGGTTCATTCACACGTTTGAGGAGAGGACAGAGCTGGACTTTTGGTTCATTCACACTGAGGAGAGGACAGAGCTGGACTTTTGGTTCTTTCACACTGAGGAGAGGACAGAGCTGGACTTTTGGTTCATTCACACGTTTGAGGAGAGGACAGAGCTGGACTTTTGGTTCATTCACACGTTTGAGGAGAGGACAGAGCTGGACTTTTGGTTCATTCACACTGAGGAGAGGACAGAGCTGGACTTTTGGTTCATTCACACGTTTGAGGAGAGGACAGAGCTGGACTTTTGGTTCATTCACACTGAGGAGAGGACAGAGCTGGACTTTTGGTTCATTCACACGTTTGAGGAGAGGACAGAGCTGGACTTTTGGTTCATTCACACGTTTGAGGAGAGGACAGAGCTGGACTTTTGGTTCATTCACACGTTTGAGGAGAGGACAGAGCTGGACTTTTGGTTCATTCACACGTTTGAGGAGAGGACAGAGCTGGACTTTTGGTTCATTCACACTGAGGAGAGGACAGAGCTGGACTTTTGGTTCATTCACATGTTTGAGGAGAGGACAGAGCTGGACTTTTGGTTCATTCACACGTTTGAGGAGAGGACAGAGCTGGACTTTTGGTTCATTCACACGTTTGAGGAGAGGACAGAGCTGGACTTTTGGTTCATTCACATGTTTGAGGAGAGGACAGAGCTGGACTTTTGGTTCATTCACACTGAGGAGAGGACAGAGCTGGACTTTTGGTTCATTCACACGTTTGAGGAGAGGACAGAGCTGGACTTTTGGTTCTTTCACATGTTTGAGGAACTCTTTATTATTCGTCGTTACATCTGCAGAGCTCCAAACGCTCTGTTCCACCCTGTGATGTCATGAAGTAGTAGTTTTCAAATGAACAGCTCCTTTTTCCTTTCATTTGGATAATTTCACACCTGTATTTGCCCATCTCTACCTCCCAATGAAGGTGTGTGGAGCACTTCCTGTATCACCACATGATGACATCACCAGGTGGAACAGAGTGTTTTCAGTCTGAGAGAAGAACTCGTGCTAAATGTGCAGGTTTGAGTGAAACATGAGAATGAAACAAACACAAAGTATGTTTTTTTAACACAGAAATAATTATCATAAAGCTGCACTGTGTAACTTTTCTGGTTGGGGCTCTAACGCTTGTTTGTTTCTATGGATACGTCACGGTTCTCTCTGGAATGTTCCACAGTGTGACTTTAAACAGCTCCACTTTACATTTATTCAGTCACAGGAGATTTTAGAGCTCAGAAATACCAAGAAAAACAGACTCTCCTCTCCACAGATCTCACCTGGAACTCACTCTGGTTTGGTCTCCATGGAGATAAAGATTTAATGCCATACTGTGGAACATTCCAGACAAGCCAATAAAACCAGGTCTAAACTAGGTCTAAACTAGGACTAACCAGGTCTAAACAAGGTCTAAACCAGGTCTAAACCAGGTCTAAACCAGGACTACACCAGGACTAAATCTTGTCTAAACAAGGACTAAACCAGGTCTAAACAAGGTCTAAACCAGGACTAACCAGGTCTAAACAAGATCTAAACCAGGTCTAAACCAGGACTAAACAAGGTCTAAACCAGGTCTAAACCAGGACTAAACCAGGACTAAATCTTGTCTAAACAAGATCTAAACCAGGTCTAAACCAGGTCTAAACAAGATCTAAACCAGGTCTAAACCAGGACTAAAACAGGTCTAAACCAGGACTAAACCAGACCTAAACCAGGACTAAACCAGGTCTAAACCAGGACTAAACCAGGACTAAACCAGGACTAAACCAGGACTAAATCAGGACTAAACCAGGACTAAATCAGGACTAAACCAGGTCTTTGTCTGGTCTGGTCTCCATGAACACAGACAGTTTTAATGCCACACTGCGGGACATTCCGGTGCAGTGTTTCTCACCCAGGTGCAGGATCTTGTGCTGTGGTTCTCTCACGGGGGCTCGGGCCGCCGCCGGTGTCCTGCTCAAGAGCAGCGGCAGCAGCAGCAGCAGCAGCAGCGTTGGGGGTCGGGGTTCGGTCGTCATGGTGCCTCTGGGTCAGATCAGCCGCGCGCTTAAATACAGAGGCTCAAAGGCACAAAGGCAGAGCTGGAGGGTTCGGAGGCGCACAGGTGCATCGTGGGAATCAGCAGTTTTGACACACAGAGAGGACAAAAGGACCCACGGCAGGTAAACAACAGCCACATGTGACCCTGAACCTGAACCCTGACCTCCCAATGACCCCAGAGAGAACAGCCAATCACAGAGCAGGACGCCACAGCCAATCACAGAGCAGGACGCCACAGCCAATCACAGAGCAGGACGCCACAGCCAATCACAGAGCAGGACGCCACAGCCAATCACAGAGCAGGACGCCACAGCCAATCACAGAGCAGGACGCCACAGCCAATCAGAGAGCAGGACGCCACAGCCAATCAGAAAGCAGGACGCCACAGCCAATCAGAGAGCAGGACGCCACAGCCAATCACAGAGCAGGACACCACAGCCAATCAGAATCATTTTAGCTTCACCCTGAACCCGCCCACTTTTACATACACGCTTCTGATTGGTCAGGAAGAGTTTAAGAGAACATTTCCGTACATTTCTGCGGCTTTATCCTACGTCACACTCACGCTGTGTGATGACGGGAGCAAAACGAGTGTCCAACAGGAACTTTGTTTTCCCCAAACTCATGCGCTCCGTCCATTTTGATGGAGCCAAACTTTGCCAAAGAGTGAAGTGAGTCAAGATGGTCGACTCCTCTGACTGTGTGTGTTTATAACGAGGGAAAAAGTCGCTCTAAGTGGAGTTAATTCTCACACATGGAAAATGACACATCTTGGTGTGTGTAATTGTGCATCTCTTTCTATTTTTATTTAAAGGTTTATTTCAGTCCAAATGAACAAATCCAAATGTAATTTCCACCCTGGAAATGCAGAAGTGCTGTGGCTCTGGCCGTGGTCCTGACAGGAGCTGTTTCCAGGACTGGACCAGGAAAGTCATGGAGCCACTGCACTTTTTTTGTTTTTAGGGCAATAAGGAGATTTTTAATTTACTTACAGACTTGAGATTTTGCATTTTTGTAGCTGAGGCCCTAAATTAAGCATTTTTATGTCCAAAAAGTTGTTTCTACATGTTTGCTGTGGGTTTTGTATAAAAGAAGATGTTTTTTTTTCATCTCTATTTCTGGTCCTGTAGCTTTTCTCACAGCCTCATGACACAACTACAGCAGCAGATTGTGAAATAACAGGTTGGACTGAACAAAAGGAGGTAGAACACTTCATTAGGGGTAAAAGGGGCAGTTTTAAAAGTGAAATGAAGAAAAAAATCCAGGTGACGAGAAATGTACTAAAACTGCCCTCAGGTCTTCAGGGGTTAAATGAATAATGGAAAAAACAGAAGAAAACAAATTCGTGGTCCTGGACCAGGACTGGACCAGGACTGGAGCAGGACTGGAGCAGGACTGGACCAGGACTGGACCAGGACTGGACCAGGACTGGACCAGGACTGGACCAGGACTGGACCAGGACTGGAGCAGGACTGGAGCAGGACTGGACCAGGACTGGACCAGGACTGGACCAGGACTGGACCAGGACTGGACCAGGACTGGACCAGGACTGGAGCAGGACTGGACCAGGACTGGACCAGGACTGGAGCAGGACTCAGTGTTTCCTGTGTTACTGTGGAAGGGGGGAGTCCTGGTTTAGTCCCGGTTCAGGTCTGGTCTGGATATCAGGACCAGGAGTTTGGTTCGAGAAATGGAAAACAGTCATTATCTGTTTTTTTCCATTATTAATTTAAACACAAAATTAAAATAAAAAATCTTTATCTTTTTTTTCATTTTGGTTTTGGAGACAAATCATGAAGAAAAGTAGTTTTTTTTAATGATACATGGATTTACAGGCCTCGTTTGGTCCCTGTGATCATTGTGTGGAAATGAAAAATGAAAAAGAACTGACCCTTTGCCGCTGATGTCATCGTGTTAACCGGAGGCACTGCTCTGTCTGAGGCTTTTTGTTTTAACACAATTGGACCAGAAAGAACCGACTTAGCTTAAGCTCTAAAACCTGTTTGGGCCTGTGTTTGTGTGCAGTGTGTCACCATGGCAACCGCTGAACATTCCACCATAGACACACATGCAGCCTCCAAACTCGGTAGATAAATAGATGAACGATAGATATCTGCTTATCTGTCTTAAAAGAATTATTTAAAATAATAATTTCACAGGTAAATCAAGTTGAGAAGTTAAGAAAACACATTTATTTTGTTGAAATTGTCAGATTTTTTTTTTTGTGAGTAAAATGTGGAAAACTTTCAGATAAAATTCATAAACTATTATTTATATTTAATAATTCCACCAAATTAAATCAAAATTAAACAATCATCAAAATCTGACATCTGAGGAGCACTTCTGGATCACCACCTGATGATGTCACAACGTGGGACAGGGCGTTGTGAGCTGTGCAGGGGCAGACGGAGCTTGTCTTTTTGTCCTGCTGCACAAATGTGTAAAAATAATCCACTCTCACAAGTGCAGTCGGAGTCGAGATTGGACGGCGGCTAATGGGATGAAGCTAATCCTGTAAGCTAATGCTAACGCTAAATCTCCCCGACATTAACATCCTGACACCAGAACCTGATTTGGCAGATTTTCTTTGCTTTTTACACTGGATTTCTTACAAGAATTGTACAGAAATATGAGGCTGGAGTTGAACACTTTGGAACTGAAGAATTTGATGGTTTATTAGTTTGAAAATTAAGTTGCTCCATTTCAAATCCAAGGTCAAAACAGGAAACAACAACGAGACCAAACACGGTGAGTACAGTTTAGATTCTTAAAATTCCACTTCAAATATCTTAATCACATTGTTTACTCAGGTTATACGTTTAAATTGTAAATCTGTGGTGTTAATTAGTGTTATTTTTATTATCATTTCCACCTCAGGGTCATTTTGGGACGACTTTTATCCGTGAATGAACCGTCACTAATCCAATTTACGAACATGAACTAAGTGACGACTTAAAATGAACCACTTGGAGTTTTGGGTTTGACGTTTGGCGTCAGAGTTTATGTGTAAAACAAAGATGGAAGTGAAAAGTTAAACCAGTTTTTGGTGATTTAATCTGGTGTAATCTGGATAATCTGGATCTGATTTGGTGACAGAATGAATAAAAAAATGGAAGGAAAATCTCAAATGAAGTTCATTTACTGTAGTGATGGAGTTCGTGGAATAACTTTGTGTTGTTAATTGCATTAATATTTTTTATTAACTATAATTTCACAGTTTATAGTTAGATGTTTATGAGAGTCTGAAATTCGTCTTAAATTCTTGATAATTTGTAATGAGACTTTAAACTTATTAAAAACCCCAAAAGAAAGAACAAGAAGTTCAGCAGCTTTCCTCACATTAGAACAGTTAAAGCTCCACTGCGGGACATTTCCTCACAGTAAAACCATACTCCGTATATCTGAGTGGACTAAGCTAACCCGTTAGCCGCTAACCCGTTAGCCTCCGCATGCCAAACAGGAAGTGCTCCAGGAGGCTCTTGGGGCTCCTTCACATTAGGATCTTCTCGTCCCTCTGTCTGTACCTGCTGCTCTGAGCCTCGTCATTCTGGACTTAAACTGTTCGTCTGAAGCCGCCACACAGGATCCTGAACTTTTCATTTCTCTGTTTTGTTCCTAAATCAAGATCTGAACAGAAATAACGGACCAATCAGACGCCTTCATTCCCCGAGGCCCCTCCCCCTAGCGTTAGCAACAGGTTTGATTGACAGCTCGTTTCGTTGCTAAGTAAGTTCCCTTCCCGCTTTCCCCGAGTGACGATTTCTGAAATAAAATGACAAAATATCTCAAACAGTCACAATATCTAATGTGACTAGAATCTGAACGAGCAGAATTTAACGAGCAGAAAGTAAAGTGAATTTGGTTAAATTGTGACTCTGTTGTTGTTCGTACGGAACAGAACAAACAACATAAATCAGTGACTTAAACTATTTAAAGCTCAAAGTTTCTTCTTCTTGTGCAGAATCAGGTAAATCCAGTGTCCTGCAGGTGCAGAGTATCACATCCATAGTCCGTATATATGATGCATCAGCTCTGCCAGGAGGAGGCGCCACATTTAACCTCCTCACTCATGATTGGCTCTTGTGTTGCTATGATACTCGTGGGAGGATTTCCAAATATGGACGTGGCTCCAGATTCGCTCCTGTAACCGTGGCAACAGGAGCCTCATGTGAGCGATGCTGTGGAGACGTCACACAGACTCAGAGATACGGGATATGAGTAGAACAGGGTTCCAGAGGGAAAATACAGGTGATGATACGGTCCAGTCAAAGATTATCTTCATATTGTGATTTTCTTCTCCTCAGATCGTGATCATGTCTCGTCCTCTGCGTCCGGCCTCGGAGCGTTATTCCGTCTGCTGCTCCGTCCCAGACTCCGGATCCTTCTGCAGCCAAGACGAGCGCCGCCTCTCCTCCTCCTCCTCCGATGACGCTCCCATCTTCTCCATCTCCAAAAGCTCCGCGAGCGTTGTCACGTCCTCGCCGCACCAACACGATGCGTCCTTCCCCCGGCTGGACGTACGACGCAGCTCGAGCACCTCCGAGCAAAACTGTGAACTCAACACGCTCCGGAATAATTCGCCCTTAACGAGACAGAACGTGGAGCTGCAGAGTGCGTCGCCTCAGGGTCTGAGCGAGCTCTGGAGGAGCAACGTTCAGAGGTGGAGCAGCTGCAGCGCCCACAGTCGCAGCAGCTCCCCCGACACCGTCATCTACAGAGGACCTCAGCCTCCGAATGTGACGGAGGAGAAGCTTCCGGATCCGTCCAAACCGACATCCCCTCCTCCCAGAACGGCGTCCCCGCGAACATCCCCACAGCTAACTCCTGTACGAAATCCTGATGAACACTTTGCCTCATCAGAAAATCAAGAGGAGTCAGTGTTAAATCCATATTCGTCGCAGTTTTCGCCGCTACGACCTAAAAACATCTCGCCGCTTCCGCCAAAAGAGCTGCTCCGTTTCACTTTCCCGTCTCCGGTTTCCAGTTCGGTGAGTTTGGAAAAGTTCGCGGCGGAGGACCCTCTTTACGGCGTGAAAAGTTCAGAAATGGACGCCAGTTTAGACGAACTTTTAACAGAGATTTCACCGCAAAATTTTGAGCTGCGATTCGAAAACCAAGACTTTATTTTGAACTTTGCACCACCTTGGAGGCCGCCACTCACCATGTCTTTGAGCGATCCTTATTTAGGCGTTTGCTGTCGTTGCGATGGACATTTCTGCAAAACTAACACAGATTTTCATAACTTAGGAAATGTTAAAATTCGCGAAGAAGCGACAATGACTTCCAACGTTGACCTTGTCGATATTGGAGTCCAAACTTTTTCGCCGATCTCTTCCTGGTGGAATTTAAAACGAAATAATTCAAATGTCGGTTCTCAGTCCATCCTGGGATCTCCGCCTGGGTCCAGGTTGAACCTTCGATCTCCGGTTGGTTCACATTCCAATTTAGTATCTCCGTCTTCGAGCATGTTCGTTATCCACAGCGACGGAGAGGAAGAACACAAGATCGAAAAAGAGGATTCGCGTTTGGAAACTTCGTCAAACGTGGAAATTGAACGTCCCAGATCGTGTCTGAAAATCCACGACGAGAACAGAGAGTTTGGGCGAAGGAGCAGCATGAAGCAGGTCCAGTGGGACGAAGACGGGATGACCTGGGACGTCCACGGAGCGGCGATAGATCCGGAGGAGCTCAACATGGCGATTCAGAAACACCTGGAGCTGAAATGCAACGCCGAAGAAGAGGAAGAAGAAGAGGAAGTGAGACCGACGAAACGGAAATCCTCGAAGAAAAAAAGAGCCCCCAGACCTCCCGTAAACTTAAAACCACCTGTGATTCTGATAGAAGGGAGGAGGAAAGAGGAGTGGAGGAAAGAGGAGTGGAGGAAAGAGGAGTGGAGGAAAGAGGAGAGGAGGAAAGAGGAGTGGAGGAAAGAGGAGAGGAGGAAAGAGGAGAGGAGGAAAGAGGAGACAATAGAGGGAGAGAGGAGGGAAGCAGAGAGGAGGGAGGGAGAGGGGGAGCAGATCGAGGAGCGAGAGGAGGAGGAGATGAGGAGAGGCTCTCGGTCTCCGGTTCTGCAGAGGAAGAAGAGCGCGATCCGGCCCTTTAAGAAGCCGGGCTGGTGCGGAGGATCTAGCAAACACGACTGAAGCTAAAGGCTAACACATGCTAACAACATGCTAACACATGCTAGCAACATGCTAACACATGCTAACACATGCTAACAACATGCTAACACATGCTAACAACATGCCAAAAAGATGCTAGGAATGTGCGATTAAAGTCTCTGTACCTGATTTTTTGTCTTAAAACATTCGGACAGTGGCGGAAGAAGTTCTCAATTTTGAGTCAAGTAAAAGTAAAATTATCATGTGAAAAAAAGTCACACTTCCAGAGTAAAAAGTATTTTGTACAGATTTTGAGATCTTAAAAAGCTTCAAATGTTGTGATTTTGGTTCAGTTTTGGTCTGAAACAACTGAAGCAACGGTTTTTTGTTTTTTTTCCAGCTGTTTTTATTTGTATATTTCTGTTGTTCAAATTATGAATGTGTTAAAAAATAAACCCTTTAGAATGTTCTCCACTTTTGTATGTTGTCTTGTGTGTTTCCTTACTAAGGGCATTATGTTTTTCAGTAACGAGTAATCTGAAACTAACTAAACAAATGATTCTTTCTATCATTATAACACCATTACTGCGCGTTACTGAAGCTTCTCAGTGGAGCTGTCTCAGTCTCCACACAGACTGAAGAATTTCCTCGCCGTCTTGAAGAGGGAGGTGAGGGTGAAATACCCGCCTGAGTAATGATGATTGGCTAAGGTGGAGTCAGGGGGCGAGTCAGAGAGAAATATCACATACAGGCACAACTTTAGGTAAAAAGTAAAAATGTACATGTTGGAAGTACATTATGTCAAAGAGTTTGTCCATGTCTGGTGTAAGTAACTCCAATTTACTGAAGCTCCTCTCGACAGCACACACTTCTACTGAACTAGTGGCCAAAAACACCATTGACTCTGGTAATGATGATATCAGGCCAGACATTTACACACACATTTACCACAGAAAACCATGAACCGGAAGTTCCACAAACCTACAGCGGGACACTTCAGACTGTGGGGAAATGGTACATCATGGTCGCTGTGATTTCAAACCAGGAAGTAAGAATATAAACCTAAAGAAATGTCCAAACTTGGAAAACAAGTGTTAATGTCTCTGCATAAATATAATGTGTGTAAGTGTAAGTGTGTTTTAGTGAAATGTGTCTGACCTGTCACAGGTGCTTTAAAGTCCAGACTCACCATGTGCCAAACCCTCAGTACACTCACTATACTCACTATGCTCACTACACACTCACTATACATTCACTATAGACTCACTATAGATTCGCTATACTCACTATAGACTCACTATACTCACTATAGACTCACTATAGACTCATTATACTCACTATAGACTCACTATACTCACTATAGACTCACTATACTCACTATAGACTCACTATACTCACTATAGACTCACTATACTCACTATAGACTCACTATACTCACTATACACTCACTATAGACTCACTATACTCACTATACACTCACTATACTCACTATAGACTCACTATAGACTCATTATACTCACTATAGACTCACTATACTCACTATAGACTCACTATACTCACTATAGACTCACTATACTCACTATAGACTCACTATACTCACTATACACTCACTATAGACTCACTATACTCACTATACTCACTATAGACTCACTATAGACTCACTATAGACTCATTATACTCACTATAGACTCACTATACTCACTATAGACTCACTATACTCACTATAGACTCACTATACTCACTATACACTCACTATAGACTCACTATGCTCACTATAGACTCACTATACTCACTATACACTCACTATAGACTCACTATACTCACTATACTCACTATAGACTCACTATAGACTCACTATACTCACTATAGACTCACTATACTCACTATACACTCACTATACTCACTACACTCACTATAGACTCACTATACTCACTATAGTCACTATAGACTCACTATACTCACTATACACTCACTATAGACTCACTATACTCACTACACTCACTATAGACTCACTATACTCTCTATAGTCACTATAGACTCACTATACTCACTATACACTCACTATAGACTCACTATACTCACTATAGACTCACTATAATCACTATACTCACTATACTCTCACTATAGACTCACTATACTCACTATAATCACTATACTCACTATAGACTCACTATAGACTCACTCTACTCACTATAGACTCACTATACTCACTATAATCATTATACTCACTATACTCACTATAGACTCACTCTACTCACTCTAGACTCACTATACTCACTATACACTCATTATACTCACTATAGACTCACTATATACTCACTATACTCACTATACACTCACTATACTCACTATAGACTCACTATAGACTCACTATAGACTCACTATATACTCACTATACTCACTATACACTCACTATACTCACTATAGACTCACTATAGACTCACTATACTCACTATACACTCACTATAGACTCACTATACTCACTATAGACTCACTATAGACTCACTATACTCACTATAGACTCACTATACTCACTATAGACTCACTATAGTCTCACTATACACTCACTATAGACTCACTATACGCACTATAGACTCTATATTCGCTCTAGAGTCTCTCTATACTCACTATAGTCTCTCTATACTCACTATAGACTCACTATACTCACTATACTCACTATAGACTCACTATACACTCACTATAGACTCACTATACTCACTATACTCACTATAGACTCACTCTACTCACTATAGACTCACTATACTCACTATAATCATTATACTCACTATACTCACTAAAGACTCACTCTACTCACTCTAGACTCATTATACTCACTATAGACTCACTATATACTCACTATACTCACTATACACTCACTATACTCACTATAGACTCACTATAGACTCACTATACTCACTATACACTCACTATAGACTCACTATACTCACTATAGACTCACTATACGCACTATAGACTCACTATACTCACTATATTCACTATAGACTCACTATACTCACTATAGACTCACTATAGACTCATTATACTCACTATAGACTCACTATACTCACTATAGACTCACTATACTCACTATAGACTCACTATACTCACTATACACTCACTATAGACTCACTATGCTCACTATAGACTCACTATACACTCACTATAGACTCACTATACTCACTATACACTCACTATACTCACTATAGACTCACTATAGACTCATTATACTCACTATAGACTCACTATACTCACTATAGACTCACTATACTCACTATAGACTCACTATACTCATTACACTCACTATAGACTCACTATACTCACTATAGACTCACTATAGACTCATTACACTCACTATAGACTCACTATACTCACTATAGACTCACTATACTCACTACACTCACTATAAACTCACTATAGACTCACTATAGACTCATTACACTCACTATAGACTCACTATACTCACTACACTCACTATAAACTGACTATACTCACTTTAGACTCACTATAGACTCATTACACTCACTATAGAAACTATACTCACTACACTCACTATAGACTCACTATACTCACTATAGACTCACTATACTCACTATAGACTCACTATACTCACTATAGACTCACTATACTCACTATGCTCACAATAGACTCACTATACACTCACTATAGACTCACTATACTCACTATAATCATTATACTCACTATACTCACTATAGACTCACTATAGACTCACTATAGACTCACTATACTCACTATACACTCACTATAGACTCACTATACTCACTATAGACTCACTATAGACTCACTATACTCACTATAGACTCACTATACTCACTATAGACTCACTATAGTCTCACTATACACTCACTATAGACTCACTATACGCACTATAGACTCACTATACTCACTATAGACTCACTATACTCACTATAGACTCACTATACTCACTATACTCACTATAGACTCTCTATACACTCACTATAGACTCACTATACTCTCTATAGACTCACTATACTCACTATAGACTCACTATAGATTCACTATACTCACTATAGACTCACTATACTCACTATACACTTACTATACTCACTATAGACTCACTATACTCATTACACTCACTATACTCACTATAGACTCTCTATACACTCACTATAGACTCACTATACTCTCTATAGACTCACTATACTCACTATAGACTCACTATAGATTCACTATACTCACTATAGACTCACTATACTCACTATACACTCACTGTAGACTCACTATACTCACTATAGACTCACTATACTCATTACACTCACTATAGACTCATTATACTCACTATAGACTCACTATAGACTCATTACACTCACTATAGACTCACTATACTCACTATAGACTCACTATACTCACTACACTCACTATAAACTCACTATAGACTCACTATAGACTCATTACACTCACTATAGACTCACTATACTCACTACACTCACTATAAACTGACTATACTCACTTTAGACTCACTATAGACTCATTACACTCACTATAGAAACTATACTCACTACACTCACTATAGACTCACTATACTCACTATAGACTCACTATACTCACTATAGACTCACTATACTCACTATGCTCACAATAGACTCACTATACTCACTATAGACTCACTATAGACTCACTATACTCACTATACACTCACTATAGACTCACTATACTCACTATACTCACTATAGACTCACTATACTCACTATAGACTCACTATACACACTATAGACACTCTATACTCACTATACTCACTATAGACTCACTATAGACTCACTATAGACTCACTATACTCACTATACTCACTATACTCACTATAGACTCACTATAGACTCACTATACTCACTATAGACTCATTATACTCACTATAGACTCACTATAGACTCACTATACTCACTATGCTCACTATAGACTCACTATACTCACTATTCTCACTATAGACTCACTATAGACTCACTATAGACTCACTATACTCACTATACTAACTATACTCACTATAGACTCACTATAGACTCACTATAGACTCACTATAGACTCACTATAGACTCACTATACTCACTATGCTCACTATACTCACTATACTCACTATAGACTCACTATAGACTCACTATAGACTCATTATACTCACTATAGACTCACTATAGACTCACTATACTCACTATAGACTCATTATACTCACTATAGACTCACTATAGACTCACTATACTCACTATACTCACTATAGACTCACTATAGACTCACTATAGACTCACTATACTCACTATACTCACTATACTCACTATACTCACTATACTCACTATAGACTCACTATAGACTCACTATAGACTCACTATAGACTCACTATAGACTCACTATACTCACTATAGACTCATTATTTTAAAAAGATGATACTGATGGTGCTATTCTTATCTCCTCAGGCAGGTCATTCAAAAGCCGAGGAGCCCGGACTGAAAAGGTTTGATCAAACAAATTAATAAATATTAAAGCTAATTCTCAAAATTAGTTTTTAATTCTTTGTAACTAGAGTGAAGCAGAAATTCCAAGCAGCCCCTCAGATAAGAGTTCCAGTGAAAAAGTCGGCTATATTATAATAATCCTATGAAATTAATTAGATCTACTTCATAATAAAACCTATGTAAAAATAATGTCATGTATCAGTACTCGGTATCTTCAAGTACTCAGAAAGAAGGAGTCGTACTCATTTTTGTGCATCCCTTTTTCATACTAAATACCTGGAAAAAGTGGTAACATTTTATATAGAGCTTTTCCACCTTCAATGCATTTAATGTAGGGCTGCAACTAACGATTATTTTCATAATCGATTAATCTGGCGATTATTTTTTCAACTAATCGATTATTAATCGGATAAAAAGAAGGAAAGTGCTCCAAAACTGTGCTAAAAGTAAGTTAGCCGTGTGTCCTGGGTTTACGCACGGAAGCTGTGCTCGCTCTGCCCCCTCTCTCTATTACGCACGCGGTCAGATCAACAAAGCTTTGACCAATCACGGTGTTCGTGGGCTTGTACCGCACACTCTGTGATGGACAGGAGCACCAGCGAATCACAGCGCGGAGAAGAGAGCTCCCTACTTTTACGCACACTGACCCAAACAAGTGCTAAACCAACCCGGGGAGTCCTATCGAGCTAAATCGCATTCTTTCCCGATGGAGAGTGTTGGATTACTCACAGAAAGGACTTTTATGCAGATGGGATTTATTTCAGATGGGAAGAAGGCAAAGGTAAGACTTGATTTATTTGATTTGGCTTGATTGACAGCTACTTTTTTCTGTGTTTCTTGGCTGCTAGCTTGGTGAAGGTTTGAGCTACAGAGGCTGATACCGCGGAAGCAGCTTTCAGGCGATATATAACTTATGGAGGAAGGGTGAAGGGTCGTGTTTGCTTTGAGGCAGAAGTTGTAAGAGTGTCAGACAGTTGTATTTTTATATGTGTGGATATAGAGGGCTTCAGTTTGAGATGTGAAGTGCTGTGGTGAAAATGAAGTGGATAAATTGTTAGCCGTGTTTCTGCTGATTCCAACGGTGTATAACATGACAGTGTAGCACTCAGTATGTTGTAAATAGAGATGTATGAATTTACAAAAGAGGCGCTAGCCCCCAAATTTGGTGGCTGTGGGGTTTAAAACCCATTTTTATCAGCTGGCCTCCCTTTAACTGGTTATAGCTTGATTTTTTTCCTTATTTCCTTTTATTCTATTGCTTTTTATTTATTTACTATAATCAATTGAATTGTTTGCATCATTGTCTGTTTTTGTATGCTTTCTGTATGCTATTTTTTATGCTTTTCGTATCATTCATTGCTGCTTGTACAGCACCTTGTTTTTAAAAGTGCTTTATGAATAAAGATTTATTACTATTATTATTATTATTCTGCAGCCTGGCCAATAAGTCACAATGCATTCACAACAGACGGCACCACTTGGCCACTTTAGCCTTCCCTATGTAAACACAAGCACTCTGCTGGTATCCTTTAAGAACCATACAGACCTCATAAATATGTTCATAGTTAATGTGACAGTAGCACAGCTGAGCTTAATGTGCAGAACTGTTAATGTTCATCCTTTATAGTCAACCCTCGCTCCTCAGAGCTCACTGATCCACACACCTTCACTAGAATCACTCGGATAAAAGTAACTAGAGGAAGAACTGAAAAGTTCTCAGGATGAGGTCAAGAAGCTGAGTGCAGTAAAGGAGATGCTAGAGTTCAGTGATTTGTTTGAACAGGACAGACATGATGAGGACTTACAAAACACATCTGCTGAAATGACACAGGAAAATAAACAACTGGAATCTTCTCTCTCCCGTTGCCTAGCAACCGCTGCAGCTGGAACTGTGTGTCACCTTTGAACTTTAAACTTCAAAGCTTTGAAGTCTTTGAAGCTTTGTCTTCATGAAGAGGCAAAACATGTGGGGCATGTGCCGATATATATAAGGAGACAGACATGTCTCTGTGCAAAGATATCCATTTTCAAATACAAAACCAAACATGAACACTGTGTTCGAGGAATTGAGTAGGGAGCAGAAGTTGTGCGATGCTTTGCTCAACGTGGCCGGCGTGCAATTCCCAGCACACAAACTGGTTCTGTGTAGCTGCAGCACATACTTTAAAAGCCTCTTCACTGACTGGTCCAGCCCTGACTGCCAGGTGTTTGAGATCTCCAATGTGTCAGCTGATATCATGAAGATTATCCTGGACTACTGCTACACCGGGGTGGTGCACATCACCCAGGAAAACCTCCAGGAGCTCTTTATAGCGGCTGACTACTTAGATGTGAGCGGCATTACTGAAGTCTGCTGTCAGGTCATGAAGGAGCAAATGTCCCCAGTAACTGCATCACTGTATGGGGTATCTCAAACACGTACTACTACCCCCAGCTGAGGAAACAAGCCTTCTTATACGTCCTGAAGCATTTCGAAGAGGTGGTGACCAGCTCTGAAGAGTTCTTCCAGCTCTCCAGGGAAGACCTGTGTTCAGTCATTGATGACGATCGGCTGAACGTGAAGGAGGAGACCACCGTATTAGTGGCAGTCATCAGATGGATTTTACATGCTCCTGAGGAAAGGAACCACTACTTGGCCGACCTCCTACTAAAAGTCTGTCTGAGTCTGATCCATGTTGATTACTTCATTCAGTGCATGATTAGATATAACCTGTCCCACTACATTCATAACTGGAAGATTGTGGAGGCAAAGGTCATAAAGGTGATGTTGGATGAAAGAGCTAGGAGGTACAATGCCTCCCTGCCCCCCACTCGTCTAGCCACTCCAAGGCTGCCCAGTGCGGTGCTTATGGTTATTGGTGGCTATAGCCAAGACAGAACAACCAACAGAATTGAAGTCTATGACAACCGCACCGATCGCTGGGTGGGTGTGGCTAATGATGACTGGACTCCAAGAGCCCATCACGGCACAGTGTTCCTTAATGGATCTGTGTACGTGATTGGAGGGTCTGACGGCAATCACAAGCTCAACACTACCTGCAAGTACGACCTGGCAATTCACACGTGGCAAGAAATAGCACCCATGCATTCATGTAGGAGCTTCATTAGTGTGGCTTTGCTGGATGGTTTGATCTACGCGATAGGCGGGTTCGATGGACTGGACAGGCTGAAGACAGCCGAAAGGTACTTGCCACTGACCAATCAGTGGACCATGATTTCACCTATGAACGAACAGAGGAGCAATGCCAGCAGCACAGTGTACAATGGAAAGATCTACATTTGTGGAGGTTTTAATGGTCAACATCACCTGGCATCAGCTGAGACTTACAACCCACTAACCGAACAGTGGACCATGATAGCGGATATGTCCACCATGCGCTGTGGGGTCAGAGTCGTCGCCTATGCCAATGAAATCTACGCTGTTGGTGGGTTTAGTGGACATTCCTGTTTGAACACTGTTGAAGCCTATAACCCCGCAACCAACACGTGGCGCCCGCTACCCAACATGTGGACCGGGCGCAGCAACTTTGGCATCGAGGTTGTTGACAATCAACTATATGTTGTAGGCGGGTACAATTGGGGCACCACTCATTGTGCTGAATGTTTTGATGCAAGGACCGGAGTTTGGACTCAGGTGCGGGACATGGAGATCCCTCGTTATGCCCTGAGCTGCTGTGTGCTGTTTGACCTTCCCAACATGGCCGACTTTGCTCCGCCCCGCCCTCCTCCTCATGACGATTCCACTGAGGAGTAGATGCGCACTCATTTAAATAAAAGCATCTGTAGCTACCCCTGGTTTTCTTCAATAAAAGGACGTTACGCTCCGCATTGATGGTCATGTGTGACATTTATTTTCATTCACCAACTTCAACACATGGAACACCGTGGAAAACTAAAATAAAGACAGATAGAGAAAACGTCCAGAGTTGCATAAATTACCTCTAAGCAAACATAAATTACAGATAATATATTTACCGTGTTCGCCATAAAGCCACTAGCGGTAACTAAATGGAACTCTGAAGCTAGCGCATTTCTTCGCTCTTACTGCTTTCTCTGACGTTCTTCTCTTTTCAAGGGCTATTCTCTCTCTCTAACCACTTCCGGGGAAGGGTGAAGGTCACATGACATAAAGCGAACATTGCACAAATAAAATATATAAAAAACAACAATGACGTTCCCACACATCAACAACAGAAAACACTTCAGGCCCGATGCAATGAAAACACAAACACTGACATCATCGTCAGCTACTCCCACCAAATTACCTTGATAACAATGAAGATATACACTATACACTCTTCATAAAACACATCAAGGTAATTTTCAATGAACATTTGAATGTAAGAAATGTACAACCCTTTAAGTACTTTCAACAAGAAGAACCAACTTTTGAATAGGTCTATCAATAATGGATGGCTTATGTAATCGCTCTCCCTTCTTTTCCCAGTTTTCTTCTGTCCCCGACTTGTAAAGTCACCTTCCTCACCAGTCCATCATCACTCTCATACCTTAATAACTTTAGCAAGTGTCCATTCATTACAGGGGTGTTCTCATCTTGACTATTACAATATCACCAACCCCTCATGTTGCGTTTAGGGGTGTGCCAGCACTGTCTCAGAGTAATGTTAGTGAGACACTCTTCCTCCACCTATGCTAAAACTGCTCTGACAGGTACTGAACTCTTCTCCAGCACTTCTTAGCATACAAATCTTCTTCTACAAAGTTACCTGGAGGGGGAAGTGGAACAGAACCTTTCATGGTGATTAAATGGTTTGGTGTTATGGGCTCTAAACTGCTGGCATCACTTATGCTATCAATGGTTAGTGGGCGGCTGTTTACAATATACATTGTCTCATACAGAAAGGTTCTCAATGATGCATCATGCAGTCTATCAACAGTTTGGGCAAGAACTTTACATAACACGCTTCTAACTGTCCTAATCTGACGCTCCCATGCTCCTCCTGCATGGCTTGAGCTTGGTGCATTCATAAGAAAGTCACATTGCTTTTCTGCCAGATAGGCTTTCACTCTGTCGTTGTCCATTTCACTTAAAGATTTTTCCAGTTCATTTTTTGCACCCGTGAAATTAGTTCCCTGGTCTGACCTGATCTGTCGAACAGGCCCACGGATCGCTACAAAACATCTTAAAGCATTGATAAATGCATCGGTTGACATATCCTCTAGCATTTCAATATGAATTGCTCTACAACTTAAACAAGTGAACAGAAGACCATACCGTAAACTTTATGACCCTGTCTGGTATTAAAGGGGCCAAAGCAGTCCATACCACAATAGGTGAAAGGTGGCGATGGGTTAATGCGGTCGCAAGGTAGATCTGCCATCCTCTGTTGCTCAGGTGGTGCGCGGGCTCTCCTGCACCACACACATTTTCTGGATGTACTCAGCTACTGCTTTGTTTCCACCAACAATCCAGTAGCCATTTGCTCTGATTTCATTCAAAGTTTGTCCTCTGCCTTGGTGCTGGGTCTTGTCGTGATAATGTGCAATGATAAGACGAGTAATAACACAGTCTTCTTAGGCAGGATTACAGGATGTCTCACTTCAAAACCTGTTGAGGCCTTTCTTAACCTTCCTCCTACTCTCATTATGCCATTTTGAAGGAATGGGTCCAGTTCAAAGAGTCTGTGGTCATGGGCAACTTTTGAGAGTGATTCAGTTTGTTTATTTCCTCTTCATATGCATCTTTTTGTGCAAGTTTGACTAGTGTTAGCATAGCTTGTTGTCTTTCCTCCACATTTGGAGGGTCCTTTGTTTTAATCCTCTTTGCCATTCGTTTGATACGAGCAATGACACTGACTGCAGCATTCCCATTTGAGAACCTTGCCAAATGGTCTTTGATGTCACTTGTTGTGTTGTCTCAATTTTCAGCACTTGGATTGTTTTTATTTCAGGATCTCCCACCATGAGCTCTGGTGGCATGCTTTGCTCTATCACAATGTCTTTGTCCCAAAGAAACTTAGGACCAGTGAACCAGTTTGAGTGAATAAGGTCTAAAACCTTTAAGCCTCTTGAGGCATGGTCGGCTGGGTTTTTGTTTGTGTCGACATAATGCCATTGTTCTGGGTTTGTAGTTTCTCTGATTCTTTGAACACGATTTGCAACAAAAACATGAAATCTTTTAGCCTCATTGTTAATATAACCGAGTACCACTCTTGAATCTGTCCAAAAGTACTTCTGTCAACTTTGAGTTCGAGCTCCCTTTTCAGCATGTGGCTAACAGCAGCGGATGTTACTGCAGCTGTTAGTTCCAACCTTGGGATTGTGACTATTTTGATTGGTGTGACTCTGGCTTTGCCTATGACTAATGTACAATGTACTTTCTGTTCACTCACTAATCTGATATAAGAACACTGACCATAGCCTTGACTACTCGCATCAGAGAAATGGTGAAGCTCAACTCTCAGGACTTTACCAAAGTTCACAGGCTTTAAAACACCGGGGAATCTGAATAAATTTAAGATTTTCTAAATCATTCATCCACCCCTCCCACCTTAGCTTTAGTTCTGAAGGTAGCGGATCATCCCACCCAATGCCCTTTGACACATCTCTTGTAACACTCTCTTTCCTCTAGAATGAAGGGGGCTAAGAACCCTAAGGGATCGTACAGGGATGCCACAACTGACAAAATACCTCCTAGTCATTGATTTCTCATTGAGTGTTACCTGAAAGAAGAAGCTGTCACGTTCTATATCCCATCTTATGCCTAGCACTCTTGCACTGGGAGGTCATTGTAGTTTAGATCAACATCTTTTATGTCCACAGCTCTTTCTGCAGGATTGATTGAGTCTAGACCTCTCTGTTGTTTGACAGAAACTTGTGAAGATGCAGTTTTCCTTTGCACATAAAGCTTGTGACTCTTTTACAAGTTTGACTGCCTCTTTAACTGACTCTACACTTGTAAGGCCATCATCCACATGAAAATGTTTTTTGATGAAGTTAGCGGCTGATGGGTAGTCTCTCTCATTTTCACTGGCCAAATGCTTCATGCCAAAATTGGCGCAGCCAGGGGATGAGGACGCACCGAACAAATGAACTGTCATTCGACATTCTGTGGGCTCCGTATCTGTGTCCCCATTGTCCCACCAAAGGAACCGTGAATAGTCTCTGTCCTCTGGACTAACGTGGAACCTGTGAAACATCTTCTCAACATCACACATGACTGCAATGTTGTGCTTACGAAAGCGGCAGAGTACTCCAGTAAGGCCGCTTTGTAAGATCAGGTCCTGTTAGTAGATGGTCATTTAATGCCGTTCCTTCAAACTTTGCTGAGCCGTCGAACACCACCCTGATTTTGTCCGGCTTGAGGGTGATAGACTCCTTGGTGCGGTATATACCAAACATTTCTTGAGTTGGCTGTGATTCTGCCCTTTTCTGCATCACCGTCTCTTAGAACTCCATTCATGAACTTTACATAGTCAGCTTTGAACTTTGGATCTCTGTCGCAGTTTTTTAAGCTGCTTTAGGCTAACCAGAGCCAAAGTTTTGTTATTTGGGAGCTGTGGGCGTGCTTTAAATGGCAGGGGCATTTCAAGGTGTCCATGCTCATTTTGTTTGATTTTCTCATTTAGCATCTGAAGGAATTGAATATCCTCTTGGGATATATCACTGCTACTCTGTTTGGTGTCTGCGAAATCTGACTCAAGTACCTTAATGATGGTTGAAGGGGTTACAGGGGGAACCTCTTTACAGACACCCCAGACATAAACCAGTTACACTGCTAGCATTTACAAGCTGAGGTGCCCCTCCTACAATGCTCCAACCTAGATCTGTCCTAACGGCATAGGGCTCACTGTCACCACCAATGATGACCTCTCTGGGGGCTAGGGCTCTGGAGCAATCGTACTTATCAAAAGTCCAACAGCACAGTCCATTAAAGGGGGCATCCTTTGAGCCACGTTAGCAAGGTGTTGCCATTTGTTTGTTGCCTGACGAGTAGGGATATGAGCACGTCAAGCGGAATAAAGTCTCTGGTGTAAACTGGGGTAACTCGATACTAGTATTGGAGTAAAACCTCTGATCTTAAGTCCTTGCACTCTTTGGCTTTTTCACAATAGAATCTCTTTGACCACAGTGGCAAGCTTTAGTTTTACTGGCTCCGTAGCAACCTGCAGCTTTTCACACACATCCTGATCAACAAAGGTGTGTGTACTTTGAGTGTCCAATAGAGCGCACACCAAAGTTTCACTATCAGGAGCCTGAACTGATGAAATCCATACAGGCACAATCATTGACGTGTTACCATTCTCACCTCCCACAGAGCATGAGAGAGAGGTGATAGTTCCACTTGCTGTGCTGTCTGCCGGGGGTTGTCGACTGATGAGCAGTCCTCATGCAGTGGGGTTGATGGCTCTTTTGCATATGCCACACATTGCTCTGTTTTTACAGTCTTTGGAGTTGTGGTCTCTTTCTCAAACAAGCAAAGCACAATTTGTTGTCTTGTATGTATTTTTCTTGTTGTCTGTAGACATATCTGTGAACTTTGACACTTGTGTATCGAGTGGTCCTGTCCACAGCATGCACACATTTGCTTACATTTGAATTTTTGTGGTGTAAAGTCTCTTTTCTTTGCTTCTTTGGAATTGACATGCTCTGCATTGACTTGGATACAAGGCTGGATGACTCTGAGGCTTTTACATTGGTGACAAACGTGTTTGCTTTTGAGCGCTTTGTTTCTCTTGTTGGAATATCTGCAGATGGTTTCAGAGCATGTAACGATGACACAGGGTTACAATGCGTGCCTCCTTAGAGATGAAGGAAGCAACTCGTAGAAGCTTGGATAGTCCTTGCCTTTATCCAGCTGCTCGGTGACATTACGATTCCACCTTGATGTGATCCAGTCAGGAGTTTAGTCAGCATCTTCTGGTTCTCCTCACAGTCATTTAAAACTTGTAGGCCTTTAATGTGAGGCATAGCATGACTGCATGTTTCAAGAAAATCACTAAACTCTCTCAGCTTAAAATATTCCTTGCCGCCTATCTTTTGCCACTTGTTAAGTTTCTCTCTAAAGGCTCTCTGTACTACAAATGAATGCCCATATCTAGCATTCAGCCTATCCCATGCCTGTTGATAAGCTTCCTCATCGCTTTCTGTAAAACTGCCTTCTAGAGTAGATTTAGCCTCCCTGCTATGTACCTTTGCAGATAAAATAGTCTGTCCGCAGGAGTTAAACATCGCTTTCTATTAGAGCTTTAAAGCTTGTGCTCCACTCTATAAACTTAAGAGGGTCACCTGAAAATACAGTAGGCTTCTGGAGCAGGAAGTCTAGAGAGAGCAACTGACTTCATGTAAAGCCTGCATAAGTGCTTCATTCTGTGTAGCTGACTGATATACATGTTCAGTGTGAGATGATAGAATAGCACTACCCTTGCTACGTGCCAAGCTATCTCTCTCTCTTTCACTTTCATCTCTTCTTCAGTGTACACCCTCAACTTAGCCTGCATTCTTACTATCTCCTTCTGTTTTTTAAGCTTTCTCAGTTCTTGACGTTGTGCTTCTATGGCCTCTTCCATGTCATTTTCGGCTTGCTTTGCAGCCAACTCTGCAGCAATTTCTGCTCTTTTGTTTGAGATGCTGGACGACTCTGAGGCATGTTCAGAACGACAGTCACGTGCAGACACTCTGGTGGCTGTAGACCCATATAGATCTGGCATAGTCATTGTCAAGAAGAGCACGTAACTTTGCCTTTCTCTACAGCATCGAAGTCTCCTACTTCTTCAGTTACTCTAACTCTCATTAGGCGCAGCAACTCGCATGTAACAGCTGAGCATGCATCCATTTTCCTTCTGATTTCTGACTTGGAGCTGTATTCCTTCTTATGCCATCATACAGTTCTTTCAGCTCAGTGTCAAGTTTTTCAGCTTCATCCATCATGTTATAAAGGTCATTTTCTGAGCATGCTTCTTTTTAATATTGTCCGAATCTCTCTTACTCTAGATTTCCATTTTTCATACAGTGCAATGAACCTCTTTTCCTTTGCAAGTTCTTGCTCCTTTAAATCTCGCATTTTTTGAGTAAATTGTCTTTCACGAGAGGATTTTCTTGATTTTGCCTCATCTTTATCTAGTTCAGCATATTCTTTCTCTTTAACATTTACTTTATATTGGGTCTGAACATCCTCTTCACTATCAGATTTACTTTCTTGTGAGGTCATTTTGCACTTATTTCATTTAGTTTTGCCGTGCCTTTCTTTATTTGTGTCCTTTCAATTTTTGAACTTACTTTCATCAGTGGTTGAGGCTAATGTTCGTAGTAGCATCTGACTTTAGGATTAGGAAATCCGCTCCCGCAGTCGATGTGCGCTGAGGTGTGCGCCTTGCCACAGAGTGAAGACAAATCACGTTTCTCTGGCGCCGCTGTCTGGATGCATGGGGAAGTGCAGCCAACAACCACGTGCGATGAAACAGGTCACGCTTTTCACTGTAGCTACCCTGGTTTTCTTCAATAAAAGGACGTTACGTCCGTACTGATGGTCATGTGTGACATTTATTTTCATTCACCAACTTCAACACATGGAACACCGTGAAAACTAAAATAAAGACAGATAGAGAAAACGCTCTCAGAGTTGCATAAATTACTCTAAGCAAACATAAATTACAGATAATATATTTACCGTGGTTCGGCCATGTGCCACCAGCGGTAACTAAATGGAACTCTGAAGCTAGCGCATTTCTTCGCTCTTTACTGCTTTCTCTGACGCCTTTCTCTCTTTCGGCTATTCTCTCTCTCTAACCACTTCCGGGGGGAAGGGTGAAGGTCACATGACATAAAGCTTAACATTGCACAAATAAAATATATAAAAACAACAATGACGTTCCCACACATCAACAACAGAAAACACTTCAGGCCCGATGCAATGAAAACACAAACACTGACATCATCGTCAGCTACAGCATCTATTAACTGCAAAAAGTTTTGTTATTGTCGATTGTTTTTTTATACACTAGTGACAGTAGCTCATTTGATACAGTGCTCGTCCTCTAATTTGAAGGTTGCCGGTTCGAATCCCGCTCTCAACATACACATCATTGGGAGAGTGATCAGATCCTCTGGCCCACAGGTTGGTGGTTCGATTCCAGCTCCCAAAGAAGAATGCTGTTGTTGTGTCCTTTGGTGTGGTTCCGTGATGGAAAAGTGCTTTAAATTAGGGCTGCAACAACTAATCGATTAAATCAATTAAAATCGACTATTAAAATAGTTGGCAACTAATTTAGTAATCGATTAGTTGACTAGTTCACGTGACAAAGTCCAATCGGGGGAAAAAAGAGGACACTTGAGAAATGGCGTCTCCCCTTTAAAATCAGTCGGACTCTGGTGAGGTTTCACAAACATATTGGAAACCTTTTTTTGACATGAAAAGTAGTTGGGTGCATTACTGGTACAAGTTAATAGGAACGTTTTAATCACAACGTATTGTTTGACACTATACAAGTTAAACCGAAGTTGCTTGGTGTTAGCTAGTTCGCACATATTAGCCGCGATTGCATTGGAACAATGTGTTTCTAAGCCATAGATTCACTATACTCACTATAGACTCACTATACACTCACTATAGACTCGTTATACTCACTATAGACTCACTATAGACTCACTATACTCACTATAGACTCACTATATTCACTATAGACTCACTATACTCACTATAGACTCACTATAGACTCATTATACTCACTATAGACTCACTATAGACTCACTATACTCACTATACACTCACTATAGACTCATTATACTCACTATAGACTCACTATAGACTCACTATACTCACTATAGACTAACTATATTCACTATAGACTCACTATACTCACTATAGACTCACTATACTCACTATACTCACTATAGACTCACTATAGACTCACTATACTCACTATAGACTCACTATGCTCACTATAGACTCACTATACTCACGATACACTCACTATAGACTCACTATACACTCACTATACTCACTATAGACTCACTATACTCACTATAGACTCACTATAGACTCACTATACTCACTATAGACTCACTATACTCACTACACTCACTATAGACTCACTATACTCTCTATAGTCACTATAGACTCACTATACTCACTATACACTCACTATAGTCTCACTATACTCACTATAGACTCACTATACTCACTCTACTCACTATAGACTCACTATACTCACTATACACTCACTATAGACTCACTATACTCACTATAGACTCACTATAGACCAGTGGTTCTTAACCTTCTTGGAGGTACTGAACCCCACTCATTTCATATGCGCATTCACTGAACCCTTCTTAATTGGAAAAATAAAATGTTTTTTTCAAATTCAAAACATAGGTATATACTGTATATTTTGTTGGTGCACACATGTGAATCTATATTGTACATATTCGTCCAACCACTTTCTTTTTTTGTTCGACATAGTTAGTATGAAGGGAAAATATTAAGAAAGAAATTACATGACACCATCATGACAGTCACAAGACTATTGCGCACACAAAATTTCCTGCAGCCAATAACAGGCCAAACGGGGCGTGTCACACAAGTCGTATGAGTTGGATGTGAGTCTTGACCTCTGCCGAACCCCTGAGATTGACTCATTGAACCCCTGGGGTTCGATCGAACCCAGGTTAAGAACCACTGCTATAGACTCACTATACTCACTATAGACTCACTATAGACTCACTATACACTCACTATAGACTCACTATAGACTCACTATACTCACTATAGACTCACTATACTCTATATAGACTCACTATACTCACTATACTCACTATAGACTCACTATACACTCACTATAGACTCACTATACTCTCTATAGACTCACTATACTCACTATAGACTCACTATAGATTCACTATACTCACTATAGACTCACTATACTCACTATAGACTCACTATAGACTCACTATAGACTCACTATAGACTCACTATACTCACTATACTCACTATAGACTCACTATAGACTCACTATAGACTCACTATACACTCACTATAGACTCACTATAGACTCACTATACTCACTATAGACTCACTATACTCACTATAGACTCACTATACTCACTATACTCACTATAGACTCACTATACTCACTATAGACTCACTATACTCACTATACTCACTATAGACTCACTATAGACTCACTATACTCATTACACTCACTATAGACTCACTATACTCACTATAGACTCACTATAGACTCATTACACTCACTATAGACTCACTATACTCACTATAGACTCACTATACTCACTACACTCACTATAAACTCATTATAGACTCATTACACTCACTATAGACTCACTATACTCACTACACTCACTATAAACTGACTATACTCACTTTAGACTCACTATAGACTCATTACACTCACTATAGACACTATACTCACTATACTCACTATAGACTCACTATACTCACTATAGACTCACTATACTCACTATGCTCACTATAGACTCACTATACTCACTATAGACTCACTATAGACTCACTATACTCACTATACTCACTATAGACTCACTATAGACTCACTATACTCACTATACTCACTATAGACTCACTATACTCACTATAGACTCACTATAGACTCACTATAGACTCACTATACTCACTATACTCACTATACTCACTATAGACTCACTATAGACTCACTATAGACTCATTATACTCACTATAGACTCACTATAGACTCACTATAGACTCACTATACTCACTATACTCACTATACTCACTATAGACTCACTATAGACTCACTATAGACTCACTATAGACTCATTATACTCACTATAGACTCACTATAGACTCACTATAGACTCACTATAGACTCACTATAGACTCATTATACTCACTATAGACTCACTATAGACTCACTATAGACTCACTATAGACTCACTATAGACTCACTATAGACTCACTATAGACTCACTATACTCATTACACTCACTATAGACTCACTACACTCACTATAAACTCACTATAGACTCATTACACTCACTATAGACTCACTATACTCACTATACTCACTATAGACTCACTATACTCACTATAGACTCACTATAGACTCACTATAGACTCACTATACTCACTATAGACTCACTATAGACTCACTATACTCACTATAGACTCATTATACTCACTATAGACTCACTATAGACTCACTATACTCACTATGCTCACTATACTCACTATACTCACTATAGACTCACTATAGACTCACTATAGACTCACTATAGACTCATTATAGACTCATTATACTCACTATAGACTCACTATAGACTCACTATAGACTCATTATACTCACTATAGACTCACTATAGACTCACTATAGACTCACTATAGACTCACTATAGACTCACTATAGACTCATTATACTCACTATAGACTCACTATAGACTCACTATAGACTCACTATAGACTCATTATACTCACTATAGACTCACTATAGACTCACTATAGACTCACTATAGACTCACTATAGACTCACTATAGATTCATTATACTCACTATAGACTCACTATAGACTCACTATAGACTCATTATACTCACTATACTCACTATAGACTCACTATACTCACTAGACTCACTATAGACTCACTATAGACTCACTATAGACTCACTATACTCATTACACTCACTATAGACTCACTACACTCACTATAAACTCACTATAGACTCATTACACTCACTATAGACTCACTATACTCACTACACTCACTATAAACTGACTATACTCACTTTAGACTCACTATAGACTCATTACACTCACTATAGACACTATACTCACTATACTCACTATAGACTCACTATACTCACTATAGACTCACTATACTCACTATGCTCACTATAGACTCACTATACTCACTATAGACTCACTATAGACTCACTATACTCACTATAGACTCACTATAGACTCACTATACTCACTATACTCACTATAGACTCACTATACTCACTATAGACTCACTATAGACTCACTATACTCACTATACTCACTATAGACTCACTATACTCACTATAGACTCACTATAGACTCACTATAGACTCACTATAGACTCATTATACTCACTATAGACTCACTATAGACTCACTATAGACTCACTATAGACTCATTATACTCACTATAGACTCACTATAGACTCACTATAGACTCACTATAGACTCACTATAGACTCATTATACTCACTATAGACTCATTATACTCACTATAGACTCACTATAGACTCACTATACTCAGATTTGACATTTTCTCTGATGTAGTTTTTATAAAATCGAGTCTTTGTCTTTAAAAGTGTCAGAAGCAGATTTCACCCGTCGGGTTTGGGGTCAGTGATAAGAGTGAGAAACACCCACCTGCCCACAGAACCACCACAGAACTACTGTTACTACTACTACTACTAGTACTACTACTAGTACTGCTACTATACTACTACTACTACTACTACTAGTACTACTACTACTACAACTACTACTAATAGTACTGCTCCTGCTGCTCCTGCTGCTGTTGCTGCCACAGTTCAGAGCTGCACCATGGGCGGTAAGAACACTTTCAGTCTCTTATTTTCTCATGAAGGGACTTCAGTCACACTGCTCGTCTCCATGGAGATGTTACTGTTGCCTGAAATGTTCCACAGTGGCATTAAGGTGACATCAGCGTTACAGTTAAGTTTTCTCTTATTTTTATTTGTTAATTAATTTTTAAACTACATTTTGGCCTTTGTCAGATCATTTCTCCAGCTTTCGACCACAGAACACTGAATCCTTTTCCTGAAATCTGCATAACTCTTTACTCAGACGTGTTCCTAAACCTGCCCGTTCGTTCTCAGCTCCTGATTGGCTGCTGCCGGTGTCGCTCGCCTTCGCCGCGCTCCTCCTCTCCCTCCTCTTCGCTTTGACCTTTTACTGCCTGAGGAGCCGATACCGGAGCCGATACCAGGAGCTGATGAGCAGCGCGGCCCCGGGCCCGACGGGCTCGGCTCCTCTGGTGCTGGTGTCACCGGCCGCGGGCACCGTGTCAGTACAAGTCGCCCCATCAAACGCAAACCTACATGAAAACTGTGTCAATCGTTTGTGCTTCGTTTGTGCTGCGACAATTTTCATTTCATCCTGTAATTACAGCAGAAATAATAATGAATAATGTTAGAAATAAACTCACACAAATGAAACTGTCACAGCACAAAACAGCACAAACCAAATACAAACGATTGACATCATTTTCTTCCTGTTTTGAGGCTGTTTCACATTCTGAGGTTCTGGACGACGTCATCGACCAAAATAAAACTGTGAATATCTGAAGAACCAGAATCACACAAACTGAACTTTCTGCAGCACAAACGACTGACTCAGTTTTTGCAGGTTTGCGTTTGATGGGCGACTTCATCGTGTCAGTCACACTTCAGACACTTTTACACTTTTAGTCTGTCTTTATTCTGAGTCCGTGTTCCTCCTCAGTCCTGGTGAAATCCCCTTTGAGATTCCTCCTCGCTTTGTCTCACACAAACCTGAAGATCCCAAAGAACCAGGAACAGGACCAGGACCAGGACCGGAACTGGAACCAAGACCAGGACCAGAACAGGAACCAAGGCCAGAGCCGGGACCAGCCGAGGACCTGAAGAAGGATCCTCAGAGCCACCGCGGGTCCCTGAGCGTCAGCGGTGAGTCTGGAGTTTAGTGGTTAGGCCCGTCTCCTCACAGCAGGCAGGTCTCTGGTTCAGTAGCTCAACACTGAGGGGTCTTTCTGTGTGGAGTTTGCATGTTCTCCCTGTGTCTGCTGTTTCCACCGGTTTAACCCAAAGACTAAAACGTGCACTGCAAAAGAGCTCGGCCAAAATGTCAGAGACTTAAATCTATCAGAAAATGACTTAAAGCAGTGAAATGATCTGTTCCTGCAGCGAGATCAAGTTTTCTGAAAATAAACGACGTCTAGACGAGAACGAAGCGTCTCAGCACGAGTCAGGAGAATAAATCTGAAAACCACAGGAAGAACCTGAGAGAAGTTTGAAAGTCTCGGACAGATGAGGGAAGTTTGCAGTGTGGATCAGGACCTGAGCTGAAGGACCTGATGTGATGCTTTTGTGTTCAAAAATAATTGGAAAATAATTTGTTTCACCCGATTTTGAATTTTACACGCAGCTGAATTTCTCACTTTGAATTATTTAACTGTGAAAAAACATGTTTGAATAATTTTATGTCTGTTAATGTAATTTTAAGTTTTCAAAGTGTTTAAAATTCAATATATAAAAGTCACATTTTAAATATTCTGCACAAATATTTGCAAAACATCAGATTCAACGGTCCAAATTCAGAGTGTAAAAATTTGCAGCAAAAATCCACGACACCGAGGCAGAAGCGTCGATCCCGAGTGATCTGATCTGCCCCAGGAACCAACAGGAAATGGAGCAGTGAAGCTGTGATCTGATTGGTCAGAGTTAAGTCGGACAGGCACTGTGTGATTTTTGGCCCTTTTTGAGCCTCGTGCGACTGTTTTTGGGGATCGAGTTTTGTCTTAATCGTGCGTCGTGCTTCGTGCCGTAAACGTGGAGCTCTGATGAATCCCTCAGGACCAGCTCGGCAGTCGTAGGTCCCAAGAATATCAGACCTGTGTGAATCCAGTCGCCTCTCGTGAGGGTTTCACTGCTGAAGCTGTTCGTTCGGTGTGAGAACAGGAACCGTGAGCTGTGAACTTTTAAACCCTGAGATTTGGTCGAACAGTTTAAGCCGGAGCTGAGTGAAGCCATGGGAAATATCAGACCGTCTACGGCCAACGTTAGTCTCATCAGAACCTTGTCTCTTTCATTTATTCAGTGTAAAACCTGCCAACAGGAAACAGCCTCTGTCCTCCTCCCTCTGGATCGATTGCTTCTGCCTTGACATCTTGGATATTTTATCACTTTTTTCACTGTGAATTTTGACTGATGAATTTGAGAATGAAAATATCTGTGCTTCATACACGACAAAAAAGGATTTTCTAGCACAGTTAAACTGACTTGAATTAAGCAGATCAATTTTAAGATTTTTTTACTTAATAAGATGAGATTTTTTGACTTGTTTCCAGATATTTCATCCTGATTTATCTTATCTCCATATTACAACTTATTCTAAGCACTTTTATATTAACTCAGTCCAGGTTAAGCCTCTTTAACTTCCTCCTCAAACCAATAGGGGGAAAATCTGTCCATAAATACTTGAAACTCGTGTTTCCTGTTTGATAAGTGAAAATTTCTTGCTGCACTGGCAGATTATTTCACTTAAAATAAGGCATTTTTACCTCAAAATTTGTATTTTTTTCTTATTTTTTTGATAGGCCTTTTTTGCTGTGTATTTAAAAGGTGATTTTTTTTTAAATATTGAAAAAATAAACTTCCAGCAAATTTCAGCAACTCAAATTCAGAATAAAAATAATTCAAACATGTTTTTTCAGAGTTAAAAAATTCAAAGTGAGAAGTTCTGTGGTATTTAAAACAGTATAACCTCCTCCCCATCTCTTTTAGGCTGGTATCCTGTCGGCTCCCTCCTCTCCTCCCTCTATTCCTCCTCCTCTCCTCTCTCCTCCTCTCCCTCGTCTCCTCTGTCCTCGTCTCCTCCCTCGCTCTCTCCTCTCCTCTGTTTCTCGGTGGAGTACAGACATCGTTCGGAGCAGCTCCTCGTTTCTCTTCTTCGTTTGGCGAATCTTCCTCCGTGTTTCCACCCAAACCCGACTCTGATCGAGCTGCGCCTCCTCCCAGACGACCGGCGCCCCCAGCAGGCCAAAGCCCGAAACACCGGCGCCCAGCCCGAGTTCAACCACTGCGCCGTCTTCCAGGTACCAGACCCTTTAGACCGGGTTTAGACC